>JAOTQR010000045.1:11419237-11443551 GCA_025774065.1 Solanum ossicruentum | reverse complement strand
CTATCCAAACTATATACTTTAAAAATTAGAAATAAATTGTATATATAAAATCTAATTAAATAATATATATATATATATATATTCGCTGTTCTTTTTATAAAATAAGGGCATTTGTGGTACTCAAACTTGTTGAACCTTGTTGGACTAAATCCTAGTAGGCTAATGGGTGGACAACGATTAATGTGGGTTTAATTTTAAAATAAAATGGATATATCTTATTTGGCATCCAAGGTGGATGACCCTTGCCAAGTTAGACTGCTATATGGGTGTCATGTCATTTAAAAAAATGGGCTGTTAAGTTGGAGGGTATGTGTGGTCTGTTGAATTAACGGTGAGAGTATTTTTGATACTAAAATGAAACAGAGGGTATATCTGGTCCAAGTCAAATAGTTTAAAGATATTTTTGACCCTTTTCCTAAATTTAGTAGCATAAAGGCATTTCATCTGTTGAATTGTCTCTTATGTCGACTTACAACCTTTAAATGCAAGAAATTGACACTAAAACAAGAACCTTCCTGTTATTTTTGTTAATTGATCTTCCACTAGTGGATCAGAAACTATTGCTACTGAATGATCAACATGATAAGAGGATTTTTTTGTTTGACACTTAGGATTTGATATCTTTGAATTTGTGTTGGAAAGTTTCATAATAGGTCATCTCCTAACAAATACGATTTTATATTTAAAAGGATTCAAATTCGAAACTCTAATTAATGATAAAAGAATACTTACCACTCACTTCAACTCTTGTTGCCAAGGTAAGAGTTGCGCCCAGTGCATAAATGCATTCAACCATAGATTTCATGGAAGATATTTTTAAATTTTTTTTAAAAAAATCTATAAATTGACTCAGCTCCATAAAGGAGCTGAATATGAATCTGTTAACATATAGTAGATAACAGGTGTTATTTTATTGTAAATAAAGGAAGTATTTCATAATTATATAATAAAGTCATTTTACTTGTATCAAATAATCAAGCTTTCATTTATATTTAAAAAAAACAGCCAAAAATTAGTGATGGAGGTGACAAAATTATTTTCAATCTACGTATATGTAATGTATCCGTAGGTATATATAATGCATCAATATTATATAAATAGTGTGTACTCATATATAAATGATGTATATATTGAAATGCTCTGTTTTGGACACCGCAAAATTTTGTAAAATAGTTATCATCAGCTGCTTATACTAAATCAAAAATCTAACAATTATCATGAACACATGATTAAATGAAGTAAGAATGATCAAAAATTTATTTGCAAATACATGGAGTTAAAATCTTAAAGGTTACTCAACTATAAAAAATTATCTAGAAAAATCAACTTTATTTTGTATTGATAAAATCATCCAACTTAAGACTTATAGTTTCAAAAATCACTCAACCATATATACCATTAGAATAAATTTAACATGAGAAAATAAATTGTAAGTCCAAACTGAAGAAGCTTCAATGGCAGAGATTAAACGGAAACATGAAATAATAATCACCAACGATTAAATTTGGCATATCAGTCAACCATAATTCAGGTAATGATTTTACTGTAAAATTGATACAATTTGAATGTTTGCTCTACCAAGATCCTTATTTCTTTAAATAAAAATTTACAAGGAACCAAATGAAGAATCAGCGATAGCTATTTGAAATAATGTACTCGATGAACATGGGCTATGGTGCAGTAGTACGATTGTTTCATTCATAATCAAAAGTTATGGTCAAGTCCTACACATGAAGAAAATCTTATTGGGAGTGTTACTTTTGAATGGACCCAGCACTAGACGACTCGAATTTAGTCAGAGTTTCAATGTAAAGTACTCAATGCGTGGATGAAGTTGCAATTGAAGGTATTGAAATTGCTGGACCATCTTGTACTTCTAAGATAGGCAAACTCTTTTAAGAGAAAAGTTATGGAGAAGTATGTTGTTGAGGTTAGAAGAAGACTAGAAATCATAGCAAAGTATAGGAATCATTTTTGTAATTTTTTGTGGTTATGTCAAACATCTATTATGATACAATATATTTTTGTGAGGTCCATGATGCATGGCATAAATTTTAATTTGTCATGTCAAATTTATTTTAATGATAAATATAATTGAATTGATTTTGAAAATAGAAATCTTAAATTAGGTGATTTATTACTACATAATAAAGTCTAATAATTTTTTTAAATAACTTTCTAGGAAAAACTATACAACAAGACAAATATATACTATATATTTATGAAACACGGATATAATTTTTGTAAAAAAATATTCACCCCAGTATTATTAAAAATTAACTTAAACATGCCATATATTTTGCAAGTTAAACTCATCTTTATTTGTAGTTATATCATTCAATTCCATTTAATTTCATCAATTTCAGTCATGATTTCTCTTCAACCATTGTTGCGTCCGCCTCTTCTTCCTCTATCATCTTTGTTGCCTCTACCTCCTCTCTTATTTTACTGTACCATAACCATCAACCTCACAAATTAAATTTTGGTGGATTAAAGATAAAAAATTGAGATCATTCACGGTGGTCCGATGAATATAAAATGATGGATATGTAATTTCTTCTCTATGAGATCAAATGAGTTCTTAATAGATTATGTTTATGGTGGATATATCAATTTGTGTATATATTTTTTATGGCTAAAATGATGAGTGGGTGGACGTTTCAATTTGTTTATATATTTTTTATGAAAAAGTTTCAGATTTAAATGTATTTTTTGTCAAAAGAATTTTTATGTATTTGTTCATTTTTAGGTATTTAAATATATTCAAATATATCAATTCATGATTGTACTACTTGTATCGATGTAATCAAATGTATTTGTGTGTTAATATACTTTTGTATGAACATATTCAATTTTATCAATGTGTTCAACTTATATGTTGCATATTCTAGTGTATTAGTTTATGATTATACTTTGTTTTAATATATTTAATTGTATTCTTTCTTGTTGTACATTTGTATTGATATGATTTTTCTATTGAAACGCAAGTATCAAATACACTTCAATATTTATAGAACCTTTAGACAGATAGACATTTGTATTTGTATTAGAATTGATTTTTATGCTTTATGTATTTGTATTGAAAGATAGTACTAAATATGTATTTTGTATTTTTTTTTTATAATTTTACTTACCTCTCAACAGTTATAATTTTTGCATTGCAGTTGGAATCAACTATTAGATAATATTTATATGTATTTTGAATTTAGATACGCAGAAAAACTTGTTGGATTTTACGAATAAAAAATGAATATATGAATACGGTTAACTCAAAAAAATAATTAAATCACATGTAAATGAATGCAAAATGAGATTTTAATGTATTAGATATACCAAAAAAAAAATTGACAATTTATGAACAAAAATAAGTACGACAACTTGATAGACTCAAAAGAGAACAATCAAATGTAATCAAATTTAGTAATTTTTTGCATACAAATAATCATAAATGAGTAAAGTAAGAATTTTGAATGCACATATAGTAGTACTGAATATAAAAGAAAATTGTTGATATTTATGATCACATAGGAATACAACAATATATTAGATACAAATAAATATAATTAGATACAAAAATTTAGTAGCATTTGAATATAAATGACTCATAATGAATTCAACAATGACACATAATGAATACAAAAAATTTATACTTAATTTTGGATTCCGTAGAATAATGATGAGTCATATACACAGTACACTTGAGAGTCCAATATAAAATAGGATTATTTTTAGGAGTCATTTATTTTATTATTATAAAATAGGAACATTTTTAGCGAATGATTTATTCTACTACCATATCAAAAAAGATCTCTTACTATTTTTACTCAATTAAATTAGATGTATTTATGTTTTTGTAGAAATATCATTGAAAATATAATGAATATAACAGATAGCAAATAAAAGTTATAGTGACGGATCGTATATTTTAAAACTATAGCCAAGGAACAATAACTGGAATCTAGGTAGTATAGTTTGCTTTTCTTAAAAATTTCTCTAACTTTTTATAATTCCATAAGTTTTTTAAGATATTAACTTCAAACGTACAACATACATTTATTTTATTAACACCAAGGTTAAGTTTTTATCAAAATATTGCTTTAACATCTTACTCTCAGTTCACCAAATGGCTGGAGTGATGCATATATTTGGTAGGCCATTCTAATAAACACTTAAATCCACCAAACTTACTATTCTTTTTTTTTCTCTCTTTTCCATCATGCACCTGCTTCATTTCTATTTTTTTTATACCCTACTTTATAACAAGACAAGCAAGGAGAAATTTTGTTACTTTGAATTGAGCACCCAACCCCGACAATGATTCACCATACTTTAACTATCAAACTATGATTGATTTCCATCTATGAAGTAGCATACACCATCTTGTTTGTTGGTCAATCAAATTTATAATCTTAGTATTTAATATGAAACATTTTTATCATCGAATATGTCACGCCTCAAGAGGGTATCATAGACGTAACTATCACTCGGAGACTATTGCTAACCCCCAAGCGGATCACTCAGTCACTTTGTCATCGTTCAGTCAATTCATCATCGGAAAGAAATGATATAATTAATATAAATGTTATCCTATCAGTGGGCTCATACTATCAACATCAGTCTATTATAAAAAAAACAGAATAGATAATGAAAATCTCAAATGTAAAGAATGAAAAAAAGAGGGAAAAGAACCCTCGATATCAACATCCACATTTATGTCTATGAAGCCTCTATACTATAGTCTAAAGCGGTACCATGACAGGCCATGGCTACCAAATATCAAGAAAAAAAAAAAAGAGACTGTCCAATAATAAAATAAATATCCTCCAAATAGTGGGAAGGACTCACCACTGTCAAGAATATGGAACTCTAAACCTCAACGATCGAGCTGCTGAAGTCCTCAGTCTACAGTTTCTGCATCATAAAACGATGTAGCGCCAGAGGGGCGTTAGTACATGGAATGTACTATATATAAAACTGGCTAAGAAAAAGAAAACAATTTAACCATCACTAGTCCATCAGTCAGCCTCACCTCAGATATAAGAGATAAGACTCTATCACCTCACTAGCTATCAAGCATCAAATGTCCATATCACATCGGAGTTCTTTCATCATAAAACCTATCTGAAAATCTCTATAACCAAAAACTACTACCTATGAGCCAATAGTGATACAACGAACAGATGTCGTTGCCACATTCGTCCAGTACCTTGCCAGGGAAAAGGACGAGTTTGTCAGTGGATCCAAAAGTCTGTCAAGTCCCCTTTCGGGACAAAGAAAACATTTGCTTTCACGGTCCAATCCTCTCCTACATTGGCCACGTAGTTAATGGGTTAGAGTGGGACTCACTCTTACCCATTTCGGTGTTAATACTCCTCCCATGACTCAACACGCTCATAAATCTATCAATCCTTCAAGAAACCTCATTACCCAACCTCACAGGCAAGATTTTCTATCCAATCTAAGGGGATTATACCCATTCAACTATATCAATGATAGTTTCATCTATCACAATCATCCACACACTCAATTCAGGATTCAGACTCAGTCAGACATCATTCTCAGACATTCAAGGCTCTAGACACCCCCTAAGTTCATTATTCAAGTCATTATAGAGAGGAAATTTTGAGAATCAAGACACAATCATATAATAAGGTAAAAATATAGTAAGCTTTAAACATGATGATCATCAGTTCATGATATAAAATTGTTGTTTAAAGATTTAAAATAAGAATTCAAGCTAATATACAAGAATTTAAAACAACTATTCAATAATTTAAAGTAGTCATTCAAGAACTTAAAGTAATTACTCAAGAACCTTCAAGAATTCATAAATGAAAGCTTCTGGACATGAATTTGCTATCTTAACTGTACATTGGCACATGGGAAATCAATCTCATGCTTTTGGGTAGTCTTTACATACCTGGGAATGACGAATTTTGAAGAACTTTGAATTATCCTCTGAAACCCTTACGTTCTCTCCTCTTCTTCCCTCTTAATAATTAGTTTTAGGATGATTTTGGGTTTAAAATCCTTTTGTACGAAAAACGTATTACAAATCAATCTGAGGATGTAAAAATATATCGGGAAGGATGAAATTATCCTTCCCGAATTAAAATAAAAATAAAAATAAAATTGTCTCCCTCGTGCACTAGTGCGTGACGCGCACTAGTGGATTTTTCCAGTTTTCGCGAATTCTCCGTTTTTCTTAAAATTTCGAAAGATCACAAGTGTGGTTCCGCATCCACTTCGCGTTGCGGAAGGAGCGTGGAAACCTCATTATTTTTTGTTTTCTTTAATAAAAATAAATTGCATTTTTTGCGATAAAGTCGAGTCAAGACCATTTTCCGACTCAGTTTTTCACACTGATCACAAATCCGGTCTTGGATTCTCCATCTGAGCTTGGAAAGATACGTTGTGCGCACAATAAAGTTTAGAAATATTTTCATAAATTTTACGAGATGTTACAGAGCAATCTCAACTTCTCGTCATATAGATCAAAATTAAAAATTGAAAGAAAAAGAGGCAAATATACCTCGAATTTTTACAATTTAAAGCTAGTATATCCTTGTAAAAAAAGTACACATAATATCTTTTTCATTAACGAACTCATTTATTGATTTTTTTTAAAACAAATCCTAAAATTAATTAGTTTTTTAAATTCCAAATATGGCTCATGACTTAAAAGAATTACTTGACCTATTGTTTTTAGTTGGGTCAGATCTAAAGGAGTAAAGAAATGATTAGTGAAATTTTTTAAAGCTACATGACATGTTTGAAATTAAAAAAAATCAATTTTAAAACTAATTTTTTTCAAAATTCAGTAAATATATGTTCGTTAACAAAAAGGATAAATATGTTGCATTCATTAAACGACGAAGGTATACACATTAGTAGGGCTATATAACTCTAAATTGCAAAATTGAAGAGTACATTTACCTCTTTTCCGATAATAGAATTAATGATGGTCAAAAGGATCAACCTACTAACTACGAAGATTAACCATGATTAGTATTTTTTTTCTTTTAAAAACCATGATTAGTGTTACTCAACAGAGTGAAAATAAATAAAGATAACCGGATGAAATCTACTCCCTTCATCTCTTTTTACTTGTTCCCTGTTGACTTGGCACATAATAAATGACAGGAGTAATAAATAGTAAATAGTAGGGAAGAATGGTGGAAGTAGATGGGGACTAGGGAGAATAAAAAATCTCGGTTGAGGAGCAGGAGGAATCCATCTGAGGAGGCACTCGGCCTTGTTCATCCTTTCAGCTATGTATTCCGCTTTTTCCTTGAGGGGAGCCAAGATTCAATTCTTGTAAAATCGAGAATGAAGTTTTTATTTTGTATATGTCAAATCATGAATTAATAACTGCTTTCGATTTCCAAAAAAAAAAGTACTTGGTTCAATATTCTAGTGTCCTAGGCATAGAGGAATCATACCAATCCATCCCGAACTTGGTGGTTAAACTCTACTGCGGGGACGATACTATAGAGTAGGTCCTACGGAAAATAGCTCAATGCCACGATGATAAAAAGCTTAACACCTCTCATTATTATTACTTTTTCAATATAAAAACGAAAAAAACAAAAAAAAAATAAAAAATCAAAAGGTCGTTTTGTTCAAAAACCCAACTGTGACATCTCTTCTCCCCCACTTCACACCTTTCAGGTTGGCAATCAAGGTGGGAGAGGGGCAATGACTCATTCTTAAAACATTGAAGATAATAAATATGATATCTTGAAAAATGTAATAAGAAAATAATTATAATTAATGATAAAGATAAATTAAGAATTAAAAACATATATAGATGAATATTCAAAAATAATATAGAAAACAAATATAGATAGATTAACAAGTAACTTTCACTATTTCAAGAAGTCAAATGACATGAAGTGATGCCACTATATCTGGTTTCCATTAAAGGGGTAATCCAACAGAAACAACTTTATTGGATCCCACCACCCTCACAGCACAAAAGATTATGGTCAAACACCTAACCCCACCCCACCCCCTCGCTAATGAAAAACAATAGAAAGGCCATTGAAGCAAATCAATCAAGTTGCTTCATGGGAAAAAAGAGAATCTTTCTTTCACTTTCTAGGAATCAAGATAACCTAGAGGTGGAGTTTCACTTTCTTAAGACTCAAAGATTGTTTCAAACTATGAGTTAAATACAGCAGTCAATTGTTTTCATAATTTAAACATTCCATTTTACAAGTACCTTCTATAAAAACAATACACAGTACACAAGCTTTATATGACAGGACACTTCTAAAGGGGCTATATTCCAATATCTAGTCACAGGCTATAAATATTGTGCATCAACTATCATCCTATCTCATCATGGTTTCAAATTCGCCAAACAAACGAATGAGGAATTCTCCACGGAAAAAAATACTTCTCGACCATATGGCAGCAAAGAAGCGAGTATTCAAGTGACTCATGTCTAATAGGGTAACTAGCATTCCAAGAACCAATCTATAACACATGACATGTATATGTTCTAGGACTTCAACAACAACAACGTACTCAATATAATCTCATAGATAGGATCTTTAAAGGTTAGAGTGTACACATACCTTACTCATTGTACTTTGTAAGAGTAGGAAGACTTGACTGTTTCTGATAAAAACTCAAGAGTCTACGAGAGATGAATATGTTTTAGGACTCCAAGAGATAAAAATCAAATACAAGCAATCACAGCAAACAAGTGTGGATCAACTCTACAATCTAAGCTTGTTACCATGTAGCATCTTAAAGAATCCCATTACATCTATGTCATCAGAAAACAAAAAGATCAACAGAGAAACAAAACCAAAATGCCCTTTAATTGTCTCCTGTTTTTGCCAACCATGGTAAGTCCATATTAGGACGCGGATTCTCCATTTGACATTCTGAAGAACTTGCAAATTTTCCCTTCTTTGACCAAAGCCAAATCTTGGAAAAAGAGTAGCTATCTGTCTTCATTCCAACACCAATCCTTTTCCCCTCCCCATCACCTTCTATTGACAAATTGGCACACCGTTCACGCAACTTGGCAAGCTTCACATTGTATGCGTTTTGCTCATTGCTCAAGTCTACCATAAGATTAAAATCACCAACCACATACTGATATGAACCCAATGAATAGCATCTCCTAGCATCCAAATTACTACTGCTACTCTCGCCTTCTCCTTTTCCCTCCTCAGCCCCAACATTCAATTTTTTAAACTTACCAAGTCTAACAGGAAAGATTGCTTTATCAACTACACTTTCCTCAATTTCAATTGTTTTCTGAGCAGCAGACAAAACATGATCTCTATTACCAGCACATCCATCTTCTTCTATGGATTCATCAAAATCAAAACCAGTTAAGAATCCAGGATTAAAAAGGGTTCCTCTACATAAGGGGCATGTTGAATTTGTTAGGAGCCAAGTATCTATGCAGTTGATATGAAAAGCATGGCTGCAAGTTGGGAGTAATCTCAACTTGTCCTTTTCAGAGAATTCACACAAACAAACAGCACAATCAAAGGGCTCTTTAGTCGGACCAACAACCTCTTTATACATAAAGACAGGTAATGCATCAATAAAAGCTTGATCAAGACCAGAGTCATGTTGATGGAAAAGCTGCTGCAACTGTCTTTGCAAGGCCTCAGAGCTAGAAACTTCTGGCTGTCTATTAGACTGAGATGTTGATGGTGAAGAAGAGGAAGAAGGGCGTTTGACAAGAAATCTAACAAGCAAATGGAGAAGACTTGATATGAAAAAGATAATAGCTAATACTACTATAATAATCAGAACAGCTGGACTAATTTTGTTCCCAGAAGAGGATGGAGGAAGGCTTGGGGCTTTGTGAAAATTAGAACTTGAACCAAATGAAGAATGAAATGGGGGAGATGGAGAAGGGGCATATGCAAAGACACCACCTTTTTCATGGTGAATCCAAGACATTTTCAAATGGGTATGCCCAAAATTCAATCTTTGTGCTCTAACTTCTGTAAATAAACAGATCATCTTGATTCTTGGGACATACCAAGAAACCAAAGTTGGAACTTCTTAAATTCTTATCACTTATCACAAATATAGAAAACTTCCATCCTTCAAGGAATTAGAGGTTGCAGCTTTGCAGCAAGCTGGCTGGTGCTTAAAGCAGCAATTTGTTCAAGAATTGTACAATAACAGAAGATGATGACAAATTACCCAGACAGAAAAAAGATAAAGGCCAATTCTTTAGCTGACAAGAACCAAATAGCCACTATAGCAACCAAGACTAAATACTCAAAAGACCCTTTGAAAAAATGGAATCTTTTCAAGTCTCACCAAAAACAAGAACCCAAGATTAAGGTGGATCTTAGAACCTCTTATATGGGAAGAGAAAGTTTGAATCTTTGAGCATGTACAACTTTCTATGTCTCTCTGAACATCTCATACAGCTCTTAAATACATACAACTATATATATACTGACAAATTTGGTGGTGGGGTTGTTGTGAACTGGAAAGACAGAGAGACAGATTTGGAAGAGCCAAAGCCAAAGGGAAGCAGTGAGTAGTCACCAGTCTCCAAGAATAAAGGTAAAGAATGCCAAAAAGAAACAGCACAATTTGCTCTTTTTACTTCCCGATAAAATCAAAAGAAAAAGAAGTAGAAAAGAAAAAGAGATGCAAGAAAAAGGGAAAGTAGGTGTAATAACAAAAAACAAGTTTGAAATATTCGCACGCACCAAAAATAACGCGCGTAAATTTTTGGTAGTAATGGGCTTTATTTACGTTTCCCGCGAGGCCTTATTTAGATCCGGATGGGTCCCAGACCTTTAAACGATATTTTAAAAAAATTAAACGAATAAGTAATATATATTAATTAATTAGATAACATAGTTATAATCTAAATTAGTTATGAATCGTAACAAATATTTATCTGTAATTATAGTTTGAGTTTTGTGTAATTCGCGTGATTTATGCAAATGTTGTCGTGAATACAGTTTGAGAATCGTATATAATTCGTGCGATTTATATGAATGTTGTGTGCAATTATACACAAGTTATGCACAAATCAAATTGTATAATAAAACATACAAATATTGCCAATTGTATAATGAATTATACAAGTATTATGCATGAATTATATAGCAACATATTTTTTATTTTCTTAAATTTTATAAAAACCAATCTAAGGCACAAATCGAAACGGAAGGAATCTATTTGCTAAAATTATATAGATAGACAGTAAAGATAGTTTTACCAAACCAACATAATTCATAATTTACTTGAGGTAATTTTAGTTATTGAACAATCAGTCTTTAACTTTAGTATTTACGTTGATACGTACCTAATTTCTAAATATTACTATGATAGCGGTCTGTCTTGTTACACAAAATAATAATAATTATAATAATAATAACAACAACAACTTTTTAGATTAAACTAAAAATTTAAACAATTGACTAATATGTATTTGTTTCATCGTTAAATAAGACAAAACTGAAAGTATATTTTTTAAAAAACTGAATTTGATAATAGAATAGATAATGATGATTGATGAATAAAATAAAGCTATTTTCAACTTCTAAAATTAAAAAAAAAAACGGTATACATTGACTCATGTGAATCACGTTATTTAAACACGATAAAATTGATGCAAAATATGTGCACATAAACTTTTAGTGCTTAATTATAATTAATTAACATATTTTTAAATGAGATTGTTACTGTCAACATCACTTACACATTCAAATGAAAGAGTTTTTTCTTTTTTCACCACTAAACGTGCGCAGAAATATTCTAGTTCTGCCACAACAGTCCTTTATAAGAATTATCCTCAATAATCATATCGTATATATCCACCACAGCACATTCACACAGACCACAGGAAAATATACTCAAGACTTGCACCAAGTATTTTGTACCAAATTAAACAATTTATCACCACAAATTAGAGTGGAAATACATGTCACAGTGATAAATGTGTGTGATAGACACATCTTATAACACTTTTGAGTTAGGTTCAGCTTATCCACAGACGACCAGTTGTAGTGGGGAGCCCAGCTCAAGACACAATTTTAGAAGTTGAATTTGCTAGATTCATGCTCCACTAACACGTATATGCATTCGTTTTTTTCTTTTTAGTAGCTTTTTACAGTTTTTTCAGCTATAATCAATGCATTTGACAAATATGCAAACTAAGAGAAAAGTCTGAAGTCCACAAGTCTTAGCTCTTCCTCCCAGGGAGAGATGCAAGGGACCCAATTGAGAACCTTCTCCATTGAAAATTACATGGTGTAAATAGGGCAAAAGTAGTTGAATCCCAGTTTCGAGGAGTTTAGTCCAGGAAATCAGGAGAAGTACAAGGATGATAGTTCTTGCCATAAAACAGAAAGATACTTCTCTTGGAACTTTCAGCAATAAGTATTAGCAAGACCAACAGCTCATGTATATGAACTTTGTTACTCATGAATTCATCCTAATTCATCACTAAACAGTAAGCACAAATATGCAGCTTGGAACTTTTTCTGTTGCACGACAGATGGATTCAATAATTAATCCGCTTATACAAAAATCATACAGGGTGGAAGTCCAGCATGATGCAGGCATTTAATGCGAAATATGAAAAGGAATTACACGCTAACCTACTTCATATACAAAGGATTACCCACACAGCAGCACTGCTATCATCAGCTATTCTTCTTCCGCTTCCTCAAATTCGGCATTGCACGAAGAAATACCGAACTAGATACATAATCATTGTTCTTCTCCACAAGTTCTTGGTGTGGTGATAGCTTGTTGCAAGTAATATTAGTTGTGTTGTTTAAATCTTGCTCAACTTCAGGTGCACCTATCCCTGCTTCACATTGCTTCTCACTCCTTTTAATTGAGGGGCTAGAAACCAATTGATTTGAAGCATTACCACAATTCTCATCTCCCAAAAGCTGAGAGGAATTATAAATATCAGAACACTCAACTGATAAGATAGGGCTAGAAGCATTTATCTCATGCTTCATATCTTCATCGTTTTCCTCTAAGCAAAACCCACCCCCCATTTTAAGGTACTCCTTACACAAAAGATCCCCAGGAATAGGATAGTCAGTTTCATCAAAACTTGGCTGAACAGTAGATTCCATCTCTGCACCATCGGTATCAACACCAGCACTATTTCCAAGGTTTGATAGTTCCGGTGAGAAGTAATCATTACTAGCATCATTCTCATTCATCTTACTAGAATCAGCAGGATAATGTTCAGCTACCCCCACATCTCCTCCTGATTCTCTCCTTTCTAACTTTCCAGTAGTAGAATCTCTATCATCTTTGTCAGACTCATCATCTCTTTTCTCACTGTAATTTACTACTTTCCGATGGCGCTCTGACTGAAATTTCAATTAGAACGAAATGGAAAACAATTATTAGTCATGAACTGGAGAGGTTTCAAGTAAATAAAACACAAATTGATAATCGAGAGGAAGTTCCCTTCCCCTGAACAGTGAACAATGTAGAAAGTGAAAATTACTGTTATTTTGTTTAAAATATGTGGATTTTGTTCAAAATACATGCATATACAAGCAAAGACCTCCGAAGAGAATGTTGACATGGCAAATTCTTGAGATCACAAATGAATCAAGACTTTAAGACAACATGCAACCAAATCATGTCATCAACAATTTTCACATGCAATACAAACCATGAAAAACATTTCATACATCACATGTAAGAACAAGATATTATGCACATCATAAATATAGGACTTGCAGAAGCAAAATATCAGAAACATAAAGATAGGACTTCCAGAAGCGGCTCTGGAAGTATTAGATCTGAGAGAATGGAATAATTCAACTCTAATTCTTTATGGATAGGAATTCAGTAGAGGTTAGTGGAATACTAAACAAGGCAAAAGTGACTTGACATTTAGCACCAATATAATGAGTACCTTCCCTATATTATCACAAAATATAGTATCTAGATGAGCTCTCCAAAGCTATCATTAATGTTTGTAAATTCCATTCAAAAAGGGTTAAATTACAATTAATATTGCAGGAAAAGGACTTACTCTTCTAGGTTGATTTGGCTTTTCAAGTTTCTCGATTTGTGATTGTTGCTCTATATCACTATCTTCCCCTCCCTCAGAGCTTGTGTGGGAGGATCTAAGACAGGATCTTTTACTTGCCTTCTGCACAGATCGAGATTTTTCTTTCCGATCTCCTATACTACCACTTGATTTCTTACTGGTTTTTCGCTTGCTTCCTGCTCCCTCTGGTGGTTCCAAATGTTCAGACTGTAGATTCCCTCCTTTCCTTTTTCTCGACTGCTTTCCAACTGATCTTCTTTTTGCTGTAGTCTCCTCATAATCAGCACCAGCAGACTCTACTCCCCCTGGAGGATCCTTCTCCTCATTCATATCATTAGATTTTACACTTTTTTTACATCCAGGAGCATCTTGTACACATCCATCAATTATATCACTGGATTTGTTCCCAGTCATATATTTAACAGCCTTATTTATCCTCTTGCTACGGATTTTTGCAAATCTTTCATTGAAAGAGTAGAAGGCTTCCAGACGAAGTTGTGTCTACATCAAGTAAACAAAGGAACAGTGAGAGAAAGGTCTTCATCAGCTTCCTCTTTCTTCAATCAGACAAATTACCACAAAATGAAGAAAATAGTAAGAGCAGATCATTCAAAAACAATACAAAAGTGATGCATTAATATTTTTCTTATCATATAAACCATTCCTTTATTTCGAACTGAATATTCCAATTGACATGGCTTAATATAACCATTTGTTTTATTTCAGCGGACAATTTATTTCCATCTATTCTCTTTTTAGATTTCGTAAGCAAGAAAGACTGTTTGAATAAGACAGATGTAGAAGAATATAAAACAGGATCAACCTCATGTTTGTTGTACTCTTTCAGGACCGGTACAAGTAATTCATCTGCCTTCTGGCTGCTCCAGCCAAATTTCTCCCAACAAACTCTGCACCAAGCAAATATTCACTAAGAGTCATATATAAATCCTAAATCCTCATTAGACCTTTCAAATGAGAATTATGTACAACTCACTTGCGAAGAAGAGAAACATCAGGCTTCCCCCATGCGAAAGGCTCTGTTGACTTGTCAACTCGCGGAGACGTATATGCTGAAATTACAGCATTACTTGGAAAAGAAGAAGGAATATGCCAGTTTTTACTAATATTTCTCTGTGAACACAATCCCAACATAAAGAAAGAGTGAATCGTGCTTTTCCAATCAAATAGAAAATCGATATGAAGCAAAAGGACACAATTGGTTTACATGTTTATTCATAAAAATCTGCCTCAACTTTTCAGCTCTGTCCTCGGACTTGTTGACATTTTCATCGGACACAGTATCGCCTTCCAGATTGCTGGTTGAGCAACTCATACCAGGATCACCAACTTTACACCCTCTCTTCCTAGAGCTGGAACCTGCCTGTGCATCAAGCCCCCCAAGAATGGATGGATCTGGCGATTCCACCCACTCACGAAATTTCTGAAGACCGTCTTCCTCAGGAAATGCATTTACAACTTCAATGGCATTAACAATACCAATCCCACTGCACCATGAAAGAATGGATGAGGACTTCAAATGTCTCTGACATAATTAGATGCTTCGCGTAAAAGTTCTATTGTTTCCTGATGCGAATATGCAAACAAGACTAATTGTTGGAGTCAACAATAGAGACAGAGACACCTGGTTAGCAGGATATAGCACTTCATAAAAGAGCCACAGAAACATGCTTACCTCACTCCTTCAGTATAATCACTCCCAAGGAGCAATGCCATACGAATTATTTTTTCTCTATCCAACCCAAGCTCATTCTCCACATCCTAATAAACAGCAGATATGTGATCAACCACACGCACTATAAATGGAAGGACAACAATGTTCTCTAAGAAATTAAACACTGGCCCCATAGTGTACCACCGACCTCAAAACCTTTTTCTTTTCTTACGCTCATTTTTTATTCTTCTTCTTTTAGACGGGGTGGGATGAGGAATGGTTGTGATAGTAATTATAAAAAGAAAAACATTCCTCTTACTACGAGCATCATTTAACCATTGCAGTGACAGAAAAAATCGTTAAGAAAATGACCTAAACAGGTGTAGCTATAGAAACCTAGTTGCAGATAGATAAACTTAAAGGAAAGAAGAGTATCAAAAACACTGGTGAATCGATGATGAACCTTCATAAAGTATGTCTCCACATATTTGCGATCATCAAAAATATTCTTGTATACACTTCGAGCACCAAACAAGAATGCATCAGAGTCGTCAGTAACCACACCATCAACAAGATTTGTAAGTTCCATGTAAGCACATTGAGCTTCAGCTTCCATTGGAGCTATGATATATGGCAAGCCAAACATTTGGAGCAACTCCTAACATAGAGAAAGATGTAAAAATCAGAAGAATTAAACTACTAATAATACCATATCACCATAAACATTAGGGAAAGAGAATCAAGAACAACAACGAAGATTGTCTGGAGCAGGAAAAAAGAAAAGGTACTTCTTTTATAAGGTAAGATATACCTATATAAAAATTTGTTCGAAGATATTTCTATAATCTACTATATAAGACTAAGTCACTAAGCAAAAAACAGTCACATGTATTCAGATTGATAAACTAACCAGGACACGCCAATTACCCAGTAAAATCCCACAAGTGGGGTACTCCAATACAAAGCATGATCTTAGCCTAGAAGCATTACATCCAAAAGACATGATCTTATAGCCTAGAAACATTACACCAAAAAAGTTGGTGCAAAAATTCATTGAGATAGAACAGACTGTATGGCATGGAAATCACAAAACTAAAGTGGTATCACTGAGGATCAACTTGTTATCACACCCACCTAGCAGATCCTGGCAAAATTGACAGTAACTAAATGAAATGGCCAAGGAACACTTCAACCAAAAATCCCTACTCCCTTGTGATAAAATAGCTTCCAATTAATAAAATTTGCTATTTGGAAACAAAGTAGGTTTAGAATTACACTGAAAAAGAAAACGAAATCATCTAAAACCTACCTGGCACTCTGCAAACATTTCAGAGCTAACAGACTCGGCATTACGCTCAAGCTTTCTCTGCTCATCTCCCAGTTTTTCACGCTCTTTATCCAGTGCATGCATCTCCTCCTCCAAACTAGCCACCATAACATTTTGACCTGCTTTTCTACTTGCGGAATCAAACTTGCCCAATCTCCCAAATAATGGGCCATCACAAACACCTTCCTCATCTAAGTTTTGTGCACTATTGATATCAGCTGTAAAACCCTCGGTGAAATCTTTGGTGAGTTCTGTCGGCTCATGCGTATAATGATGTGTGGCTGCTCCAGATTCATATTGTTGGGTATCAGTTTTTCTTGCATTCAGTGATTCATTAAATGTTGACTGTTCTATAGAAGTAACATCTGAAGCACTTTTTATATTATTGTTACTCGAAACCTCAACAGTGGGATCTGCTATCGTCTTTTTAATAATGTCAACCTGTGATCCATCAAGTGGAATGGTCGGTTCCATATGGATGTCACAATGCAAATTTCTGTTAGTATGAGTAGTTGCTTTTTCAATCTGCATATTTCCATAACTAGAATTAGCTTGAAATTGTTCTCCCAAATGGGTGCCCAAACAGTTATTACTTCCTGCAATATCCATCTCACGTACAATATCATGCAAGTCAGCAGTCTGAATTTCAGAAGGTAAATCTTTCTGTTGATGAATTTTCTGTACCTTTGGACAGTAGTTGTCTTGACCAACAGGTTCAATACTTATACCCTGGGAAACTATTTGAATACCTTCTTCGGACATCTCTTTTTCATGAGACTTATCTATGTATCTATGATCTCTCATATCCTCAAGACTCCTCCTTACTGCTTCCTGATAATTGGCTTCCTCTTCCAAAGCACCTTTATAAGCACTTCTTGATTCCATTGGAAGTGAGGGAGGCTCCTCACAAATATCTAAACATCCTTCTTCCCATTCTACTTCAGTCTCATCATCCATACCATCTTTCTCCAGTGGAGCCTGACCTTCCCCTTGAGAGTTATTGCTTAGCAAGTCACCTTTCTCTTCAATCACTCCTTCCTCCCACTCAATGTCCGAAGCAGAATCTAGAGACTGTTTCTTTGACGGGGGATGATCCATAGGAAATTCCATTGCAGGATCGCCTGCCACTAAACACGCGAATATATCATCATCATCATCGGCACAACCATGTTCAAAATTATCTTCAAAAGATATTTGAATTGTAGTCCCACTTCTCAGCTCAGACTCTTCATTTTTGTTTTTTAAACAAGCCTTCCCATCATCATCTGGATTGGATGAGTTCAGATGCGAAACTGTATCAGACACATTTCCAGGGGTATGTACATCAGTGTCACTTAAAGTAGGCACATCGCTAAAATTTTTGTTTCTGGACACACTCTCCTCCTCAATCTCTTTCATCATATCTAAATTTCTCTGTAAATCTCGAGTCATGCGAACACCCATGGCTCTCAGTCTGCTGACTCGAAGATGACCCCTCTCATCCAGATATGTCTCCACATCATCATTAAATGCCCTTTCAGGCTCAGTCACAATTGATTCTAACACACTACCAGATTTCCTTGTCGAAGCACCACTCGCAGCATTTTCGAAATTATTTTCTGTTTGTACTTCACTTGACTTCTTACTAGTTTGCTCTTCCCCAGCAGATGCAAGGACACTGATAAACACCAACATGCAATTTTTTATGGACAATGATGATTTAAGCAAGGAAAGGAAAATAAATTAATCACTAGAGTAAACCAAATAATTGTTACTTACTCTTTGTCCCCAGTAAAAGATGAGGAGAAAATAAATTCCCTATTTGCTTCAGAAGCAATCCTTGAAGTATGCACACCACCTATTCCCCTTCCAGCAGCAGCTTTCTGCACTTCACCTATCTCACGCCGAAAAGCAACAGTTTTCAGATAAGCTTGTATTTGCAGTTCTGAGAACTTTTCCGGGGCCTGAGAGAGCATACAGAGAATTAGAACGAAAAAGATAAAAATTGTATCAAAGGGCACAGCATCAGTTCTTAACGTTGCAACCACAACTAACATAATTGAACAATATAACAGATAAAATTGTGATCCCAGTAGTCCTGGAAAAGGACTAAAGAATGTTTGAAGTCCACCATCATAAATTACGTAACATGTGAGAGAAGTACTAACTAAACCATCAGCCTGACAAAAGACTTTTTTAACAATAAATGGATCGTTTAGCAGACATCATCATGATCCATCTGTTGTAACTCACAAGCAAGGACCAGTATTGAATATTGAGATATTGTGGTGTCAAACATGACATCCTGTGTCTAAACTATAAATTTTGTACTTTAAACTACAAAAGGTACATATCTTAACACGATACAAGCCCGAAAACCATAAAAAATTTGCAGAAAGAGAAATCATTATTTGCTGATGTGCAAGAAAACTTAATGATGTACCTTCTTGACCTTCTGATACTTCTGTCTGTTCTCTGCCATCAATCTCTCCCTCATCTAGCAAACAAGTTATTAATTGATCAAACAAAGAGAGAAAATTCAGCATACACAATTCATATGTCTCCTTTTCGAGGGAGTACTAACTGGATACTGCTTCCATAAGTAAAAGAACCACCATTACCTGGCCAAGAAGATCAAGTTGCATAGATGGAGGTAAAGCAGCTAAAACAGAAGGATCAACTTTTCCTTGTGTTGCTGGCTGCACATTGCATAAAGAGTTTAGGGGTTAGTACGAGAGAATAATCTATTCATAACCTTGTCAAATAATATCACAAGCATCACAATTACATGTATGCAATTAAGTCCGTGGATTGAAATAGTTGAAAATCGAAGCATACTCCTAACTGAAAAATTGTTTATATTTTCAGGACCAGGCGCATCAACGGATCTGATATTTGTTAGCTTTATTACACACACAACTACAAGGAATGTCCAAAGACCAAAAGCGTCAAAATCATTTTACTACACAAAATAAAGTGATCGCTATAATCATGCACAGTCTGAATCTGACATGTGAAGATGAAAATGAAATCAACAAGCAGGTGACACTAACCAGTATCATCTCTTCGTCTTCATCAGTGTTATCATTTTCAGCAGGAGCTGCAGCACAAGATGTTGATGCATCATCAGCAAAGTTCCAGTCTTCCTCTGCTTGAATAGAAGCTGCTAACCTTAATTAACTTGTCAAACTGAGTGTTAGAATCTTTTATGTCCACATTCAAGTAGAAAGCAACAAGATCATACAACTACGCAACTTGTCAAAAAAACAATAAACGATCACAACTGACTAGTATAACTTACATCTCATCCAGGGCTTCTTTGTCATAATTTTCTGAAACGAAGTCATTTCCTTCAGCTATGTTCTCCATAGTTCCAGTTGCTTCCGTGATAACCTTTTTACCCTTTGCATCATTCTGTTTCCTCTGGTTCTCCAGATCCACAGACAGCTCTTTGAGCCTCATTGCCTTAAGCTGCAAGAAGAAATGGATAAAGAAAAGTTATTCAACATCATGGAAACTGTAAAATACTTAACAGAAAGAGGTTGCTGATGAATTAAGTGCATTTCAAGTTAGACAAAAGACAACC
Source organism: Solanum ossicruentum (assembly GCA_025774065.1). NCBI lineage: Eukaryota > Viridiplantae > Streptophyta > Magnoliopsida > Solanales > Solanaceae > Solanum > Solanum ossicruentum. The sequence continues at coordinate 11,422,949 of JAOTQR010000045.1, read as the reverse complement.
AATTTCCATTGTAAACAAAACAGAGAATCAAGGAAACAATAGTTATATGACAGTTCTCTCATCTTCTTGCATGATTATCCTCGATTTCATTGATGACAAGCACTTGCCTGAACAGAAAAATAAACATCTTGTTCAATAGAATGGACCATCTCAACTAACAGAAAAGGAGAAGCCTTCATTTATTTTTAGGTTTGTAACATGCTCCTTAGCCGTAAACATACTTTGTTAGTAACTAAAACAACTATAGCATACCCGTCTAATCCAAAAACTTAAGTTGATCTAAAAATGGTACACTCATATTCTGTAACATATAACTCCAAATAATAAGGAACTAACATGATTAAGGAGCAATTTTTCAGCCGTTTTCCTAATTTTGGCCTGAGCATTTTCGCGCTGGCGACGACGTGCGATCACTGTTCTACGCTTCAGGGCAGGTGTGCCGCCGTCAAATACAAAGACTGGCTTAGTCCGAAGGTAGAGTAGCTTGCAAATTCGCCGGAAAAATCCCAAAATGTGAGCATTCCGCACCATCTCTCCCTTTTCATCTCGCATTGCTTTCATGAATTGTATAATCCATATACTCGCATCTGATAAATACAATTTTTACCCAGTTTAATCGTACAATCAGTATATATATGATCAGTGAGTCGTACTAATTAGGGTTAGGGTTAAAGGAAATTGAAGTTACCGATAGCGAGTTTTTTCCCAGCGAGTGTCTCGACGGAGACGCGGCGGCCAACGGGGGCTATGAGATCCCAGAAACCTTGAACACCCATTTCAGTTTACCACTAAATTGTCAGAGAAGTATTGCCGCCAAGTTCGAACAAATAGGTTGAAAAAATGGAACGGGAAGTCGGTTGGTCGTTGCAGGGGCAAATTGGGCAGCTTGTTTTTTCCCTTAACAAAGTTGAGGACCATTTGGGTAACAATGACCTTATTCGATGTTTCTTAGAGAAATAATTCAAATAACATTTTTTTTTCCTCAAACATTCACTACATATAATTTTCATATTATTTTCTTTTACAATCATTTAATATAAAATTATTTTATATTATAATTTTTAAATAAGCTAGCAATTATTACATACTATACATAATAATGAATAATACAAATAATCAAAATGGATTGTGATGCACTTGTAGGAGTATTTCGCCCTGAACCGAGAGGTCTCGGGTTCGAGCCTTGGGAATGGAAAAAACCCGGGTTCGAGCCTTGGGAATGGAAAAAACCCGGTTGGTAGCGCCACCTTCAAATAGGATCTGCAGTGCGCGATTCGAATTTAGTCATAGCTCCACGAGCTCCAGACGCCCGGTGAGAAAAAAAATAATAATACAAATAAAACTAAAAATTTTGTAACTTTTATAATGGATAATGAATAATACAATTAAAAGTGATATTTTACATCTTATTAGTAATTGTTGTAATTTTTGGAAATTATTATGTTTTGTTGTACTTGTTAAAATTATTAAATATTTTATATTTCAATTTTGATGTATGTCAAATACTAGTTTGCTGAATGTTTATTATTTTCGATAATTCTAAAGTACGTTGTATTAGTTATCTAATGTTTTATATTTTTACATATTTAATTTTTATGAAGGTTGATTGTCCTTATATTCAATAAAATTCATAGTAGAATTAATATAAATCTAATCTTAAAAAGCTCAAGTATAGAAAAATAATTTATAAAAAATTAACTTTTTTATCTAAAATTATATTATAAAAATATTACATAAAAATAAGAGAAAAAGGGTCAAAAATACTCCTAAACTATTTGAAATAATGCAGAAATACCCCTCTATTACGTTTTGGCTCAAAAATACCCCTCAATTAAATTTTTGGCTCAAAAATACCCTTCTCTCTAACGAAAACAAAAAAGGGTTAAAATACCTCCCCCCCCCCCCAACTATCATAAATGGAGCAAAAATACCCCTGGTTAGATTTTGGTTCAAAAATACCCTTTCCTTAAAATTTTGAAAAAAAAGTATCCCTCTCTCTAACAGAATTAACATCACATGTTATGTGGACAAAAGGCACCACATGATTAATCCAAATGAAACCCTATTTAGAAATCCAACAGGTTTCCTCCTCAGATAATAGGTCCAAGACTAGTCTTTTCATGTCAAAAGGATCTGTTATTTCACTTGCAATTATCTCAATAAGTTTATCTCTGAATGATAACATTGATTTGTCCTCGTTATAATCGTTGTCTCCTCCTCCAATTTGTTTTTCGAGTTCAATAGGGTCCAATTCGTTCAAATTTTTCGAACCTACAAAGCTTATATAAACATCGTTGTGCTTATGTAAGTAAATGTAATACAATTAATATAAATTATAATTTTCAGAGATAATTCAATTGCAATTAGTTTGAAGTATTGTTTGACTAATATATCTCTTATAAATAATTAAATATTTATCTATATTTTGATAGGATATATTATTAATCATGCATTTGGATATAGTATTATTTATTGAATAATTATTTATTTATTTATTTATTCAATTCAATAAAGTTTTATGTTAAATAGATCAATTTGTCATATATGTGTCCTCAACTTATACAGTAGATGATTTGGTGTATAAAGTTTAAGTTTATACACACAAGATTAAATCACCGGTTCTTATAAGTTATAGTTCACAAGATGAAAATTCGGACAAACCATCAGGAAGATTGTGAAACAAGATTATATGCAATTTATCTTGATTATGAGAATGGTATAGTTCTAACTTCTCGTGCTAGTACATTTTGTATGTACTAAACAGGACTAAGTAGAGATAGATATTTTGGACCGACTGATAACAACATGTTCTCTAAACTATTTAATGTGCTTATATTCTTAATCATGATATAACAACTATGAGTAGTATATATTAATTTATTATTTTGCTTTGTTAAAAGGTGAGATTGGGAGATGAGTCAATATGTCTATATCAGTGAAATAATAAGTTAGTTGATGGAATCCATGTTTTAAGATAGAGATTGATGATACACTCTTTTATGAGAAGATTATAAGTTTTCATGTAAACTCGTTCGATGTATTTATGAAATAAGTTAAGTATTGTTCTAAAGAAAATTAATTAGTAAATTAAATTCATTAGTAATTTAATTTATTGATTAGTATCTGTAACCTTAATTTGGAAAGTTACACAAGTGTTTAATGTGAAATTTTGAAATATAAATAGGGGAATGTAATTACGAATTTTTAGTGAAATAATTTATAATTTATGATTAACTGAAATTATTTCTATAATAAATAAGTAATTGTGTGATTCTTGTAGTACCCATATTTAATAAAAAATTAAAATCCTATTTCTAATAAAAAAAGTACAAATATTAGTTTTTTATTCTTCAGTGGGTTTCTTGTTCTTTTTTATTAGAAAAGTTCCTCCATAAATAGAATTCTCCTAACTAGAAAATACGAATTTAATAGAAAAGTATTGAGAGAACTCAACGTAGAACGCTTCTTAGTTTCAACTACTTTTGCTTCTTTTCGTTGTGCAGGCAAGTAGGATGACAGGTAATGTACAAGCGGAAGGGGATTAGATATTTTTTGCGAAGAAAATAAAATAGTTTGTGAAGAAAAATTAGAGTGTCTACCTAGGAAATATTTTTTTCAAATAGTGTGTTTACTATTTTTTGATATTTTTTCTCTGAGAACTTATAAATAGTAGAAGAAATTATACATTTGTGCAATTGTACATTTGTGCCTA
>JAOTQR010000045.1:11378617-11396579 GCA_025774065.1 Solanum ossicruentum | reverse complement strand
TATTTGTGCACTATCAAAGTTTAAGGTCCAATTTAAAAAAGTATGTCAAGTTCAGGGTCATGTTTGTGTATTATGCCAAAATCAATTCAGCCCAACTTTTATTAAGTTTCACTTATTTTATTTATTTTATTTATTCTTTTTATAGAGTAAGTCAAGGACCAATCCAAACGAACTTTTAATAAGTTTCACTTATTTTATTTATTATTTTTTAATATTTTAATAATTAATTAAATTATATTGTTCTTTTATTATAGCTATATAAAACATATCAAATTTAAAAAAATTATTTTAAAAACATTTTAATAAGATCTCTCTCAAATCTATTTGGGTCGCACATCAACCCAATTAAAAATGGCTCCCTAGTTTTTCACACATGCATAATAATCTATTTATCAGAAATGATGTATCATAAGAAATTGCACATTCAGTCTCCATTGATTGAAAATGTTCACCAAAAAATTCCATTGAGCGAATAAAACCAAATTCAGGAGCAATAATACAAGTACTAAATAATGAAATACAATTTGCTGGCAGAGACACATCCAACTATAAACAAACTGTATGCACGCTTTTCATTGAGAAGTTAGGATTTTTTTCAGACAATAATTTGAAGAATCTGGCAATTGATATTATAATATATAAATCTAACGGCTAAAAAAGAGGAAGGGTTTACCTGACTTCAGGGTTGATACAGACATTGCGAATCAATTGAAATCCACAAATCCCAACAGCTACTCCTACGGCTGCAAATAGTGGATACACCTATAACTCCATAAAAATTGCATCATCAATACTCGGATCTAATCGCCGAAACAATAGAAAAACCAAAAATGCCTTTTATAGGTAGAAAACTAATAAACCCATACACCCGTTGCGGCTATGCTAGATCTATGAACCAAACGGTAAGTAACAAATTTCGGAAGGACAAAACTGACCTCGGGCCTCAGCCATCGGTTAACGGTGGAGGAAGCCATAGGAAGAAGGAGCAGAATCGAAAGATGAGGAATGCTTCCTTCAGAGCTCAGCTGGCGATGAGTTTAATGTGATTGCCAATATTTATATTCTCAGCTGCAATTTGCTTTAACGCCCATTGTTTTGAATACTACTCCAATTGGCTCTGTTAGCCTCGTAAAACGTGATTTTTAGAATCCCTCCGCTTCATGTGTCACGTTTTCAATTTTAAAATTAGAACAAATTTGAGCATAAAATTTTTATATATCTTTTAAATATCTTGAATTATCAATTATTATAAGTTATGATTATAATACTTTTTACGTAGTTTAAAAATATATAAATTTTAAAAAAGAAAATTGAAATTTTTATGTGCAAATTCTCAGTAAACAACAACAACATACCCAGTAATATCCCACAAGTGGAGTCTGGGGAGGGTAGATTGTACGCAGACCTTACCGCTACCTCATAGAAGTAGAGAGGTTGTTTCCTAAAACCCGTGCAAATTCTCAGTCAAATTTAAATTATGTGACTCTCAAAAAAACGAAAAGTATCACATAAATTGAAACAAAAGGAGTACTAATATTTTGAAGAAAATGACCCAAATGGTCCAATGTTTTATTTTTATTTTTAATATATTTTACTTAATTAAAATTGTCCTTGATGCATAGCAAAGGTGCTCATTTTAGTCTTTTAATATATTTCACTTGATTGAAATTAAGGGTATGTAGAAACCGAATCGATCAATAAACTGAACCAATAAAAATATTATTCGTTTATTGTTATTGGATTACTAGGTTATCGGATTTTTAATGATTTTGAAAGAAAAAATTATTGGATTATCTATTTTTACTATTGGGTTATTGGGTAAACCGATAACCCAATAAGATTATAATAATTTATTATTTTATCTCTTCGTAAATATCAAATATTAATAATTTAATAGAGGACACCATCGTAATACTTTACATATTTTAACCTTTATAGTACTTAAGTGATTAGTTATCCACTTTAATATTTTAATTTGTAATTAACTAATTATAATTTTTACAAGTTTTTAAACATAGTTTTTGTACTCTATCTATTTTTTATTAATGCAAATTTTTATTATTATTTTTATCGGATAAATTGAAAACCGAACCATTAAAGACTTAAAACCAATAAATCAAAAATCGATAAAAATTATTTTATTGATTTCTTATTAATTTAGTATATTTAAAAATCAAAAATTAATAAACCGAATCAATAATGTATAAAATCGAGCCGACCTGACCGATGCACACCCTTATAACAAAAGTGTTCATTTTGATTTATTTAAAAGTTATTAAATTTAATATTTCATAACTATTTAACCCTTCCAACCAAAAACAGATATCTCATATACATAATGAAATACCTACCAAGATAATTTATCCGTTAATACCAAACAACCAATCTTCTAACTCCAAACAATTCATTAAAAACTCGTATATTATCCGTGAAGGAATTTCTGGCTCAATCACATAACTTTAATAGTCGAATATCAAAATGCCACAAGAGATAATACAATATAAAATTAATTAATACACATATAGTGGATCGACTATCAAGAATTCCATTTGGCTGACTGACGCAACTTGCAAAAGCACCACCCAGTTCTAAAAATAAACATTTTGCTCACAAAAAATTTACAGAAATAACTAAGCCAGTCTTATTCAGTTTTAACAAACTTCAAATTGAACTACAAATCACGTTGAGCTACTGCTGAAAACCAATTTTCTTGGATGAAAATAGTATAAAATTTGCGGCGCATCTCATGCTTTTTAGACCTAAGTACACAGACTATGTTGTTGTAGTAGTACTGTTGATCTACTGCTACTTCAAATCTTCCTGTCTGAATTTAAAACACCAAAGGTTTAATTTTGAACATCATTCAGACTTCCAAACAAAGATTATAATTCTAAAAGAAGCCTTTGGCAAGACCAGCTTAGAAAATCAAATGACTGCAAGGACAAATGTGGTTAATCCCCAATCATATGGTGGTGGTGCTTTACAATTCAGTTCACAGCAAGTCCACCAATTTTTCATCAGCATCAATTGTAAAACTGAATAGTGACTTTCAAAATTGAGTTTTTTCACTGCAAAACCAAGACTATCAGCCTTTCAGCCTCTGGTAATATATCAAATCAATAAAAACCCATCCAGCTATTGGAGCACAAACATCTTCATGTTGTTGGACTCGTAAACTCCCAAACGGGGAGTCAAGGAAAACCAGTCTGTATATTCCTGCCATGAATGAACCACATGTACTTCTATTCTCATTTGAGATATCAGGTAATCAAAACTCACTAGCCCAGAAAATACACATTTGTGCAGAGTAGCCATTTGGGACATAAAAGGCTCCACCACCTCCGAAAGGATCACCAATCCTAAGCCCAAGAGACTGTTGCTTAGGACAAAAATACATGTACCTCAATATAGCTAAGCCAATTCATAAATGAATGACTGAAGTAACAGATTGCCAAGAGAACAAATCTTATGTTTTAGCATAGTTCAGGAATTCGACAATGACTCTGTACAAGATGAGGGACTAAACCCCACTGAAATATCTAATATAAGCCTTTCACTATACCACTTTCACCTAGTTCACTTCACAGAGGCTGCTTGCACACAGACTGCTACTGAGGAGATGCAATCTAGGCTCCTATGTGCTCCCATGGAAGCAATACAATTCAATAAACATAACTCTACAATTAACAATTTAACATCATGAGCAAAACCCACATTTACAAGAAGATGGCTTGAATGACATCGACAAGTATAATACAGTTAACCAGAAGATCCACAACTTGATCCTTGTTCTGAGGATGAAGTCAATTCAACAGAATTCCAACACGGAGTGCTCAACCAGTTGGGTCAAGTAAGTCGTCATTGTACCAAAGAAACCAAGAAAATCTGAAGTGCACAGAAACAAATAGGGAATAAGAGTGAGCAAGTGTATTTTTTTTCTTCTGAGATCAATGAGTGGGACAAGTTCTTTGATATGGCAACAAATACTGATGTGAATTAAAGTAAGTGCACTCCATATATATATAGTGTTTTGACTTAGATAGATGGTGCATACCTTGATTGCCACATGTTTACAAGAAAATCATGCATCATGATAATGAGGACGTCAAAACGTGGTGAAAGCGTTCTATTCTTGCTTGGCCATGACATGATAATTGGCCAGCCGAAATGCTTCTTCTCTTCCTTCCAAGACGGTAAAAGAAGTCCTCAGTGTCCAGTACATAAGAAATCTGCAAAGCTTTATCTCATCAGTGGAATGATTTATCCTAAATTGTTTTTATCTAAGCTGTAAACTAATAAAGGCACTAACTTCCACCTAGTGGTGGCAAATGGAGCAATAAATCGAGGTTGGGCTGACTGAAAATGGATTGGATTGAAATCCTGAACCCACATTAATCTCCTAGAGCCAAAAAACATTAAGCCTTTAACTTAGTTAATTGAGATAAGTATCTTATACATAGAACAAACCCAAAAATGTGTTTCACAACACCATTCTTGTCCGTTTTCTTCAGCGAAAAAACACTGACAATCAAAACAAAGTTGTAGAGTGGAAGTTAATATATATTCTTAAAGAGAAAAAGGCTAAAATCCCTTCCATCCCAACCCAACCTATCGCCATATTACCAAATACCAACTACACAATTAATCTACAAGGGAAGCCTATTGAACACCCCACCCCCCACCCCACCCCCATCCCCACACACACACACATAAAACCTTTTATTTTAAAGAATTCTTAGCCCTCAAATGCTGACTCATCAAAAAAATAAGATATACAAAAATGTTTGTACACACGCTAGGCTCACTCCCTTCACTTTTATTACCCTCATTATTTCCAAATCAGTGGAACCATTTATTCCCCTATTACTATTATACCCTTTTTCTCTAGACAAACTCCGCAACTACTCCACCACCAAAAGAAACCCAAAAGCTCCATCTTTGCAACAATTCTCGTCAACTCTCTGCAACAATTCACAAATTCAATCTTCTCTTTAGTTATCTTTATTATTCTAAAAAATTCCGTCCCCCACAATCTTACACAAAATTTGGATCTCAACCCAAAATTCTCATCCTTGTCACCTTACCTGAAAACACCACGAAGCCATTTTAAATGCAGTAAAACAGAGCTCATTTTCTAGAACCTACGATTGGGTAAAATTTTGACCAAAGCCAGTTAGGATCTTTGCTGTCTGGTTCTTTGATGTTGAAGTGAGGGGATCGTGGTTTATCTTGGATTTATCATTCATTGACGAGATTCCATCACCAATGAGGCTATCCAGTCTGTAATTTCCATTCTTCAAGCAATTTTGCAATTCAAAGCTCAAAAGGTCCATCCCTTCTTTATTTCGTTCTATTTTCTAAATACTCCAAGGCCTTGATCTATCATTTAATTTGACTAAATATTTGGATGCTTTATTTGTTAAAAAGAAGTCGTATTAATTGTAGAATCTCCATTTAGAAACTGACACATGGACCATTTAATTCGATTTTAGCGACTTTTTTTTTGTATTTACCCGGGGTGTCTGAGTCTCTTAGAGCCACGACTAATCGCGGGGGTACACAGGCCCTCGGCAAGGAGGGCAAGGAGTTTCCCACAAGTACTTCATGGTTAATTCGGGTTTTACCTAGTCCGATGGCCCTCAGAAATTGTCTACACCCAGTGGGTTTCGAACTTGAGACCTTGAAAGGGAGCAAACCCCAAGGCTCAAGTCTATTACCACCAGACCAACCCCCGAGGGTTTTTAGAAAAATTTTAGGCCTTTTCGTTCAATCCTTACCCACCTAGAAGAAGTGTATTTACGTTCTTGGACAAGTCAGAATTTACACCTGTTTGGATGGTTGTTATCCATTGTATTTATTGTATTGCTAGTTTAAATCTAAGTTGCTCAAACTCTTCATTTTCGGTGCCACAACCGTGTAGACACAACGTGGGCGTGAGATCCGTACCCGACCTGAACAACTGGTTTTGAGTACTTTCACCAAAGGTCAATTTAAGAAATGACATACCTTGTATATAGAAATTTCTGTTATCACCGCCTTTCCTTTTATCTTCTTCCATGCTTCAATATTTTTTCCCTCAAGCTCTCCCCATAACTTAAGTTTTATAACTCTATTTTTAGATATTTGAATTATTGTTAGCTGAATCCTCGCACCAATATCCATGCGTGGATCCATATCCCTGAATCTTAAAATTTTGATTATAGAGGATCCGACCTCTAGATCTACATCATTGTCGGCACTCGCACCCAAGTTCGAGCAACTTAGGTTTAAATACCATGTTTGTTTTGATTGTTCCTAAACATCATTTCATTATTTAAATTCATCGTTATGTAATGACAAATCATCTAATTTTGGGTAACACTGATTTGGTGTGATCGCATCATTACCTTAATGATATTTTCTTCTCATTGTCTTTATTTATTATTTAATAATCTTATTTTCTTCTTCACCCTACTTTTTTACTAAGTTGCTCGGACTCTTCGCTTTTGGTGCTACACCCGTGTCGACATAACATGGGTGTGAGTGTAAATATGACATCCATGTCCAATTTAGTCAACCGGTTTCGGGTACTTTGACCAAAACCGATGGGGAAAGTTTGGATGGTTTTAATGATTTCTGTAATCAATACAAAAGTTAACGAAATTGAAGAAAATGATATACCTTTTATATAGAAATTTCTATTCATGTCTTTTTCTTTAATCTCCTAGGATTCTCTTCAAGTTCTCCACATAATATCTCATAATTTAAGTTTTATCACCCTATTTTTAGATATTTTGATTATTGTTAGGCGAATCCCCTCACCCATATCCATACATGGATCCATATCCCCGAATCTTAAAAATTAGATCATGAAGAATCTGACCTCTAGATCCACACCCGTATCAGACACCCGCACCCGAATCCGAGAAACTTAGCTTTTTATCATAGCCCTACCCCGTATGCTACTTTTCTTTTAGATATATCATTCATATTGTTGATGTATAACACTAAGTATTATTAAGTAACGATGGAAAACAATACAACACAACACAATGTAATACAATACGATACATTATGAAACAATACGTAAGAACCATCCAAACAGTGTTAGGGGTTACAAAATTCTGAAAATAAAAAGTTCAGGAGGGTAATAGGATGCTTGTGCAGAATAAGTGTGTAAAATGGCAATACCCACTTACAAATATCATGAAGTTGTAGTAAACATTTGCAATTTCAGCAGTTGAAGTCAAAGTAGAAATCCAAGTACCTTTGATGAATTCGAAGCCATCTTACACTCCAAACCATTTACGAGTATAGTATCTTCCATCACCGTGCACAGGGCAGAAGAAACATCATGGTTGATGCGCTTTCTCTTGTTTCTGCTCACAGATCTCACAAAAAGAAATTAAAAAGCAGATCAGACATGGAAACTACTGGATGCTTGTTCTATTTTTGGATGCATTAAAACAAAATATTTCCTTGACAAAATCGCAACAAGAAAGTGCTAAAAGCACAAAAGGAGGCAGATAAACGAGGTGTCTTCTTCTTGAGAACTATTGTCTAAATCATTAGCTACGCCTCTGTTACATCATACAGACATGTTCTGTGAGCATTTGAACTTCACAAATGGCAAGGATGAATTAGCAAACCTCAAAACACCTATAATTTCTTTCTATCCATATTGTCCATAGAATTGAATGCTTATTCTAATTACATCAGTCAGCTAATCGAGACTCAAGCGCAAAGGCAGGTGTTCTCTCCTGCCTCCTCTCTCAAGAAAACCTTTCCTAGGGCAAGTCAACCAAATTTTTCCAGTAAGCAGCAAAAAGCATCATTATCTGCACCTCTGTCCACATGGTATGTCCATATCTAACGTATACTAAAGTGGAACAGCACCTTCTGCTTTAATTAACCTAAAGTGACTGTATATGCAAGGAGTCAAAATTTATACTTCTTACAGTGGATCCAACTCATAAAGACATGTTCTGTGAGCATTTGAACTTCACAAATGGCAAGGATGAATTAGCAAACCCCAAAACACCTACAATTTCTTTCTATCCATACTGTCCAAAGAATTGAATGCTTAGTCTAATTACATCAGTCAGCTAATCGAGACTCAAGCGCAAAGGCAGGTGTGCTCCCCTGCCTCCTCTCTCAAGAAAAACTTTGCTAGAGCAAGTCAACCAAATTCTCCCAGTAAGCACCAAAAAGCATCATGATCTGCACCTCTGTCCACATGGTATGTCCATATCTAACATATATTAAAGTGGAACAGTACCTTCTGCTTAATTAACCTAAAGTGACTGTATATGCAAGGAGTCAAAAATTTATACTTCTTACGGTGGGTCCAACTCAAAGTTAACTCTAAATTTTTTCCATAAATTTGAAGATTGACAATAAAACCCAAGTTCCATATTTAAGTTTACAAGAGCTGATGAAATATACTCAGTTTGTTTTGAGTAACAAATCCAGACAGGCAAGAGCAGAATATAAAAATAGACTTCCACAAAGTTTAAAGGTTCCCTCATTGAAAGGGTAGACATTAGCCTACAAAAACACAAGGTTGGACGGACATCATCTCATACAACCCATGTCCTCCCAACTGCCACTCTCTAAACCATTGAGCTCGACACAAGCTGCATTCCCGAACTTAATCTTTGGATAGGAATCAAATTACCTCTTCAGCATAACTGCAGACGACTCTTTCTTCCCATGTTCAACAGAAAGATAATCATTATGCAGATAACCAGCAAAGTTGGGGTCTACATAAACTGCAACAGCTTCAGACTTCTCACTTCCATCATCCATTAACTGGATGGACAGACGAGTCGGGGAAAATGTCTGCAAGAAAAATCATACAATACCATAGCATTTTAATGTACTTTCAGTACCCTAAAAATGAAAAAGAGAGAAGTCCAAAGGCAAAAGCAGACAAGTAGCAGGGAACCTACAAAATCAAACCGGTAAATGTTTTCCTCATGGAGGAGGACATGAGCATCTTCGTAATAAACTGAATCAACATACTTCCCAGGTTTCCGTGATCTTTCATACTCATATAACTGAAGCAGCTTATCATCCAGTTCATCACTTGAAACAGTTTGAAGCTGGAGCAAACATAAATAAAGAAAGAAACCAAAATTATGGTCAAGAACCACAAAGTCATATCATACCAGATTACATCTAATAATTAGAGCAAAAATACCTGCTTGACCAATTTATATATCAATTTGTCCAAAGTAAATAGCACATATGACTGGTTCCCAATGATTGATCTGCAATCATCCTCAAACTTTGCATTATCTGCCGATCCATCAAGCAAACTATACAGAGCACGTATGAATCTGCACAACACATCCACTGTGTTAAAAAAACAAGCAAGCAGATGACCTTCTAATCAAACCAAAAGAAAAACAAACCTGCAACCCACCTGGCATAAGGATCAGAACCAGTATCCTTTCCAGTTCTCCACTTGGATTCAGATGATCCTGCATTCAGCTTTGCTGATAATAACCGTTCATACAAAATCTGGGAAAACAGAAGGGAAAACAAGTAAATACAACATACATCTCTTTGGGTTCAGACAAGAAGCAAGGTTTGAAGGGGATTAACATTCAGCAGTACTACGATTTAAAAGTAGCTTTCCTCACCTGATGAAGCCTAAAAAGTACGTAGAAATCATCATTTCCATAAAAGACCTGCAGGCCATTCTTTACATCCCCACATTGAGGTGAAGCCACGTGTTTAGCAAGAGGCTTCGAAGTATGCAAAAATCGTTCAGACATTTGAAGCAGAGTGCCATCACCTCCAATAAAGTTTGCTTCACTTGTGCCCTCCGCCTCACCTTCACTCTCAACTTTACCGTCAAGCTCATCATGCTCTCCATCATCTTCTTCCTCGTGCTCCTCCCTAGAGCACTCATCAGCAGCAGACTCACTACCTGAGACATCTTCTCCTGCCTCAGAAACATTTTCACTATCCTCATCATCAGCATCTGCATCGTTATCACCAGCAACATCCTGACAACCAACAACTTCAGCACCCCCAGATTGATATTGCATACTTCCATTGCGGGAGGCACCATCTCGAAAGCCAACAAAATGGTCCTCGTCAAAGTCCCCATTAGGCGACAACTCACCTTCTTCTTTCTCATTTTTGGAGGGATCAACTGAATCAGTGTTGCACCCGTTAATTCTAGAACCTTCAGCAAACCCATCATTTACCAAGGGAAGTGATCTAGAAATGTCACCCTGTGTCAAAGAAGAAACATATTTACCTTTGAGTAATTATGATCATCAGCATAAATCATACTTAACATAGTTATGAGCTTCATACCTCTGAAGTCGGTAAGTTATCAATACTAGACTTGGCTCCTTGGCCATCATCAGTAGTACCATTATTGGGTCGTGTACCGCAACCTGGATAGCAAAACCAGTTTGGTAATTTAAGGAACTTGGTCGAAACTAAACAACAACCCAAGTAAGTCCAACAAATTCAGAATGATTAAGACAGTGAAGAAACATCCATCAATCACCACAAATCAGAGGTAGTCTGAATATGTCTACCTGAAGTACTTTCCAATCTTGCACAAACATTATCAGCTCTGAGGGAAGCAGCTGCATCAGAACTAATTAAGTGTTCACCATCTGCCGCTAATCCATCTTCCTTGGGGTGAGCATCTGTATTTGTGAAGCTTGTCCTGGAAGAATTTACTTGTGGAGGGGAACACTTTGCATCTCCGTTGCAGACAACTTTTGATTGCTTAGACTTAGTTGTGTTAGCATCCATACGAGGACTTCCATCACTTTCACCAATGTTAGTTCCATTGCTCTTCAAACCACGATGCTTAGACAAGACATCACTGTCAGTAGCCTCAGAGCCATGAAGACGACCAGAAACACCAAAGATAGGCTCGAGAAAGGTGGTCCATAACCGTAGTACTTTATTTAACTGCTCTTCTGTGGAACAAACCTCTTCGCAAGAATACTTGATAAGTTTGTACAAGTCTTCATGAACTTCAGGATCAGAAAATTCAAAATCAAGATGAGGACTTATTGGATGTCTGCTACCAGCAGCAAAAGCAAGAATCATGTCATCTTCTTTCAGCTTTTGATCCTTAATTTCTTTAATCTCCGCCACTAAGGCTGTCAATCAGAATCATGATAACTATAAGAAACAACTATAGGAAACATTTAACTGAAAATATCAATGTCGACGCATTAAAAAGTCATGCGATACTTAGTCTTTGCATTACTGACTGATCTCAACATCAAATACTCAGAACTGTGTAGCAGTCGCACAAAATAAATAGAGAAAAACATAGCAAGGTACCTAGAATAACTAGGACCAGAAAACAGGAGAAACATACTTGTAAACCGTGACAAGCTCACTAGAAGCAGTCTATATTTCCGAAATAACGGTAAGACATAAATGAAGCCTGTAGAAGAACGCTAGTAGTATCTGTATGGGAAAGAATGAGAGAAAAGAAAGTACACAATAGTGCAGCTTTAAGGGCTAGCATGCATTAAGGGAGTGAATATACAATTAAGATGTGAATAAAGCTAGATAGTAACTCAAAAAAAGAGTAGGAGAAAGTACTATTACATGCAATGGTTCAATAACTATAATGCCATTTTCTGAGAGAGTGTCAGCAAACAATGATATCAAAGTAAAGTGTCTGGAGAAATTAGAAGGGGATGATTGCAGTGTCAGCAAGTCACCAACTTGTTGCCCAAAGAAATCTAACTGACGAATAAAACAGGTTTTAAAAAGTCAAACTACAAAACTAAAGCAACAGATCTTCTGCATGGGCGAAAGTAATATGTTCAGGCTGCATCTATCTCAAAAATAGAAAAGAAACAACATAACTTAACAGTGTAAAGGAAAGAAGGAATTGATGACTTGCCCTGAAGGTGTAAGAATTGAAAAGAATGGAAAGCTACGGAACCTACAAAACAAATGAATAATGGAAGGCACGCAAACATTATGGTGCACTAATATAAGCCAGATAGAAATAACATATCTCAGCTCCATACAACCATGAAAAATGCAGGTTAAGAATCAAAATAACTGTGAGAAAATCCACAGTGAAAACCATGATCATCACATACAAACTAAACCCTGGAACTCACATTTTGTGCTAAGGTTCTTTGAATCTTGTTGCTTGAAATAGAAACTTCGGTGGTCAAGTGACTTGTAATGGTTCTTAGAATAAATTTCAGCCCAAACTTTGTTGAAGTCTGAGCGACACCTTGTCCACTCCTCCTGTTTCTGCTTCAAGCGGGTCAATACAACAGGCAACGTAAGAGGCGGGTTTTTCCGCAAAATGTCCATCACATCCAGACCATGGTCACCATAGATCCGTTCAATGCATCTCAAATTCAATGCTACATAAAGTAGAACTTCTAGCATCAGCAAGCTACAGATCTACATATCTTTTATGTTAATGAACTGAAAAAGAAAGCGAGAAGCATCTTGGTGATATCAAAAATGCCAAACCTGAGAAGTGGTCTTCAATGCGGATAGGGCCATCCACACCAACTGAATTATCATTAAGAGAATTCAACAACTCTTCTGCACGCTTAGTGGTTGAACTCACTGACTCCAATAACATGTCTAGCTCAAACCTGACGTTAACAGAATGCAACAAACCATCATTATGAAATGCAGAGGAAAACCACTCAAGCAAGCCTTAAGAGACTATAATACAGGTGGTCTTATGAGTCAATAAGATTTCAAGAACCATATACATTTTCTTATTTTTCATGATAGTTGCAGTTCACCAAGGAGAGATGAGCTAGTAGAAGTGATAGAAGGGGCCAGATTTTCTGCACTCTTCTAATATGATTTCCTTTGCATCTATTTTGTTTTCTAATACTCATCATTCCCAGGTTTCTCACTTTCTTTTTCTTTTCTCATTTCTTTGGTTTGCAATGGGTTAGGGTTAACCCGTTAACACGTGGTTAAGAAACCTACCTATCATCTTCACATCGAAACAGACTTTCTTCATACTGGTTTCTACGCATGTGCTTGAATGAGTAGTCCTCACTTCCTGAAGTCACAGACACCCAGTGATCATTCAGCACTTGAGCTCCGAGCTCTGACCTTTGGCTCGCTGTAGGTATTGGATACTGCAGAACACAGATTTAAAGAGTTTAAGTCAATATATAGTTCAGAATGGATAAAGATTCCTCCACATAAGATCTGACCAGAAAAACAGATGGAACAATTTCTTACGTCTTCAGGAAGAAGTCTATAACTGGGAGTGCAGCTCTGACAGTTTGAAAGGTCAAGCTCCTGAATGGATTTTCCCCAGTATTTCTCCTTGTACCGGTCCTTTTCTTTACCTCCATCAATTTCGCGCTTCTGTTCTTTGTCTTTCTCCTCCTCCTTCACCGACTTTGATGTATGCCCTTCATTCCACAAAGATTCTGTCATTAACAGAACATTTCATCAGACTATAGTGCTAAACAACATTTCAAAAATGGATTTCTCTGTCTGTTCTTGTTCCTGTTTTCTTTTTTTGGTGGTTAAGTTTAGGGTGTTGTGCTACTTACTTTTGCTCATAACACCTGCGAGAAATCCATCTGCAAAGTAGGTATCATTCAGGGTCCTACAGATGTAACATAGCATTTATACAAACTTAAGATACCAGAATTACCGATTCGTTCACAGCGCTCCAAAAATTCATTGAACCCCTCCATAAGGTCGGGATGTTTTCCAAGTAAATCAGCAACCTGAAATAACCGTTTCTTACAAATTGTGGTGCTTAAATGCAAATCATCTAGCATATTGATTCCAAATATTGTAATGTCATTCAGCTAGTTTTCCACCTCCAGCAAAGGATAAAGTGATCACCCTTGGCTGGATAACTCAAAACCAATTGTATTACTAACATGGCTTGTGCCTAATCAATGTCCATAATATGATATATTAAATTTTCGTATGTCTCCTGTCTTCTAGATAAAACAAAGAAAGATCACCGAAACAAAGGAGAAAAAGTGCAAGATAACCATACCAAACTTTGTAACTCCTTCCTTGTAATTATTTCTGTACTATAAATATGGAGGCACTTTAAGAATGCCTGATAATCAGTTGGACTGCATAGTCTCTCCTTTACTCTTTCACAGAAAGTGAACTCTTGGCTATACATATCTGGCACAATCACAGCAAATCATAATTCAAGGTCAATCATCAAATCTAATGACACTATGCAAAATAACGAAATCATATACTAAGAACTCTGAAATGACACAACAAAGAGTAATTCGCAGTCTAGGAACACCCTCCACCAGAATAAAAAGGAGCACTTGATTTCTTGCTGCCAAAGGCCAAGTCATAGCGAAAATGACAAGAAATTTTTTAAAGGATCACCCTTTTAAATTTTCAGCATAAGAAGGAATTTTGGTAATTAAACGATGAACTAACAACAATCAGAACTTCAAAGCTCACACAGAAACCTAAGAGAAATGAAAATCATACAGCAGATCAGACTTACTGAGGGGTCATAAACTTAACTAAAGAAAGGGAGAAAATGCTAACAGAACTAATAATATACAAAAGCATTAGCCTCCTTTTATATACTAACAATCAGAATCCTAACCAAGCACTCACTTTTCACGCCATCTTTATCATCGTAAGTGCCTCCAAACTCTTCAATCCTCCTAGAAGATTTTCTTTTATCAGTACTGCGGTGCATGCTTAAATCTCCATTATTCTCATTATCAGGTTCTCTGTAATCCTGATCGCGACCTCTGCGGTCCCTGTTCTCTTTTTCAGCACGCCTCTTTTGCTCTTTATGCAACTTCATCATTGTTTTATCATTGTCCATCTCAGGTGGCTCAACACTAGGATCACGTTCTGCATGAGGACTGATAATCCTATCCCGACGGAAACGTTGCTAAAACAAACAATTGGCAGACTCATCAATATGGCAATGGAACAACTAGAACTAAGAAACTAGAATTAGATAACAAGATGAATTATAGAATACCTTGTCCGCGTGCGATTGCCGAAGCATTGGAATAGCAGAGTTCCTCTCATCATAACGATGGAAAGAAGAGCGGCCAAATGGTGTTTGTGCTGCTGATGCAGTACCTGAAGTATCTGGCAGGAATCTCGTGAACTCATCCAGCAAATCTGGGTGGTCTTCAAAAAGAGCTGCGACCTGCTCATATACAGAGTAACGAATACATTAAAAATATCAGAATTTCCTATCATATTTATGCACCAAATATGAAGTGTAGTACCTCCTGGTACACCTCAGTGATGCCCTTGTGTTCCTTCCTGTACATGTTCAAAATGTCTAGAAATGACTTGTATACATGATCATCATTTTGGAAACGTTTCTGCAAGAATAAGACCCCTCACATACTATTAGCAAATTTCCTAACGAATGAACCGACATTATTATCACTACATTTAAAAGCACCAACACCATTACCTTTATTTTGTTCACAAAGCTGATTGCTTCTTCAAACTCAACTGTTTTCTTTGGAGGAGCCTGTTCTTCATCATTGAGGGTTATTTCGTAGCCCTTTGGTAAGAAAGTGTTGAAGCCAAGGATCAAATTTGAATGCCCTTTAAACAAGTCTTTTACTCTTGTTATAACACCCGCAGTGTCAATTCTGTGAAGGAAAATAAAAATAATTTTGCAAAAGTCCCCCATAAATAATCAGATTTGAAGATTAACTTCCTTTTTTTCCTTCTTTGGTAAAAACAAAAGGAAAGACTGAAGAGCAGACAGCAAACCGTTGAGCCTTAAAGTCTTTCATAACATCAAGGAACAAGTCATATTTCTCCCGTTGGTCTTGAAACATGTCCTTTACTTCCTTCAAATAAGACAATGCATCATTAGTTGTCAACTTTTGGGTACTAGCACTGGCACCAGCACCCCCTCCACCAGTGCCACCACCGCCACTGCCTCCACCACCAGCACCACCTCCGGGAAGCTGTGATTGGCCGTACCTTCATTGGGAGAAAAAGAACAAATTATACAAAGAATCAAATCAAAAATAGCCACCAATTTTTTTTGCTGTAAACATTGACAATTTTCCTCCACCATATACTTTGAAATGGGATCAAGAATAGTTCTCATCCACTCTTAACGCCATGGTTAATTTGGACCCACGAGTCATAGTTTTAAATTCTTCGCTCAAGATTGTCAACAACTCAACAAAACAAAACCAAATAAATATTGCTTTTGTTTCTAGTTTTTTTGCCCAAGAGATTGACTAAAGAAGTAGTTCTAAATCAAAACAGGAAAACAAATTACATATGGCCAATCCACCCCAGAAACTCTGTCCAGCAGCCAACAGTGGCCTTTTCCCACTTCAGGCCTTGATGATTGGAATCCTTGCAGGACCGTTGTACTAACCAGCCCCTCCCTTAGCAGCCCATAGTTCCATGTGAATCAAACCGGGTCTCCTTAATTAGATTGTTGTTGAACCACTCTGCTTATACTAGAAAACAATTTTAAAGAAAGATACAGTAGCAAATTAAATCCACCAAATTAAAAGGGGCACACATAAAGTTCAAAACTTTAAATTAAAAATCCCCTAGAAACTCTGTGAGGGTTAAAAGAAAACAAGGATATGACCTAAACACAAGTCCTTAGGTATGGTGGAAGGCGGCATCTAACAACTTCTGATCACAGAAAATTTAGCCATCATAGACCACATAGGAACTATTAGGCTCTAATTTACTCAAACCAAGCGAAAAAATCCAGCAAATTCAGAAGCTAAAGAACCCACCATAAAAGAGGATTTTTCACATCAAAACAACCTGATTTAAACTTGCAAAACTTCAGAAACACAAAACAAGAAGTGCTTACAAATCTCCTTCTCCACGCGAAGAACCAAACGGCCGCTTAAATTGGGGATTAGCATATCCATCATCCCTTAATCGCTTCATAGCCTCTACAAAAACAACAGTAACAAAAGCTAGTCCATAACAGTTCAAAATCAAAACCTAAAAACAAAACCAAAAAAAAAAAAATTTACTCATCTCATTTTCTAGAAACTAGAAAAACTCACCTTTGAATTATTTTTTCTCCTCAGATTTTCTGAGGAAATTCAGCAGATCTAACCAGTTGTTGAAGAAAAAAACAGTTCAAACGTTTGGATCAAACAAGAAATAATTGTTATTCTCTATGATTTTCGCCTTTTCTCCTCTCTCGCTCACTTTCTCTCTCTAACGTCGGGGAAGAACAACACAAAAACACAAAGCTTGAAAAACAAAGAGGGTGGTGAAAATGAATTCCATGAGAGAGGAAATAAAACGTATTATCTTTGTAGCGTGACTAAAACACGATATATCATAAGTGTTTTTTTGGTTTTTTCCCAAACTAATTTTGTATTTTGTATAGCAAAATGACTTCGGTTTTTTCAAATTTCTTTGCCCTATATTTTGGGCTTTAAAATTTTGAAATTGGGCTTTAAATGTGTTCATTCACTTGGGCTCAAGTTGGGTTTGAGGTTGTGGATAAGCCCAAATATTCTTTTGGCAAATTACACTGAAAGACACTTCATTTAAAATAATTATAAAAAAATTATCATCGTGGTATAGACATGTATAGTAATTATATATTTGTATATCATAATATATATTTTGTATACAGATCATGTATAAGTAATGTAGTGTATGCTTTCTGTAATTTTCGATAAACTATATTGTATAATCATGTATAGTTTCACTGATTTGGGGCTATTTTTTATATGAATAAACATGGATTGCTTTTTTTTGTAAATTATTTACTTTTTTATATGTGTGAGTGTATTATTTCCCCTTTTCTTTGTCAAATCAACTCTCTGAGAGAATTTGATTGACTGATTGATAAATGTTTAATATGAGTTATATTAATTGATTGATAGGCGTACAACTTGTTTATAGGATTGTATCGTGTTGTTTTGTTAATTTAAATATATTATTTATTTAAATTTTATTATATTGTATCCATTTGACTCACTTTGTGGAATTTTATAAAACT
>JAOTQR010000045.1:11355082-11375179 GCA_025774065.1 Solanum ossicruentum | reverse complement strand
CATCTAGCTTCTGCCTGAGCTCCTTGGATACATGTGCGTACACCAAACACCCAAATACTCTCAAGTGAGAGTATGATGGATCCTTTTCAGAGCAAAGTTTCTCCGGAACTTCAAAATTCAATGGTATTGATGGAGATTAGTTGATCAAGTAATAAGCGGCTCTAACTGCTTCTCCCTAGAATGGGTTTGGCACTTAGCCATACTGAGCATGCTCCAAACACGTTCCATGATTGTTTGGTTCATTCTTTCAGCTACACCGTTGTGTTGAGGGGTGCATGGGACTATCTTCTCATGTCGGATGCCATATGATCTACAATAGGCATCGAACTACGTGGAAAAGTATTCACTGCTATTATCGGATCGAAGACACTTCAACTTCTTTCCTGTCTCACGTTCTACCATGACATGGAATAGTTTGAAATAATCAAACACTTAGTCCTTTGTCCGCAAGAAATACACCCACACCTTTTGAGAAGCATCATCAATGAATGTTAGAAAATATTGGTTGTTGCCGAGTGATTCAACGTCTAAGGGACTATAAATATCAGAGTGTACCAGATTGATAAATCTGATCTTCTCGTTGAAGAGGAATTAAATGAGACTCTATGCTGCTTACTAAACAGACAATGATTGCAGGGATCTAGTACAACATCCTTGCCCATATTGATAAGCTCCTTCTTCATCAGGGTAGACAACCCTTTCTCACTCATGTGGCGAGTCTCTGATACCATAAATTTTAAAAAACCTCATTTTCTACTACATTAAGGCTGTCTGTGAATATCTTCACATTAGTTTTGTATAACGTGCCACAAATATGTCCTCGAGTGACTGTCATAGCATATCTTGACAATTTCCATATGCCTTTACTGTAATTATTATCATAACCCTATTTGTCAAAATGCTACAACTAAAAGAAGATTCAGCCAAAGCTCTGGCACATGGCGAACATCCTTCAAAGTAATTGTACTCCCGGAACTGGTCTTCATTTGGACATTACCAATTTCTACAATCCCAGAGGAACCAGAATTCCCCATCTTTACAACTCCAAAGTCTCCAACTTTGTACATTGTAAAGTATTCCTTATGTGGAGTAACGTGGTAGGTTGTTGCAGTATCTACCACCCATTCTGTATCTTCTCTTGAGACGTGAAGGCATATCTTATCATGGGTTGAAGGATAAGCTACATCTCCGGGGATAGTAACTAATGTTTCTCCACCCTTGTTCTTCGGTTGCGAACTGCTCTGGACTTGCTCCTCTTTCCATTTGTAGTAGTTCTTTTTCATGTGTCCTTCAATTCCACAATAATGACACTTATATGTTGGTTTCCTGCCATCAGCGGATCTGTCTCTCCATTTGTCTTTGTTGTTCTGTTGTTGCCTCCCCCGGTTCTCTATGACAAGGGCATGGGTCTGATGTGTGCCCATGTCCTTTCTCCTTGCCTCTTCACTAAATAAAGCATCATTGACCATTGACATGGTAAGTTTACCATTTGGGGATGAGTTATTGAGTGATACGACCAACGTTTCCAACTATCGGAAAGGGAACTGAGTATTAGCAACGTCTGAACTTCATCGCCAAGTGACATCTCTACAGACGACAACTGGTTGACCAAGCTCTGGAACTCACTAGTATGCTCGGCAACTGAAGTTTCATTTTTAAGCTTCATGTTACTAAACGCCTCATCAACAGGGCTTTATTCCGAGCGGTCTTGGCCTGGTATATGTCCTCCAACTTCTTCCAGGGGGCATATGTGTCTGTCTGTTGTGCAATATGGTGAAGGACAATATGATCAATCCATTGACGGATTTGACTTATAGTTTTTCGATTTGATTTATTCCATTCAATTCCTTGGCGGAATCAGTTTTTTCACCTTTCAATTTGATAGAATCGAAAAAATTTTTACAGTTTAGGAGATCTTCCATCCAGGTCTCCATAATGTGTAGTTGATGATAGTGAGCATAATCATGACTCCGGAAGATGATGTTGACTCTTCTGTGGTCATTATCACCTTGTAATAGTTTAATTCACCAAAATGATGTTGAATCTTGAAAAATGAAGCTTACCGTTACGTCCAGAACGGTCAAAAAAGGTGAAATTAACACTTCAGAGCCAAAATTTCACTATTGAGATAAAATAATAATTTCAAAAACTCTGAGGACCAAACTGTAATTTTAGAAAGATTAGGGGTCAATCTGATTTTTCTTGAAAGTTGAGGGACCAAAACTGAACTTTTAAAAACTTAAGGGTCACTTTGTAATTTCTGAAATTATTGCAGATTCCGGCTATGAACAGTATTTTCGATCGTCTTCTCCAGCGGATCTCCGGTGAAACTCCGGTGACGTTGGCCAAATTTTGACTGTAATTTTTCGGACTCGTTTGAGCTTCAATAAGGTCGCCGTTTGGTGCGTTGGATTAAGTTCGACAAGACGAATCTAATGGTGCAATCAGAATTGTATTTCGAATAAAATTAAAAGAATTCAAAATTCGACCCGTCACCGGAAAACTCGACCAACGCTTCTAACTTGACTCCGATACCACTTGTTGAAGCCAAAAGATCAATTGAGCGTTGGTAAACACAAATTTGAGAGTAAAATTTCTTCCATTACTTACAAAAATAGATTATAAAACAACTCTCAACCTCACGCATTACACTCTTATCTTAGTGTTCTTGGTGATATTTAATAAAGGAGCTCAGCAGCTCCTTTTATAGGGGAAATTCTACCACCTTGATGTCGTTGGTGACATTACAATGGGAACATAATATTCAACAATGGCAACCACCGTTTTTGACAGCAGACATTGTTGAACCTGCTATTGTTGAACAAACAGCCATTTTTGAATTTAATTTGCTGGACTTCTTCAATTCAACAATTGTTGGCAACAACTTTTGTTGAATCAACGTGGCTGGAATTCTTCACTTAAAAGTCATAACCTATTGAAATACCTATAATAACTACTAATGGAGATAAGAGTAAAAGGTGAAAGTTACCTCATGATTTAGATTGTTGGGGTGAGGAAGACATTTGAATATTGCTGATAAATTGTTGCTTTCTCTTCTTGTTTTTGTTTCATTCTCCAATTCTCTAACCCCCTTAATTAAACTCTTTCTTCTCTTTTCCCCCTTTTTCTCTTTTTTCTTTTTGGGTATTTTATACAAAATCTTATATTTTTTAGAGCTAATTTTAATTAATATCAATTTTTTTCATCTTCTTTTTAAGACAAAAAATGAAATCAGTGATCCATATCGAAAAAATAGGAGTATTAAGAAATTTTAATTATGATACATGAATAAGTATGAATTGTAATTTGTATCACAACTTTGTATTATTTAAGAAATTTTTTATAATTTTTTAAAAGAATAAATTTTTTTTATAAGTATATAAATATATGTTGTGTATTTATGTAATATTTAGTTTCTTCTTTTTTTCGGTTACGATATGTAGCTTTTGCTACTTTGGGCTTTTAGCCCAATCCCTTTTCCTTTTATTTTTTTAAAAATTTAAATATAAAACTAGGAGACACATATACCGTTGACTTTAATATAGGATATTATAATATGTGTAGATATTTATTACATAATTTTGAATGTTATTGTACATTGATAAAAATTGAGCGAGATCATCAAATTTGTTTACTTTTTTTTTAATTTATTAATAACTTATATTAATTTATTAGCTAACGAAATATTTGATGAGTAAGAAATAAGCATTAGCTTACTAATTTCTTTTCAACTTTGCATAACTGAATCCTGCATAATTAATACTTCGCTCGTCCATGTTTACTTGTTCACAAATAATAAAAATAAATGTCTAACAATACTTTATCCATTTTCTGAAATCAAGAGATAATTTTACATTTAGATCCTAAATTATCTTTATAATTAATTATAGTAATTTCAATATTACATTTTTCAAAACATTATATTTATTATATTCAAACCAAAATACCCTTATCATTTATTACTTTTTAATTCATGTACCAAATTAATAATGAGCAATTATTATTGGACAGAAAAAATACATACATAACTGAACCTGCATAATTAATACATGCATCTAAACCCTGCATTATTAATGCGTTCATAACTCTAATTCTAACTGGTAACCAAATGGCCTCCAAAGTCGCTATCTAAGATTAAGCACTTGTAAAACTAAAATTTCAAACGTTAATTTCCACATACATAAAACTATTAATGTATCAACATTCTAAGCAAAGACTTACCACAATAAGCAAACTAAACAACCAATTTTTATTGTGTATCAACATTCTAAGCAAACTTAACAACCAATTTGTCCTTCCTGTATCTCTAATGGCTATTAAGAGATTGAATATTATATTCGCTTACTCCCTCTATTCAAATTTAGTTATCAAATTATTTAGTACACTTAATAGAAAAAATAATTATTAATATAATAAAATTATATCAGGGGGATAAAATAATAAATTTATATTAATACATGAAAGCTTAGAAGAAAGCAGCTAAGACAAATCAACTTAGGCTAGTTATTATGGGCCTGGGCTAAGAGACTTGTACAATATTTGGAAGGCGACGCTCGAAAGCCCATACGGCAAGCTACCTTAATGAACTCTTCCTATCAAAAAATCAAATTAATATCATGTGAGTCAAAGACTCACATATTAGATACTAAACTGATAAAAATAAATATTACACTTCATCTTTTGCAGATATTTTTCTCAACAAATTCCATAACCATAATATCTCATCTATTATATTTTTAGCTAGTTATTATTTGGGCTCGACTCTGAAATCAGCCTTTTCAAAGGCCTTCCAATTTCATTGCTTCTTCTTGGCCCAATAAGTAATTGTGCCACATTTGTGTATGCATCGATATTGACCAAATCTGGTTCATAACATTGCGTTTCTAATTTTAAAAATTATTGGGTATTCTAAACTTATTTGTTCAATTACTTGTACTTCATATTGTATGAGACTAATTAAGGAAAAGCACCCCTTTACAAATCAGTTCTTCATTCTATAAGAATGAAGAAATCTTATCTATTTTATCAAAGTATGCTTAAGCTTAAGATTTTGAAAGTGCTCCTCCAAATTCTAAAAGAAGCAACGATACTATGCCAAAGCATAAACACTAATTATATGGGGCAATTTCTTTGCAAATGTCAATAACCCAAAACGTGAAAATAAAGCAATCATAATGTTAATTATTCTTTCACCAACTATTATTTTTTATATGGTAATAATCTTGCATTTGCAGGCAATGGTGCTTTTTATTTTTATAATATGGTAAATAAATAAACGATGCTTATATACTCTTCTCCAAGTTCAAAGGGCGCCACTCACTGTAACAGTAAAAGTAGCAATAATTTATACTCCGTCCGTCCGTCGTAGTGCTAAATAATTTGATATCTAAAGTTTATTGATTCAATTAATATGAATTTATGTCGAGTAGGTACAGTGAAGAGTAAAGCATTCATGAACAGATAAATTCATTCACGTGAAATTTTAACTAATGGTGAGGTAATTTCAATTATAATAGAAATTAATAGAACAAGACATGGGGTTGTGTTAAAATTTTCATTTTGTGTGGGGATTTAACTTGGGACAACCAAATAAGTGGTGTAACAGGAGCTAGCACTGAATCTAAGTGTAGTTAGGTAAGATTTAAATTCTACTTTTTTGTCTTAATTATTTTTTACAAACAGTAAAAGGCAGAGTAATGGATTAGTATTATTTGTTAGTGCAGCATCCAAATAGCAATTTTTTAATAGACAAAAACTAACTTAAACATTAAATAAAACCGACCTTGGGATCTGGTCAAATTAATGTGATGAAAAATTATAGTTTAAAAAATTATTCAAAAATTCCACTTTTTGACTTAAAAATAAATTGTGACAATAAAAAGAAATAAAATTCTCTTTACTTCTATGAGGTAACGGCAAGACTGCGTACAATCTATCCTCCGTAGACCTCACTTGAAATGTTGTTGTTAAAAAGAAATAAAATGAGTATATGAATACACACTAATGCAGTGTCAGGTAAAATTACAAAAATTAATAATTTGATTTTATAATAATGAGGTCAGTTGCTTGGAGTTCAGTTTTCTAGGCAATAGAAATGTGATATGACTAGGACCTAACGAGGAAGAATATAAAATTTTGACCAAAGGGTAATGTTGCTTTCAATGAGTTTCTAAGATGAAGAATTGAATCAAACACATTATTTGCTCCGATTATTGAGTTCGATTTATTAATCGTAATTATATACAAAGATAAATTATATTTCCTCTATCTCATGTTAAGTGAATTATCGGACAATATTGTACAAGAAAATAAATAAAGATAAAATTTAATCATATTTTTTATTTTTATCCTTAACACTCTTTTAATGGAGTAAAGAAATTTTCAAGAAAATAAATCTTGGAAATCAAGTCAATTAATGAAGGCAAAATTGAAAAAACTTTCCAACATGTCACAAAAATGAGATATTTTAAGTATTTAGTTATACTTCCTTCGTCCATCTTTACTTGACACTTATACTATTTTAAGATCTAATAATACTTGTCTAGTTTGAGATCAAGAATAATTTTACACTTGTCTTTTAATTTACACTTGTCATTAACTATAATTATTTTTTTATTATATTTTATTTATCATTTATTAATTTTTAGTATTTATGTGTCAAATCAAGAGAAACGAGTAAAGACGGAGGGGGAAGTACAAAGAGTCCACTCCCTCGACAGGATGAGAAATAAATTAAACTTTACAAATTCCCCAAATATAAAATTCCAAAGTTCCACTTCATCATTCAAAGTCAAATGTCACTTCACAAATTCCACTTCATTAATTTTTCATACCTATTTCTCATGTAAACTTCATCAAACACTTCTATGCATCTCTAGTCCATAAAGATCAAGATGACCATTTTTAGGTTGTTTCATCTTTCCCTTATAGTATTCATCTTATTCTTTCAACCCCTTCACTCTGCTGTAGCTGAAGATGATATAAAGTGCTTAAAAGGAGTTAAGAACTCCTTAACAGATCCAAAAAACAACTTGAATTCATGGAATTTTGCCAATTCTACAGTGGGGTTTATCTGTAAATTTGTTGGTGCTTCTTGCTGGAACGACCGTGAAAATCGCATCATAAGCCTTGAACTTCGGGATATGAACCTTGGAGGTAAAGTTCCAGATTCATTACAGTATTGTCGAAGTTTGCAGACTCTTGATCTTTCTGGTAATCGACTTTCTGGGTCTATTCCGTCTGACATTTGTACTTGGCTACCTTTCTTGGTTACTCTTGATTTGTCGAACAATGAGTTTACCGGTTCTATTCCAGCTGATCTTGTTAGTTGTTCCTATTTGAATAAATTGATGCTTAATGATAATAAGCTTTCTGGGAATATACCCCCTCAGTTTTCTAGTTTGGGGAGGCTTAGGATTTTTTCTGTGGCGAACAATGACCTTTCTGGTAGGATTCCGGCAGCTTTTGATTCGGCTGATTCGTTTGATTTTGGGGGAAATGATGGACTTTGTGGTGGACCATTGGGGAAATGTGGGAGGCTTAGTAAGAAAAATTTAGCTATTATTATTGCTGCTGGTGTGTTTGGTGCTGCTGCTTCTATGTTGTTGGGTTTTGGGGCTTGGTTTTGGTATTTTACGAAGGCCGGGAAAAGGAGTAAAACAGGGTATGGGTTAGGGAGAGTCGACTCGGAAAGGTGGGCGGATAAGTTGAGGGCTCATAGGCTTAGTCAGGTTACATTGTTTAATAAACCGCTTGTGAAGGTTAAGCTGGCAGATTTGTTGGCTGCCACGAACAATTTTTGTACATCGAGTGTTATAAACTCGACTAGGACAGGGACTACATTTAGAGCTGTTCTACGTGATGGTTCTGCGCTTGCTATTAAACGGCTTAAAACTTGCAAGCTGAGTGAGAAGCTGTTTCGAATGGAGATGAATGGGCTAGGACAAGTCAGGCATCCTAATTTGGTTCCCCTTTTGGGTTTTTGTGTTGTTGAGGAGGAAAAACTACTGGTTTATAAGCACCTGTCGAATGGTACTTTGTATTCATTCTTGAATGGTAACGCGAGTGTGTTGGATTGGCCTACAAGGTTTAGGATTGGCTTGGGTGCTGCAAGGGGCCTTGCTTGGCTTCATCATGGTTGCCAACCGCCTATATTGCACCAAAACATATGTTCTAACGTTATTTTCCTTGATGAGGATTTTGATGCTAGAATAATGGATTTCGGATTGGCAAGGCTGGTGGCACCTCCAGATGCAAAAGAGACTAGTTTTGTTAATGGGGAGTTGGGTGAATTTGGCTATGTTGCTCCGGAGTACTCAAGCACAATGGTGGCTTCACTGAAAGGGGATGCTTACAGCTTTGGGGTTGTGCTTTTGGAGTTGGCTACTGGTCAAAGACCTCTAGAAAGCACTGCTGCTGATGAAGGTTTTAAGGGAAATTTGGTGGACTGGGTAAATCAGCTCTCTGTTTCTGGTCGGATTAAAGATGCAATTGATAAGCACATTTGTAGGAAGGGCCATGATGAAGAGATTGTAAACTTCCTTAAAATTGCTTGCAATTGTTTAATTTCTCGGCCCAAGGAGAGGTGGTCTATGTATCAGGTATATGAAGCACTCAAGAGCATGGCTGAGAAACAAGGTTTCTCTGAACAGTTTGACGAATTTCCCTTACTATTTAACAAACAAGAGGCCAACAGTCCCATTTGATGCATGAACGGAAAAGCATTACCGAGATGTTTCACATCTGGTGAACAAGAATGCATCATGGTATGTTCTTCACTTCCCTTATGCGCAAGTGGAATCAAGCATGGTACATATGGTTCTGTGAAGTACTACCACGAATATTGCTGTATTATACTGTGAAATGTCAAATCATTCTGAGGTGTTCTGCTCGAAATTTATCATACAGATAGCAAGTATATTGGTATCTTAGGTTTATGTTTTCCCTTCTGCTCATATATATGCACTTAACAAGACACTAAGCAAAACTGTCACATAGTTTTCTCAAAAGCTGTAATACTACTTATTTTTAGCTGTTTACAACTGACCTGAGCAGGGGCCTTTTTAGGATCGATATATATTCAGTGCATCCCTTACAGTCATTTATGGTTTGTAAGATCAAATCACACTAGATTTCCCAAGTGGATTTGTTTGGGAGAAAAATCTGTCTCCACGCTGATATTAATTCATCTAACCAGAATTCAATCAAGCAGGGTTATTAGTAATGACGTTGATTTGTAATTGTAGGTCCTTTTGCAATTTTTGTGATTCTGATTAGGAATAATTTTCACTAAACTGAAGGTTGAATGGGCTTTCTAAAAGCTATGTGCCCTTTTGAATTTGATTTGGCAGCTGAAATTTTCCTTCACTTGATTCTAATCTGCTTCTCTACAATCTCAGAAACATAATGCGCAATTACAGTTTCCAATCAGGAAATAGAAAATTTTGTTGACAGTTGAAGCTAATAGTAGTTTTCCTCTTGAAGCTCAAGCTCGGATGCGCGTTTCCATGTGCTCTCCTGCTTCCCTGAAAAGCCATTTTATAATATTTCAAAACAATAACTTATAATCTAATAATAAATGAAGGGAAAGGTCTGTTTGCAAGTTATCTCATGTCTGTCCTTGTCTTTGAGAGCTTCAGCAGGGACTACATGGATTCTTGCGTGTTAGAATATCTTGGTAAAGAAGTTCAATTTTAGTGATCCACTTCTCTTTACAGTAGAAGAGTATGCTCGTCTTACTCTGAATGTTGAAGGTAGAATGTTAGAACGTGGAACCTACCTGTTGTGTATTGGATCAGGTTCGCTTGGTACTCTTCTTTTGCTGACATAATTGAGATTGGTCCCTTGCAGAGAATACTTTTCTGTTTCTATTATCCCCCTAACGTGTACATGATGATTCCCAGTAACAGTTTTGGTTGATGGCTTTACTAATATCTCAGCAGAAACAAAACATAGAAAACTAAGAAAAAGAAGAGCCATCAATAAACCGTTGCCACGGCCGGCATCATCACCACCCATAACTCCAGTATTCCTACTTCAAATTCTCCTGTTTTTGATCTTCAAAATGCACATTTGTGGATCAGAGGAACACACCAGCCTCAAGATATATACTGGATAGTTTCCTCTGGTAATATGAAAACAGAAACTACAAACAGTACAATGGTATTCTGTTGTGAGGATGCTCTTAAATGGAGAATTTTTATTTGCCATAAGATTAATATATAGCATGGAAAAGTTAAAAGTGTTAAAAGAGGATAGTTGAAGATGTGGGGTAAAAAGGAAAGGGAATTAGGCTGACAACGGTTTATAACAAAGTAAGATGTCCATTTATTATTTACCTTGGGCAACTAACTATTTAACATAGCCAAGGGACTTTACTGCTAAATACGTTATAACTAATTACTAAAAAATCAGCACATCAAATTCAATCTTAATTCGCAATTTCAAATGTAACAAACCTGATTTAGATAACTTAAAGTTTGAACTATCAAGTTTCAGGTTAAACTCATCAAATTCAAATTCTAAATTGATTGCTGGCATTGAAAAGGTGATTTGAGCCACTAGATTCATTGCATCTCCGTCAGAGCAAATCAAAGAAAGCTAGCTTTATTCTTTATACCAGAATTAATGTGTCAGAAACTTAGAATATACTTGACGTCTTGTATCTTCATCCGAAGAATCTGTAAAGGAAATTCCTGAAAAGAAGTGCAGGCAAAAGAAATAAAAACCTTCTGACCACATGATCGACTCCTTACTAATTAGACCATCTATGATAAAGAGTTTAATTAGATATACACCGTTCGTATGAAAAAAGATTTACGAAGGAAACCAGTATGTTCTAATCGCTGTCAGGGCCAGTAATGTATGGTTCCTATCGAATCTAATGCTTTCAAAAAAAAAAAAAAGGAGAGATTCTGAGACATAAAAGTGTATATGAGAATATCAAATTGTTTGGTAGACTAGCGATGAGAATATGAAATTCATTAACCAAAAATGATTCTGAGACATAAATGATTACACACAAAATTTTGGCACACTAGTGAGGAAGTAGGATAACTTTAACCCATTAGAACTGATACCATCCAAATTTTGATATAAGATGACATCAATTTCAATCATCCGACCATAAAAAAAATTTAGGAGTGTATCAGACTGTATATTCAATTTACATTAAAGACTAAAGACACCCACCATAGCATTTTAATCACACTTATCTGGTCCCATTAGACGAGATCATACTAAATCCTAGGGTTCCCGAATACTAGAAGCCCATATACTGATATACTTAGTTCAGAGACGTAGGACAAAGAAGCGTGGTCCGTTTCCATCTTTTCTCCACCTATCTTTACAAAAAGAAATCATGCCTATCTAACTTTTTAAATACTATCTTTATTCGAAAATTCAAAAAATACTCCATTTCTCCATATACAACTTCAATACGATGTTGAAAAGAGAATGTTGGACGAAATCCATAGGGACCAGATCAACGTTTTGAGATTTGAAAATTAATTGTTTTTGGTGTTCTACATTAGCATAATTATGTAAGGCATGCCAGCCAAGGCAAGGATCAGCAACGTATATATGGCATAAAAATGACAACTTTGAAATCCATTAGGTGTAAAATAGGTAAGACTAATATATATATACACACACATTTACTAGCAAAATCCTGCAGAAAACTCGGGATGCCTTCTTATGCATGGGCTGTTCATTATAAGTCAAGTACGGCATACCAATGGGGGAGCTAGGGATGCAGAATGCCCCCAAGAAGAAATTGACCTGCAGTTTAAAGATTCATCAGATTAATGGGAATATATCCCTGGCGAGACTACTAAATGAGTAATCAGCACAAAGTAGCACTAAAGCAAAATTACCATGATAAATGGTGAGAACTAGGAAATCAACTGTCTTGAACAAACTCTTGACTATAAGATGGCCTATGCAATTCTCAGTTGCTAAATTTATGATGCCGAAATCTCCACTTCCCTATACAAAACCAGCTTTTCCTGCTTTCTCTTTGTCTTCTCTACATATTTCTTCTTCTGTGCCCATTTTGGTCCATATATTGCCAAATGCGTTCGACCAAACCGCCGATCAGATATCTGTGTATTTTGAGTAACAATTGAAAGAGAGTTAGTTCTTGTATAGATGTATGATTAAAACCATACATCCAGCTAGCTCTCCAAAACATTTTAGTTTCTGTTGAAGAAAAAACACCACCCAAAATTTTAGTTTCTGTTGAAGAGAAAACACCACCCAAAAACATCTACTAGAGACAGAATGGAGAAAACAATCAACAATATTTCTAATAAAACATCAAAAAATGAAATGTCTTAGTACATGCACTCAAGCATGGGAGGGGGTAGTGCTGTCTTAATACTTAAAAAAATGAACTGCTCAATACCTTAACAAGGCATCCGCATGAATCCAGCATGTCAGTTCTCAAGGGGTACTCCACCAGCTGAATACACAAATTTGTCGACAATTACCACAAAAGAAATTTGTGGTAGAAAGGAACACAATGGACTTATAAAGCACAATTACTGAAACACTTACTATAAATGTATTCTCTCCCACTATTGATGATTTTGAAATTTGATTCATTAATATGCCATAATCAACTGCAGCATATGGCGGTGTAACACTAATATAATCAAAGCTCCCATCTTCACCTGAAAATACAAATAAAAATCCTAGATTGATATTTCAGTTAAAGAGCAGCATATACTTTCATGGTTAGAGATTTGTTTTTGGAACACATCATCCCTCAAAGTTGTAACTAACTGTTAAGTTCTCGAACACTGCTGAACGAAATAGCAAAAGAAATCACGCGAGTGAAGAAAGACAAGAGACGCTATACGGCTTGCAAATTTTCCAGAAGTACAAAGTTGGTGAAGATAGGTATAAAGGAATGACTTGCCACAATCAACAAAAATATCGAGGGAGCCTCCAGAAAGTGGGTTGAGCCGGTCTGGCGCTAAGCATGTGATAAGTTAGCACCAACCATATCTGTAACACTACCCCCAAATCCAAACTTCTGTTATCACTCTCCTCTACCAGGAAATTACCAACACCAACTGCAGGTTATAAAGGATAGATCTCTGGTTAAGTTTCATTTAGAGACCTCCATGTGCAACGTTACTGACAAATGATTATTGCGGTAAGCAGATCACAACTGCCTTTTCCGATTACTTGACTTAAAAGACATAACTGTATAAAGTAGCCCACATTTGCTAAATAGTATTTCCAAGGCTTCGAAATTTGTTTCATCAATGGGATAAGAAACCCCATTAATGGTAACAGTTAGAGGCAGTCTACTGTTAGTACCATGTTAGGCATCAAAAAAGAAAGCTTACCTCCAACCTGCACCTTGAGAACATATGCAATGGTTGTGAAAAGTATCAATTTGAGAAAAGAGATACGACAAGTGATATAAAGGCATCAGGATAGCCTATGGTTTTTAAGAATTTAACTTCAGTGAAAATGTTAAAGGCATTTCATTTTTCTGATTCCTTGGCAAAAACCTTGAATTTGTACATTTTCAGGGCAAGTAATTGTTAAAATAAAAAATGGAAACAAGAATAATATAAACAATCCTACTTAGAGTAGGAATAGGAATAGCATATAAAATTTTATTTGGAAAAAGATTGTATGTAATGTCCTAGTTAGAAAAGGAGTCTAATGTAGTGACTATAAATAGGGTCACTATGCAATAAGCTTCTACGTCTTTGGTAGAAAATCAAAAAGATCCCTCTGTCGGCGGACGACCATTACCTATATATGCCACCTGTTCTGGAAAATGGTTATGTTAAACGAAAGTAGGGTCAATGATATATGTATGAATCTCATATTCATGGGAAGAAAACTCAATCAGATGGGTCAATGTGCATATTTCTGGTGACTTTCTAGGGCTATTTGTGTCAATCCATAAAATGTCAATGTTTATATAGCACCGTGCCATCTTTCTGGTGACTACTTTTTCATATTTAATTTATGTAGCACTGTGCTATCTTTTATGGAGACTACTTTCTCAAATTTGATTTGCATAGAGTTGTGCCATTATTCCGACCTTATCCATATATTCTCTTTCTCAGTAGGATCATGCCAGCATACCGAGTTACCGACCCTACCCGTATAATTTTATTTCTCAGATTGTCACCACTTCAGCCATCATATCTAATAATCCGGCACATGAGCATGTTCCAGCCAACTTTACGGTGACTTTCTTGTTTAAGCTTACTTTGCCATGAAAAACGGATATACACAGATAATTGGGCTAGATTGGAGTGATTTTTTTTCCATGGCTACAATATCATATGTCCCTTTCTTATCTATGGTTTGTCATTCTTCATTGACCTTTTTATCAGTTGAACATTAAGAATGTTTCCTCGTGATGATCTCGAGAAAAAGCCCATATTGAGCAACAACCTAATTTTGTCGTTCAGGAAGAGTTTAGTAGACTTGTATGTTGATTGTGCAAGTCACGCTACGGTATGAAACGGTTTTCTCAAGCTTGGTTTCGGAAGTTCAACATTGTAACTTAGGAATTTATCACTCTTATGTTCTATCAACATTATGCATCAAATCCAGTATCTCATGAGAGGACTAGACACATTAAGATTGACTGTCAATTTTATCAAGTCGAGTGATCAACTTGCAGATATCTCACAAAGTTCTTCATCGGTCCTCGTATTAATTACATTTATAACAAGTTAGGTAAAAATGAGTTGTATGTACCAGTTTGAGGGAGAGTGTTAGAATAGGAATAGGAACAAGAATAATATACTATCCTTCTTAGAGCAGGAATAGGAATAGGAACATCATATAGAATCCTACTCGATTGTATTATAGTGTCCTAGTAGTAAAAGGAGTCTAATATGGGTCTCTGTGTAATAATGTAGATACAACAACCCAATAATATTCTTCTTCAATATTTCTCACAATAATGAACCTTGTTTTTAATACATTTTGGAGCGAGTAATCATCTTTTAATTCTTGTACAAAATTGTACAAAGATAAAATATTCAAGTGAACCTTTTGAGAGAGAGAGAGAGAGAGAGAGATCAAAATTGTACAAAGATAAAATATTCAAGTGAACCTTTTGAGAGAGAGAGAGAGAGAGAGAGATCCAATTGAGCAGTATATCAGAATTACTGATTCGTGATACTAGTAACTCCCTAACTTACTTCGTTTGTGATGAAACAGATTGATAGGAAGAGAAACTCTTACCAAGAAAATGTTCTGCTCGCTCCAAGAAGCTTTCAACACGGACAGTATGTATGACTGACGCATCTAGGAAACCAGTCCATTCTAAATTAGGCCTCAGAACATCTGAGACAACCCAAGGATCCATCTCAACAAAATGCACCTAGGAGTTTGCAAACAGAAATATGAAACACAAATGCTATCAGAGAAAAATGACACAGGAAGCCTGAATAAAATATAAAGCTCCACAAATCAACAGCTAAATTAAAATCATACGGTGCCAATAAAAGAATCACCAGTGATAAGTAAATAAAATCTAGCATATGTTCTAGTAAGGGTTATTACAAGTTTGATGCTAACCTCAGAACACCCTCGGCTGATGGCTTCTATACCAACTGATCCTGTCCCACTATACAGGTCCAACCAACGGCCAGGCCTCAACGATGCAGGACAACCACCAGCTGCCTAGACAGCAGAGAACAATTCTTATTTAACAACACCAAAACAGTGTATCTCGTGTTACTTGAAAGAAGAACTGTTCTTAATTACTAATAAGAGTCTCACTTGCAAAATACCAAATGCAGCAGCTTTAACAACTTCCATCATGGGACGCACATCCATGCTCTTTGGTGAGAGCAATTTCTTCCTTCGAGCCGTCCCCCCGACAACCTGAACAAAAATTCCTTGTTATAGCAAGCATATCACAATACTTGCTTCTCTGACGACAATTGCATCCTCATTTGACATGTGTACTTGGAAAATGAATTGCAAACTTTTTGCTAAGCAAGCTATGACTTGTTTTCTAGTTTGGTAAGCGTAATATGATCAAGTCCCATCCAATAGTTGGACTAAGTATCAGTGCACATTGGAATCTTAATATGCTTGAATTATCTTTAAAAAAATAAATGCAACAGCAGTCCACACAAAAAGTTATCCACTAATCAACTTGCAATTTTAAATTCATTCGGTATACAGAGAGCATCTGCAGCTTTTCTTTACTTATACATTATTTAATGAAGAAACCAAAGAAGAAGGTATTCAGGTACACATTCAATTATCTCACCGTTGCATCCAGTACTACTATATTTCATACAAATTTACCACAAATCAGTCTTTTCTGACTCAAAAAATTGCACATGGACCGAGTTGAAAAAAAAAAAGAGGGAATCCTCCAATAGCAGCCATAGATTCAGCTAATGCAAACCTGAAGCAATTTATGTGTCTCCCGTGGAGGCCTAGGTTCTTCTACTAGGACCTGCTTTCCCGTTCCGCTCTTGGATTGTTCTCTTCTCTTCTTTGTCTATAACTCCAATGAAAATACTACTGTTAATATCAATTAATCAATATAACTCAATTTCAATCTAGTTAAGGTCATCTGTAAGAAATATCCACATTAACCTCTATTCAGGACCCTTTTTTACCAAAGAAATATATGAAATAAATAGGTTGATAGAGAGAACGACTTACCTTTGGAGATGGTTCAGATAAGTACACATCTGGATTAAGCCCGTATTGTTCAAGCAACTGTCTTTTCTTATCAACTGAGAGTTCATTTTTGGATTCTGGCAGTATGTTATTTGTTCGATTAACAACAATAACATTGAATTTTGCCAATTTTTTAGAGGAAGAAAAACAACTTACTGTAAGAGACGGTGATAATGAACGGCCGGCGACGATTGGTGGCTGTGAAAGGATATCCGACGAGAGAAGGATTGGAGCTAAGCAAACTGGCCTCCGGGCGAAGAGGTGAGAGAAAAAAATATAGTGTATGTGATGATGAAACCGCCATTTGTACAGCCCCAATTGCAGTGTCAACTGCCTCACTGAGCAGAATTTGGTAGAAGCGATTTTAACAGTGCTTAGATAAGTGGAAGCTGGGGAATTATATGAGCAAAGTGTTTTTTTCTCTTCCTTTTTTCCCAATAAAATAAAATAAAATATGAAGCTGATTTTTTTTCTTTTCTCAGAAATCTTTCATGATTTTAAAATTAGAGGATCATATAATTTATTTTCTTAATTATTCATATGATATTTGATAGTTTGATTAATTTAAATTCACGTCACATAAAAATTATTAATTAAAAGATAAATAACTTTATCCTATTAGACCACGTCCTTTGATGAAAGAGGAGAGCATAATTACTATTTGCGCAACTCATTTTACCTCATGAACCTAAATTGGATTTGTAATTAATAAGCATTTCGAAATAGTAAAATTGATCTGTAAATTATTTATTATGTATTTGCAGAGAATTTGCTAAAACTTGTAATAAGCTTGATAAAAGAGTGTTGATGAGCTTGTTCTTTCTATTAAAATAATTTAAATATTCTTTAAATTTATTTAAATATATTTTTATCTGAAAGAAAAAAAAAAGATGAAATGGTGTAAAAAAATAAAAAGAGGTTACGAATTTTATTTTGAAAAGACCATTTCATGGTTGAAAATGAGTATAAAAAAATAGTAAATTTATTTCAATCAAAATTGCTTATAAAATTAGATTATGCATATTTTTGTTGATTTTAATTTATAACCAGTTTGGTGTTTGAAATAATAAAAAAATATTTATAAGTTAATTAGATTGATGTATAACTTTATTCAAACACTTCTAAAATTACAAACTAACTAGCAATTTAATATTCATGAGTCATAATTAATATTGAAATTGAAGTTCTCTCGTTCTCTTATATGCAATAAAGGACTAACTAGAACTGTTTAGTCATAACTCGTAAGAAATACTTTAAAAAAAATTAATATTTCTTCACGTGAGACTAATTATAGAAAAGCACCTTATTTGTTTCTTATTTTACTTTAGCTTTAGCTGCTGCTTGGGTAGTTAGGAGTATTTTGGGAAATTAGAGGTCCCTTATATTGGCCTAAAAATAGAAAAGCATTTTATTTATTCTTTACTTTAGTTTAATTTATTATTATTACCACTTTCTCTTTTTTAGTATTAGTATTACTAAAGGTTTTATCATGGATGAGGCACAACCAGTAAAAGATTTGCGAGGTTCATTTAGGGGCGGGTAAAAATTAAATCTATCAATAAATTGAATTAATAAAAATGTCATTGATTTATTGTTATTGGATTATTAGGTTATTGAATTTTTAATGATTTAAAAAAATTATTGGGTTATCGATTCGATATGGATTTTTTTACTATTAGCTAAACTGATAACCCAATAAGATTATAATAATTTACTATTTTACCCTTTCATCAATATTAAATATTAGTAATTTCATGGTAATAAAATACTATAACAATACTTTATATATTTCAATTTTTATAGTACTTCAAGTGATTAGTTATCCATTTTAGTATTTTAATTTGTAATTAACTAATTATAACTTTTGCAAGTTTGTAAACATAGTTTTCATACTCTATCTGTTTTTTATTAATACAAATTCGCATTATCATTTTTATCGAGTAAATCAAAAATCGAACCGTTAAGAACTTAAAATCGATAAACCAAAAATTGATAAAAACTATTCTAATGATTTCTTATTGATTTAACATATTTAAAAATAAAAAATCGATAGACCAAACCAATAATATACAAACACCCTTAGGCTCACCCATACTTGACACAAGTGGCATTATAATCCCCACAAATAAATTACTTTCATCATTTCTATATTTGTTGACAGGTAATTTCTTTTATACAAATGATTTCTTCATGTAAATTTAAACATGACTATATTGTTGTAAAATTACTTCATTATTATTATTATTATTATTATTATTATTATTATTATTATTATTATTATTATTATTATTATTATTATTATTATATAGGTATCCCTAAAACATTCTTAGGAGAGTTACGTACAGATTTTTCTTTTGGTGCAATTGTTTAAAATTTTGATTCTATTAAGAAATATTTTCTACGAATAAATTCGCTACTAGTATTATATGACCCTTTCATTTCAATTTATACAATAACCTTTGAACCTCGAAAATCTCAACCATCCAGTAAACCTACCCCTCATAACTCACCAACACAAATGGCAGATCACTCTGCTCACCAATACTAAGATAGATGAGTGACTTTTTATTTAATTTAGACTTCAAATCTCATAATTCTCTTCCCAACTTATTATTCCCAACTTATTAGTCATTAGGCCAACCTTGGGTGCCAAGTGCAGTCATGGACAGGAAAAACAAGGCAGCAAATTCGAGGGAAATATCAAAACCTTGATCTACTCAGTGCTACTACAAAAGTAATCAGTTAATCAATCCACCACGTTTCAAAAAGTTCTTAAAAGTGCCTAAGAGGGTACCTGGATATACAAAGAATGAGAATAAGATTGCTCAACTAGTAATATTTATATGTGAGCTAAAGCATTGTCTGCATATTCCTATCAAGAGCAAACCTTGCAACTCTTCCTACAATGACCTACAGTATCTTCAGAACCCACCATGTACAAAGGATTTTTTTCACATTCACCTTTAAGAGCCCAGTGGGAGCAGTTCGGATTTTGATCTTTGCACTCATGTTTTGGAGTTTCAAAGGACCTCACATGAATCCATTTGGTAGCAGACCACTTCTCACCTTCAATAACAGGGCAGCTTCCATGCAAGCTTCGAGGATCAGTTGTTGCATTGGGATGCAGACTGAAAAACAACAATGCATCACCCTTCCTAGGTTTCACTGCAAATAAGACATGTTCATGTCAAAATATGAAAAGATAATGACAAGCTTGATTTTACACTGGGTCTTTTTTGCTGTTATAATGACAAGCTTTATTTTAGTTTTACCCTGTTAACAATTTTTTTCCCTTAAGCATCTTATGGTGGTCTATGAAACTGGATAAGGTGTTTTATCTTGATTCTTCCATCTTCTCACAGAAGCCCTTGAGACCCTTTTCTCTATATGGAGGGGGGTGGGGGGTTG
>JAOTQR010000045.1:11312038-11333218 GCA_025774065.1 Solanum ossicruentum | reverse complement strand
GTAGTGGTAAGGTCTGCGTACATTCTACCCTCCCCAGACCCCACTTGTGGGATTATACTGGGTATGTTGTTGTTATTAATTGGACCCCACATTTTTAATTGGTATACAAACCTACAAATATTTTGTTTCCTCTTTTATATAAATCAAAAATATTCTCTCTCATCTTACTCATAATCTCATTCGTAAAAATCTTTCAGATTCCCTTAAATCTCTCAACAAAATCAACGTTCAAATTTTGAAATTTTTTGATTTTCTTTCCTAATCCTTTATATCCAAATCAAGATAACCTCTATTAGTTTACTTTTTTTGTATTTTTCATAAGTTTCTTGAAGTATTTGCATTTTTTTCAATTTTCAATTTATTCCTGCTATTTCATATTTTCAGTCATAACTTTTGATTGTTTCAGTGTAATCACAACTATCGATGAACCATCTTCATCAAAGAGGATTACTAAAGGTATATATTCGTATTCAACAAAAACTTATCTTCCTCAATCATTTTCCTTGGGCTTAACTCAAGATTTTCGGAGAAAGTATAGGTTTCATTGTGAAATCTCAAGCCATTGCGAAAAAATAGTTAAGTTCAGAAATTTGATCGAAGTTCTGCACTAGCTCTATTAGATTGTGACAAATCATGCAAAATCGAATTCAAAAGAAGCAAATAAAAAAAAGAAGAGGAGGAGGAGGTACTTTGTATAATTTGATTTTTATTATAAATTCTCTACTTTTTTAAAGTTGTATATCATATTAGTAGATTTGCTTGTATATCCATTAGTTTGTATCGGTATAGATGTACATGAGACTTTATTTGTACTGAAAAAAATTATGTTTAATTTTGTATAATTTCTTTAGTTGTACATATTTAATCATTTATGTATAATTTGGGAAATTGCGTATTATAATTTATATTTTTATATACTATGTATAATTGAATACAAATTTATTTGTAATTGGTGTTTTTATACATATTAATGATTTCTAAAATTTTGTATATCCTCAATTATACAAGCTTGTTAAGTTATTTTGCTGACAACTTTGTATATATATGGAGTTGAATTTATCCTTAAAAAATGCCCCTCATATGCAGAGATTTACAAATGTTAATATAATAGATGCTTTATACAAAAATCAATTGACATAACTATACAATCTGTAATTAGACCAATACATATACAATTATTTATAAATAAAAACATATATACAAATTATGTTATATATATGTATAGAATTTCATTAATTGTATACATTTAATTATTTTTGTATAGTTTGAGTAATTGTGTCCTCTAATTTATATTTTTTTATATATGAATACAAAACTATCTATAAACTTTGTACATATAATTGGTTTTATACATATTAGTGATTTCTCGAATTTTGTATATGTTTAGTCGTACAAGTTTGTTAAGTTATTTTGTTGACAGCTTCATATGTAGAGAGAGCTGAATTTATATACTTTGTATAAATGAATACAAAACTATCTATAACCTTTGTACATATAATTGATTTTATACATATTAGTGATTTCTCGAGTTTTGTATATGTTTAGTCATACAAGTTTGTTAAGTTATTTTGTTGACAGCTTTATATGTAGAGAGAGCTGAATTTATCCTCAAAGAATACCCCTAGTATGCAGTGATATGCGAATTTAATATAATAGATGCTAAATACATAAATTAATTGTTGAAAAAGATACAATTATTCATAAATACAAACACAATTATACAACCTATAATTAGACTGCACATGAACTCAACATTCAAATCAATATATACAAAACATAATTAAATATATGAATTCACAACATTAATTTTGAAAATATACAATCAACCAAGTTGACATGTAATGAAGAAAATAAAAATTAAATAAATTTCTTACATGTTTTTAGCAGGAACTAAAATTAATTCTTTTAGGTGATTTTTGATAAACCATAAATTATAATAACCGTAAATTATGAATAATTGTATTAAGGGTTTTAGGCACAAATTAAGGGTTTAGAGAAAGTTACTTTAGACAAGGAGTTCTAATAAAATACAACAACTATAAATTAAGGGATTGTTTTCTATTTAAAAAAATTGAATTTATAGCCTTTCATTAATAGCTTCCATATGGAATTTGTATCAAATGATTTCA
Organism: Solanum ossicruentum; assembly: GCA_025774065.1. Taxonomy (NCBI): domain Eukaryota; kingdom Viridiplantae; phylum Streptophyta; class Magnoliopsida; order Solanales; family Solanaceae; genus Solanum; species Solanum ossicruentum. Next base: position 11,331,089 of record JAOTQR010000045.1, on the reverse strand, counting down.
TTTAGAAGAAATATATAAATAGTGAGCCATAACTATAATTATGAAATATAATTAGTCAAATTATAACTATTTTAACCTATTAAATTTCAATAATAAACTATCTATAAAAATTCAATACTAAACTGAAAATTCCCGAAAAATAATATATAAATGAAATAGGAAGGAGTAGGTTTTTTAAATGCAAAAGTATCAGTAGTTAAAATACGAGAACTTTTTTTTTTTTTTAGAATTTGAGCATTTATCAATTTGCCTTCCTCAAAACGTTCCTAACTGATTAATGTTTGAATCTATCATCAATGAATTTGGTATCGCAGCGATTCATTTTTCGTCTTGGATTTGCCTCTCAAACTTCAACTCTTAAAGGAAACTATCCATGCTCAATCCCTAGCCATGGAAGAAGAAGACGTAGTACAATTACTTTCTCCTTAGGTACTCCAAAGGTAGTAATAATATATAAAAGACTCTTAACTATTTCTGCAAATTTTAGTATTATACACTCACCGATTTAGTGTTTTTTGGTAAAATAGTCAGGTGAAGAGCTTTTGTTAGTAGTAGGGGGCGGAGCCGCTGGAATTTACGGTGCTATAAGGGCCAAGACTGTCGCTCCGAATCTTAAAGTTGTTGTTATTGAAAAAGCTAAACCTTTATCAAAGGTTAGTACCTTTCCGCTGCCCTGAGAATCAACACAGCAAAATAGAAAATGTACCAAATTTTGTTTGCGACTTTGAGATCGAATCATGAGTTGTTTTAAAAACTTTGAGAATGTTGTATCATTTCTCTTTTGCTCATAATTGGTGAATATTTAAAATTGTGTTTGTAATGAGGAATGTTTTATTCTTTTGTTTTGGCAGGTCAAAATATCTGGAGGAGGCCGCTGCAATGTGACCAATGGGCATTGTCCTGACAATAAGGTAAAAGTTCTCGATATTATCTCTACTTACTAGTATGTAGGGTTGATGCCCTAAACTTAAAAGTTCCTGGATGACGGCACTTGAGTAAGAGTGGCTTTTGTTTATAGGTAGTTTTCATGGTGGTTGAGGAATGCAATGTATTTGTTTGCTTCTCTGGTTTGTCTGACATTGAATTTCTAAACTTAATATTAGAAGCCATTTCACTTATTTATTGTTCTTAAGATTGTATACCTTGAGGATTTGAAGATAAATGTTTCCTAGTATAGGCACTTTGCACACAAGAAAAATCAAACATATAAACAGATGATAGAGTTTTTCTATTTGAAGTCTGAACTTCCTCAACTCAGATTTTGCATTAGTCTGTACTTTTCTAAAAGGTGCTCATAATTGAGCATAACGTTATATGTGGTATTTTAGCAGCATATAAGTCAAGCTCAATGAAAACCAACCTTGTTTCTAGATATTGGCAGAACACTATCCAAGAGGGCATAAGGAATTCAGAGGCTCCTTTTTCCATATTCATGGTCCAATGGACACTATGTCCTGGTTCTCTGATCATGGTGTACATTTGAAAGTAATCTCCAAAACTACCTTTTTTGATGTTCCTTTTCTTCTTGTTCATGTTAACATGTAGTTTCTGATTTGTCCTTAGATTGAGGAAGACGGAAGGGTCTTTCCCACCAGTGACAGTTCATCTACTATAGTTGACTGCCTCATATCCGAGGCAAAGAGGAGTGGAGGTGGATAAACTATTCTATCGCAGTTTTATTTTATATTTTGTTATAATTATTTTGGAGCATGTATGGCTGCATAAACTTTTACTTCTATTCACATTATTCCTTATACATTCATATCCTTAGAAACTCTCCTGGGGCAGGGGTGCCTATATCTGTTCTCTAAATTGCCTGTTTGAATAGCTTTGGACTTTCTACTCTTGTAACACTTCCGCTGAAAGCAAAAGTTTTTCTGTTAGCTTGTGTGTGTCTGCATATCTCTCTCTACACGTATATACTGACACTTGCTTATATGGCATTCACCGGTCAACTTCAAGCCAAGTATATGCCAAGAACATCTTGGTATTTGAAACATGAGATCCTTTAATTTTCTTCCTTATTGTATAATATGGGAGAACGGAGATTGAGTGACAAGTTAAACAAATTGGAATAAGCAAAGATGAACCTCAACTCTATTCAGACTACAAAATTAAGCCCAACACGATCACCTTTCTAATCAACAATAACAACAACATACCTAGTATAATCCCACAAAGTAGGGTCTAGGGAGGGTATAGTGCACGCTGACCTTAACCTACCTTGTGAGGGTAGGAAGGACTACAGCCTTTGTAATCATTCTGCCTAAAGCATCTACTGCCAAGGTGTTTATGAAATTGTTTCAGGGTTAGAACTACTATAGATCAAGGCGAGATGTTGAACATTCATGAAGCTAATGACTATATTAAACTGCGCAACCTAAAAAGTTGGAATACGGAACCAAAACTATTAACCTAACACTCTACCCTTTCTAATCATTCTGCCTAAAGCATTCAGTGCCAAGATGTGTATTAAATTGTTTCAGGGTTAAAACTACTCAGACCAAAGCTAAATCTTGAACAATCATGAAGTTAAGATCCATGTTACGACTACTTGCACCCGGTCTGTACTTATAGTATGTTACCTTCTTTATTTGAGTTTTCTCAATTATCATTAAGTGTATTTATTTGTTTCAATTACCAGTTGAGATGGAAAAGTTCTGCCTAAAAGCTAAACTAGTAATATTTTGAAATAGTCTCTTGCATTTTTATGCATTTCCTGTGTAATTTACTTCATACTTGTGCAAATTATATCATCCAAAATGTGCAACTTGCAGATGACATATTTCATGGGCTAAACCAAAAAGCAGATTTGCTGAAAATTGTGAAGGAAACATGCTCCTAATTTGAGCAGCTCTGAACCTATCTGCCTTCTATATTTACATTAAACTTAAATTGCTTTATCATCTGCAGTTCCGAGTTAAAATATCTGCCTAGTTGTGCTGTATCATGAATCCAAATAAATGAAATTAAATTTCTTCTATTTCTTAAAAATAAACAGAAAAAGAACACACACAAAAAAAGAGAGAAATGTTCAGACCACAAGATCTCCGAATATTTAGTTCTTACACATTCTTAGCTATGAATCTTGAGCAATTACATTGCATATTTGTGATTTTGTGAGATATTCCATTTCCCTATCAAGATGCTGATATGCCAGTTCCTCTTTTAGTCTTATTGCAGACTGGAAAAGTTGTTACTACTGCATCTTCCACTGCTGATGGCAAGTTTGCCATCAAGCTTGAGAAACGTAGCCTTGATTATGTGGAGCATGTTGAAGCTGATTATCTACTTATTGCTAGTGGGAGTAGTAAGCAGGTCAGTTTGGTAATGAGCTAGTGGCACTTTTTGCGTCCATTCCTTCATTTCAGTTCCATCTTTTCCTGTTCAGGGTTATAATCTTGCCACTCAACTTGGTCATTCAATTGTGGAACCTGTTCCAAGCCTGTTCACTTTCAAGATTGATGACTTGAAGTTAGCAGAACTGTCTGGTGTAGGTTTCTTTACCATTTGCAGCCAATTGAGTGAATTCAGTCTTTGAGGTGTTTGCCTGCTACTGGTTGTGTTTTATGTCGCATCAATGAAAATATAACTGGTTACTTATGTATTATCAATAGTTCCTTCTTTCCTTAAATCATGTATATACTTGGGGAGATGAGTTATATGTCTCATAGGTGTCTTTTAATTATTTTTTTGGATTTTGATCCTATTGGTTTTCAAATACAACCTGATTAATAGTAGTATTAAGGATGATATATCTCTGACCGTCAGTCAACTATCTGCGCTGAGAATTGATTCTTTTGTTTCTTCTGGAATTTAATGTCTTATGAGACAGTTAGTTCCTTTTGACTTCTACCACTGCTACCTTGCATGCTTCAAATTTCTGTGTTCTGCAAGTACTGAGCTAATTCTTCTCTGAAATATGTGCAATTGCTATATAACAACCTTATAGTCTTATCTCCCCTGTAAATTCACCTTTATTATATTTTAGGTGCTCTGGTGTTTTATATTATGGGACAATGTGCACTGATTGTACCTTTTTTTCTAATGACATAGTGATCTCTGCTTTTCTTCCTTTACAGAGTTTCGTTTGAATTATGAATATTTTGACTGGTTCTTTTTTTTTTTTGCTTGAAATTTATATTAAAGTGAAGAATATATTATACTTTCTACATTTCAATTTGTATGTCTTAGTTTGACTTGGCACTGAGTTTAAGAAAGTAAAGAAGACTTTTGAATCTTAAGGTCGTAAACTAAAGATATGTATAATGTACCAAAATGTCTTAAACCTGTTACGTTGGATGTTGAAACTCAAGAGTTGCCAAGTAGGGGAGTGGCTTCTTTTTGAAACAGACTAAAAACGAAAGTAAGACAAACAAATTGAAACAAAGGGAGTAATATATTTCAAACATCATTGCACTTCTTTGTTGATTATTAGTTCAGTTGTTACATACTTATCACACCTTTTGAGTACATGCAGATATTCATGTCTATGACTAACAGTAACCATTTTGCTTGTCATTTATAGGTAACATTCCCAAAAGTAAAAGCAAAATTAAAGTTGGAAGGTATCCAGAAGAAAATACCACAGCTTACTCAGGTATGCATTTCTGATTGATTGCATTTTCGGATAGAATTTTCGTACTGCAGAACAATAATACTATCTTTTAGGTTGGACCCATGCTAGTGACCCATTGGGGACTCAGTGGGCCTGTGGTTCTTAGGCTATCTGCTTGGGGGGCACGTTATCTATCCAGTTCAGACTATAAGGGTAAAAAACATCTTTCTTTTTCTTTCTTTCTCATTTTCTTTCTACCACAACCTTTTCTCTTGCTAAATTTAGTTGCAAACACATCCAGGTATGCTTTGCGTGGATTTTACTCCTGATCTCCATATTGAAGATCTAAAGTCTGCACTCACTCTTCACAAGAGTCAATTTTTGGTAATATATCTGTTGACCTGAATTGAAGTTTATGACCTTTTCATTATCTTGTTTGATTGTCCATATAGACCAGTTTTGTCAAAGATGGGAAACATCTGGAAGAGAGAAAGAAACCTGTCCTCCATGAGAAGAGGACTACAGGAACTATTTTATCAACCAAAAAAAAAAAAAGGAAAAGAAAAGAAAGAAAGCTACAGAAATTAATACTTAAAAATTACATTAAATATTTGCTTTATATATTGAGCAACGATATCCATGGATCCTTCTTTTGTTTTGAAGTACCAGTGATATGAGGTGGTGTGGGTTCTTTCAATTGTATTATAATTAGCAAAAAAATGTGTATATATCTCTAACCGGTACTTACACACACCCATTAAAGATATTAGATTTGTTTGATGTTCCATATAAGGTAGTTGAGCAGCAATAGAAAGTTCGACTAATTGATTGAACCACATAAACAGAGTTGTACGTGATGTACTTATGCTTAGTGTTCTGTAACTATCGAGTGATCTTATCAAAAGAAAAAGGTTCTGAAACTATTGGTTGTTCTCTCCTGTAAATAATCCCATCATGACACAAAGCATATGGTTCTGAGTTTGTATTGGATCTTACTTCACCACTTTCCTTATTGTTCTCTTCGATGCAGAGGCAGAAGGTGCTGAATTCTTATCCTTCGGAACTTGCGGTTGTGAAAAGATTTTGGAAGTATATATTAGATCGTGAGGTCAAAATGTTTGCTTCAGTTGCAAAAACTTTACGTACAAATATCTTCTCAGAACGTTTGGCTTCTACTTTTTATTTTATTATTTTTCTTTTTCAATTTATGCAGGGAATATGCGGAGACATGCTGTGGTCTTCCATCTCCAATAATTTGTTGATTTCTGTCGCTACTTTGTTAAAAGATTGTGCATTTAACGTGAAGGGAAAGGTATCATGGCTCTTCCCATTTCTCATACTCAATTTTGCTTTTGATGTCACTACTTTGCTTGAAAAGAAACCTTCTGTTGCATCCTTTTTGGGGTAATGAAGGGCCAATTTAAGGATGAGTTTGTCACAGCTGGAGGTGTTCCACTTTCAGAGGTACTCCCTTTTCTTTTGTTCCAGTCTATATATGCCTTCCAACACTTAGACCCTTTCAATTTAGCTTGGTTAATTCCTGAAAGTTGCAATCTTTCTATTTCTTCAAACAGATCTACCTTGATACGATGGGCAGCAGGATCCATCCACGTCTCTTCTTTGCTGGAGAGGTTCTCTAATCTAAATACCTGTAGTTTACTTCTCTTGCTTCAGGTGCTAATGTAGGACACAGTTTACGTCTTTACATATTTTTTCTGATTCTTTGAAAATCCTGTAGGTACTCAATGTTGACGGTATTACTGGTGGCTTCAATTTTCAGGTAATGTGAGCTTGATCTGAATTCACAGGGTAGAATTAACGGGAAAAGCATCATGGTCTCTTTATTATCTACTCCCTCAGTCCTATTTTATGTGGCACTGTTTGACTTGGCACGATGTCTAAGAAAAAAGGAAGACTTTTGAGACTTGTAGTCTAAAATCATCCATAGATATTTGTGTGGTTGAAGATCATTTTACTAAGGGTAAAAGAGGAATTTTAAAGTTAAATTGTTTCTAATTCTAGTAAGATGACATTCTTTTTAGGATGTACTAAAATGGAATGGGTGTCATGTAAAATGGGATGGAGAGAGTATTTAATATATAACACATATACACACACACACACATATGTAAAAGTCTGATGGGTATACTACAAGGAGAAGTAAACTTTTTGTGTGTAAACAATTTGTTCAGCCAAAACCTTCATCTTATTATGATCTGCTCCCTTTGTATATTGCTTATATCACTTTCTTGTAGCTGGATTTTCAGTGAAGTTACATTTGATAATAAAGAAATATATGATAGAAAATTTTCCTTGTCAAAAAGACATGATAGACAATTTTGAGCTAATCTTTAAGGAAAATAACTGACCAAATATGTTGTATCAGAAGGAAGTTATACAGACATATATTTGACCTATCAGGGCACTTGTAAATAATTGGTTGGATAGCTATTTTCTGCCAAAAATGACTTATTTTGATATTTGATGTTTTTTCATGTAATTTACTAATGATTACTCCTACATATATTATCTTTCTCTAAAATTTTATATCCAACTATTTTGCAATTTTATTTATCAAAGTTTTGATACAACACTTCTGTATTATAAATCTAACTTTCATGTACGACCCATTTTAATTATTGTAAATGACTTTGTTCAATGGGAATCTTTAGTGTTGAGCCTATACATTGTTAAAGATATGTCCGGAAAGATTTGTGACCAAGACTAGCAAATGTGAAACCAGACTCTGATAAATCTGATATCGTAGTTCATAACCACATTATGTTGTCTTGCTCATAATACACATCTTCACCGTCTGAACTTAACCTACTTTACACACGTGTCTTGTTTCCTGTTTTCGTTTTCTATTCCTTCTCTCTATATACACACACACACACACACATCAATTTCAGCTGGCTTCTTTCTTCATCTGATTGCTTAGCACTCGGCCAACTGTGCAGAATGCTTGGACAGGGGGATACATTGCAGGAACAAGTATAGGTAACCTAGCTGTACATGAGAGAGTACATGTGTAAGTTATGCAGTAATTTGGGTATATATTGAAGAGCCTCATGAAATTTTTTTGCGTTAGTCATTCCCCTAGTTATGTCAACCTTTTCTCTTTTAAAAGGAAGCGGAATTGTACTAAAGACGTGTGTATAAAGTGTTTGAAGTTTTGTTCTATGGTCCTGCTCGTCGTCTGGCGAATCAGGTCAGATAGCGAAGCTCTTTAGAGTGTCGTAAAAGAGAATAGAATGGAAGGAGAATAGTTAGTGATAGTATAAGCTCTCTTGTCTTGCATCAGTGGCTATCTATGAAACAGAATGAAGTAGTCTGTTCCTCTTATCATTTGGTAGCAAGCAGTAGCATGCAAGTTATAAGGTCGTACATTTTACTCTCCCCAGACCTCACTTGTGGGATTTCACTGGACATGTTGTTGTTGTATAATTTTATAAGAGATTTTTATTTTTATAGTCATTTCTTCTATTCGAGTGAGTGGACACAAGACATCAATTCCTGATGGCGCTATGTATGTTGAATAATTCATTTGCTTGACATAAAGACCATCTTCAACCCAACACCAATTTTTACACCAGATTCTATTTTGGCGTAAAATTTGGTGTTTTGTAGCTCCAAACCAATGTCAAATTTTATACTATTTTGGTGTACAAATAGTGTTATACCAGATAACATCAATTCACTTTTTGAATATTTTAATATTATGTCATTATATAAAACTTTTAATTGAATATTATATAAATAACTATGTAATATTTAATTCTAGATATAAAAGTTACTTTTTTTTATAAATTATTTTTCTATACATGATTTTTAAAAAAATTAAATGTATGTTAATTCTATTATAAATTTTAATTGGATGAGCATGATCTTTAATGCATCAATTCAAGATGTATTCGAAGGTCTAATTCTGATAGTAGAAATGACAATAGATGAAAATTATTAATTTTAATAATTTCTAGCTCAGCATAAAACAATTAAGGACAAAAAAGCTTGTTGTCAACTACGTAATGCATTAATAAAGCATATATGTGAACATCGTAGAAATTTTGAAAGTTGAATATTTATGTGAAATTTAAAATAAAGTTTTTGATTGTATAGTATTTATTTAATTATATTTCATTAATGACTTCACTTCTATTTGTATTATTCATTATTATGTATAATATCTAATATTTGTTGGCAATTAAACATGACTATAAAAGAAAAAATATGAAAAATTATATATATTGAATGTTTTAAGAAGAGTTTTATTTCATGAAATAAGAAATAATAATATAATGATAAAAAAAGTAATTATTTTTAATGTAAAATTTGATATAGTAGGTTAGAGTTGATTTATGCTAAAACAGTGTTGACATCATTTTCCTATAAAATTTAGTGTTTTGGGGTTTGGAGATGACAAGTATTCCCTTCATTCATCTTTACATGTTCACTATATTATTTTGGAATACTCGACAATATTTATTCACTTTCTGAAATCAAAAGAGAATTTGATCCTTAATTCCTAATTTACCTTTATCATTAATTATAGTCATTTGTTTATTATATTTTTCAAGATATTATCTTTATTATATTTAAAAAATAATTTGATAAAATTATTTCTATTATTTAATATTTTTTAATTTATATGTAAAATTAACAATAAATAAATAAAAATAAACGGAGAGAGTACGTGGTTAAGCGAGGTATCCTTGTGGATACCTATGCACCACAAGTCGCAACAAGTCCATGTGAAGTGCTATTAAATAATAGACCTTTAAGTTTCTAGGAAACCTCATTGACCAAGTTAACAAAGAAATTTGCAGGCCTACGACTATTCCCCCAATAAAATTATGGATATGTAATTGCAGCACAATTTTCAGTTACTTGTTGACAACTCTTCCAATTGGATTTGTTTTGATTTCTTGAATTTTAAGTTGGGACATAGTATCGTTGTCTTTTTTTGTCCCTATAGGTTACTAAGGAATTTTAGTGAATGTCAACTTCTCTACGTTATATTTTATAGTTGACGAAGACATTCTAAAAACTAAAAAATACTTTATTTGGTTTTTAAATCAGTGTTTAATATTCTTTTTTTATAGTAGCAATTTCATATTTATGACTTAAATATAAGATTTTTAATTAATAATGAAGGAATATTTATTATTTTATTATGATACCATATGCTAGGGGTGTTCATGATTTAGATAAAAATCGATCCAAATCGAAAAATTGAACCAAATCGATTAAATAAATCAATTTTATTTTTGATTTTGGTTTGATTCGGTTTTAGTTTTTTAAAAATTGATAATATTTGGTTTAGATTTGGATTTGTTCGGAAAAATCGAAAAAATAACCAAACCTGAACCAACAAATTATATTCATATATTTTATAATTATATATACATAATACATTATTTATAAAAGTAATTTTTATTTTTTAATTTACTTATGAAAACATAAATGCTCAAAACGAAAATATTTATCTTATTAATTTTAGGAAAATTTATAGAAATACCAGATTATGTTAAAATATTTTCAAATATTTCCTACCTTTTTTATAAATCTCTAAAATCTCTGTTTCCTATTTTACGCTTGATTAACTTGAATCTTTCTGCTAAAAAAGAAGAGAGAGAGCTCTTCTCCCAATTTATCTCTCTCTTTCACCACTGCCATGGACGGCAAAGAAAAGTCGACACTCAAGTCAACACCGTGGATGGCAGTAGTGAGCCAGTCAGACTTCAGATCCAATAGAGTAGGCGTTGTACTCGTCTCCAGCGAGCTCTTTCTCTTTCCTCTTCCATTTTGAACTTGAACTTGAACTTGAAGTTCACCTAGATCCATTTGAACTTGAACTTAAGTTCAAAGTTCACCTCAGAAAGCAAACCTTGAAGTTCAAAGTTCAATTTATATTGGGAAGAAAAAGGCAACTGCTACTTCTTCAATGGACCTTGATTCACATTTTCATATCCTTCAACATCATATTTTTTGTAGACAGAAAGTTGATTTTCTTCCCACCACTTCTTTGCTTCCTTCTCAGTTTTTTTATGGTGATTCATTCTATATGGTGATTCATGTGGATATAAAATTGAATCATATATGTTGCTGATTTATTGGGACTATATGAATTTAGAAAAATATAGCGATTCATGTGTGTAGTATGTATTTTATATGGTCATTCATTTTAAAACTATGAGTTGTTCACAACTTTTTATAGTGATTCATAAATATGGTGATTCATTTATATATATAAAACCGAGAGTATGTATCTTGTATGATAATTCATTTCAAAACTATGAATTGTTCACAACTTTTTACGGTGATTCATTAAATATGGTGATTCATTTATATATAAAAACCGAGTCATATATGTTGTTGATTCGCTAGAACTGTATGAATTGAATACAGTGATTCATTGAAATACTTTTTCTAATTGTTATAGATTGATGATTCATTGGGTGCATCATATAAGGATGATATACCAATGAATCATATTAATGGGTTGATTCATTGAGACAATGGATCATACAATATGATTCATTGCAATAAAATAGTTAACACATGGCTGATTCACCGTATTAGATATTGATTACAATGAATCATGATTTATGAATCATGTATGACACAGTATATCTATAAAAATGACAGTGTATCCGCATAATTGTCTTTTATGGGATTTTTGTAAATATGGAAAAGGTTGGAATAAATTGAAATTTCTTTACTCCAAAATGAGATTTAAGTAAGTTATACTTAATTTTATGTATTTGAATGTCTATGACAATTCTTGGTGAGACTAGAAATATCACTAGCTCTTTTTCTAGGCCAAAATGATGAATTTTGAAACTTTTTTCACAATAAATTTAGTAATTTAAAGTTCTATAATATTAATCGTTCTAACTATTTTTTTGTTTTGAATGGATTGTTGTCATTTTTTCTCCATTTTAAATCTATCACTGCTTTTATTTTTGTGTATGGTAAATAATCGAATAATCGAACCAAATCAAATCAAAACCAATAACAACAAAACTGATAAATGTAATTATAATTTAATTGATTTGATTTTAAGAATTTAAAAATCAAATTAAATTGGTTTAATTTTAATTTTGATCAATAACTAATCCAACCTGACTTACCGTATGCAATATGTTAAAAAAAGTAAACGTGTTGATCATAATGCAATCCTCATCGTTTTCTTTAGTTTTTATTAATGATTAATCCCCGCAGTTTTAAGATATAATTTTGTGTGTTGTATAGTATAAATTATTATAGATTTTCCATTTTCCTCAGCCCCAAAACTCAACCCCCCCCCTCGCCAACCCGCGTGTCTCTGTCTCTGCAGCGAACAAATTGATCCCTGCAAGAATAATAATCAAAGGTATGACCCATTCTGGTAATCTTGGAAATTCAATCTTCCATTCTTGAAAAATTACTTTATCAATTTTGTTATTTCCTTTTGTGGATTCCCTAAAAAACTTGACCCATTGATTCTTATTAGTTCAAGATACTATATGCACCTATGTTATGTGACATAACATAATTAATTGTTCTTTTATTGTTAAAAAAGAAGGATTGCTCTTTTATTTGTGTCTTTTGAAATCTTAAATTTTTTTGCCCTGTTCTTTTTGGAATTGTTGGGGGAACAGAGACAATGGGGAATCTGTTTTGCTGTGTACAAGTTGATCAATCGACAGTAGCTATCAGGGAGAGATTTGGCAAGTTTGATGATGTGCTTGAGCCTGGATGTCATTTCTTGCCATGGTGTATAGGGAGCCAAATTGCTGGACACCTATCTTTGAGGCTGCAGCAGCTTGATGTACGCTGCGAGACCAAGTCAAAGGTATGCGAATTAATATGATTTGATGAAAACATTCGCTGAGTTTACTGTCAAAGGTGTTTGCTGGTCTCTTAATTAATGAGAACAAGGAAAAGACTGTTAAACTAAGAGGTTAGAAGTTCGAGTCAACAAGTGAGCAAAGTTGGTAGAGGCCATTGTTGGCTCTTGGTAGGCGGTTCGGGGGTGGGGAGTGGAGGTGAGGGTGAGATTTCCCATAACAAAACAAAAAGGTAAGAGATTACTCAACTTTTTTTAACCCCACCTCTTCTACCTGGAAAAAAATGGTTTCTACTTTTGAGACAAGGTAGTGTTAAGGTCTACATACATTCTATCCTCTCCAAACTCCACTTGTGGGATTCTACTGGGCATATTGTTGTTGTTGTTGTTGTTGTTGTATTGTTGACCTGCACCCTGCAACCTAGTGATTGAAGGTGGAGGTGTTCTATTACTATAAAAAGCCTTGTGCTTGTTTTGTCATCTCCGTCTCCCGTGTCATGTTTACTGTGCAAAGAAGTCTTCCAGAGCACAAGCAACTAATTCACTTGGATATCAGTAGATTATGTCCAGATAATTTGTATGGCCATAGAATCGAAAATAGTTCTTGTTATCCTGCTAGTTCACATTTTGTATGATAATCTAATAGGGGATCTCTCTCTGCTCAATGACAGTAATCTAAGGCATGGCCTTTTCCTTTGTCATGATTTAACTGGTAAAACATTTCATTTGTCGTGCAGGATAATGTATTTGTAACTGTTATTGCTTCAGTTCAATATCGTGCTCTCGCTGATAAAGCTACTGATGCTTTTTACAAGCTCAGTAATACTCGATCCCAGATCCAAGCCTATGTGTTTGATGGTATGAAAATATGAATCTCGTTTCTGCATACTGAAATTGCATGAGCACAATGTTTGACTTTCTCTTTTTTGAACTCTTATTCTTTCCTCCCAATAACGATGGCCTCTCTCATGACTGTACAGTTATCAGAGCTAGTGTTCCAAAACTAAATCTGGATGATGTCTTTGAACAGAAGAATCAAATTGCTAAAGCAGTGGAGGATGAACTTGAAAAGGTAATTCATGATTTCATTCGCATGGTTTGCAGTGCAATACAAATGGCAAGGAATGATGATTATTGTACTCATCTTCCTTTGTATGATATGTAGGCAATGTCTGCTTATGGGTATGAGATTGTTCAGACTCTCATAGTTGATATAGAGCCAGATGAACATGTTAAGCGAGCTATGAATGAGATTAATGCAGGTATTGTGTACAACCTTTTTCTTTAGCTAGTCCAATGTAGCTAGTATATATATGGTGGTACGTCTCCACGTGAACCCAACAGAAAAATATGTGGATAATATAGTAGAGGAAAGATTTGGCCACTTGAATCTGCAAATTGCACCATGGCTGTCTTTTTCCTTTTGGGAGAATCAAATATTTAGCTTGTGTACATCACGTCTCAAGTTTCCTCATATTCTCATGTGAAACATGAAAGCATGAGCAAGTTTAGTTCGTCTTTACTCGTGTGACCCCAACCCATAGCTTTCTGTAGGGACTATAGTGCATCATGATTCCATTTCCAAAATAGGCCTTCTCATGCTGTTCTCAAGAAAAGATTTCTCAGAAAGGAGAATAAATTCCATTGTAGCTAGGTTCTGTTGGACTATGTCGAGCAATTCTGTTCGGTTTAATCCAGAATCTAGCTGATCGTAAGTAGCTTTTAAAGCTTTAACCTAATTGTTGGTTTACATCAAACTGTCAGCTGCAAGGTTGAGAGTAGCCGCCAATGAGAAAGCAGAAGCTGAAAAGATTGTCCAGATTAAACGAGCTGAAGGTGATGCCGAGGCTAAGTACCTAGCAGGACTAGGGGTTGCTAGACAACGTCAGGCCATTGTAGATGGTTTAAGGGACAGTGTTCTTGGTTTCTCGGTTAATGTCCCAGGAACTACTGCCAAGGACGTCCTGGACATGGTCCTCGTTACTCAGTATTTTGACACCATGAAGGAAATTGGTGCTAGCTCCAAATCTTCAGCAGTCTTTATCCCACATGGACCTGGAGCTGTTGGTGACATTGTAGGACAGATTCGACAAGGATTACTCCAGGGTTCAGCTGTCGAGCAACAAAATCTTTTATAAATGAGGTTCAGAGTGTCTCGTGTGGTTATGTTTTATAAGTAATGTTTCTTGATTTTATTATGATGGACATATGTGTGTTGGTAATGTAATTACATGCAGTTACTAATTCAAATATTTGTTGTCTTCTAGTCAGGTTCAATGATTGCTTCATTGTACATACCAGAGAACTTAGTTGAAGCGCATTTTAGGCCTTTTTCGGATAAACTAAAAAAACAGAAAATTCTATCCTGTATGACATTTATTTCCTTTACATGAGAAGCCCAGAAACTAATGGCTGCATTCATTCTAATATGCACACGCAACCTCATGTGCAAGCAAGCTCCAAATACCACTCAGCTCAAGAATGATACAATTAAATACCACTGCAATGCCTAGAATGGCATCCAGTGAATTGAAATAGAACACATTTCCCTGGAGGCATTACCTCACCTTTTAAGTACGTTATAAACACAAATTGCTCAGTAGAATCCAGAACGGCATTTGCTTTGTATGAGCTTTATTTAACTGACCCAGCCATTACATGATATAGTCTCAATGGTTTTTGAGCTGTAAACATGGACCAGTAAAAGTGATCAAAATTGGCTGTTGATTATGACAAAATCTCAAGCTCCACATGTTAAAAGGTCCTAGAATCAATATAGGGCAAACCACCCATCATTTTTGAAAGGGTGAATAAGAATGTATGAACTTAGAACGAGGATGCATAGGTTCAAACCAACCACCTAAATTTATTTTTACAGTGCAAAAAACACCACAGAATAAGTCTTCAAACTGCAGTAACACCTCATGTCTATGGATTAAAGATGAGAAGCCTATGGCTTGAGAGCCAAAGCAAGTCCAAACTTGGCACCCTTGTCAACAGATTTAGTGTCCACTTCTCCTGAAACAGTGAAAAGAGACTTTGGGCGCCACTCATGTTGAAGCAGAGCACTGACCTTGCCAAAGTTGTTAATCCTTGCCTTCACACTGGTCAAAGGATCCAATCGGTGCTGAGTACCCACAGTTATGATATTCTCATTGGTGGAGAAGCGGTGGTTCACCTCAGCCCCAACAGCAGTACTTGTGAGAGGGCTCACTGTGTGGTAGTATGATGCAGTCAGATCATCTCCCTTGTTATTCCTGAGTTGTCATAAAGCATGCGCATCAAAAAACTAACATACAACTTGTATACTTAACTTGATATATAAAACATGTTGAATTTCAAGTGAACACATGCTAAAGTAAGGTAAACCACTCACAGATTCAAAGAAGCAACAAGGTCAGCATTTGTGAAGCTCAAACCAGCATTGCATTTGGTGAAATCTCCAGTCTTAGTGTCAAAGGATACATCAGTTCCAACAGCAAGAATGTTGGTACCCACAACACCAGAAAAGTTAACAATAGGGTTTGCTGTTAACCCTACGCTAGTGCATATCCCAGCATAGTCGTGTAGATATTGAACTTCCAACTGTCAAGACAGACACAAATATTAGAACAAGCAGAAGTACATTATTTGACATTTTCTTCATTTAATACATCGACATTTGATGCCTTATGAATTGTTATTTACCTTTCCAGACCTTTGGTCAGGAACTCTGAAGCTTAAAATTGTCTTCAACCCAGGAGCAGCTTCATCGACCGTAATGGTAGTGAAAAGCTAGTATAAATACACCATTAAGTCAGATCAACTACTTTGTTATAATATAACGCATATCGCAAGAAGAAAAGTACAAATATATTATGGTTAAATAATACATCCAAAGCAGTGAAGATTGAAGAATGGAAGTGTATGAAAACTAATATACAATTGAATTGTTTTGCATATGCTCTAGTCAGTTGATCTAACGTCCACACTGCTAGAGCCCAGTTTTTTGGTTGCCGATACCAAGGTTGAATGAACCATTCTACCTGGCAACAGAAGAAGTGGAGTTTGACACAGTTGACGGCAAGGAAGAATTCCACTTTGGAAAGGAAAAGAGCAATTCAAACACAGGACCCAGTGCCAAGGACAAGCTTCCCAGTGTCCGAGAAGTTGAAAAACAAACTGAACGCAAAATTCTTAAAGACAAAGAACAAAACTAGGAGAACCACATGCATGAGTGAGAAAGAAATTAAAAATGACAAAACGAGCAAATTGACTACTCACATTGGAGTTTGTGTCTACTTTTATGTCAGTTGTAACATTCTTGTTCTTCAGCTGAGTGTTGACATCAGCCAAAAACAGATCCCCTTTCTTAGATCCTGATGAAGTAATAACCTGCAGGACATGGAAGATTATCTTACAGAACAATCCTAACAGCAAGTCAATAAGAAATACTGCAGCAATTTGCTTTTGTAATCACAGGGAAGTACACTAAGAGATCAAACAGACTTATGTTACAAAAATGTGAAGATAGCAATCGGCATGAAGCAAATAATTGTCATTTTTAACTTTTTGTCCATCCATAAAAATGAGGTTAAATCATCAATCTGAAAGTTGCACAAGCATATAAAATAGGTACATTATAAGTTGTGTTCCTAACAACTATACCGATGGAATCAACTGCGACGACCTCTATATGCACTAAACCATCCACAAATCTAATGTCCAAGGGTAGATACAGCATACTAGTAGTATTTCCTTTGTACCAGGCCGAACACAGAAATGTTAACGATTCATGAGTCATATTACAAGTCATTGAAGAACATATCAACGTTATGCTAATGAAGTTGAAATGCAATAGTTCCAAATGCAAAGACTGCCTTCATAAAGGAACAGTTCCAATCGATTACAATGAATGACTGAATACACAAGGAGGTCCAAAAATATCCATTAAAGGAAGAAATTCAGCAAAATTGAACAGATCCGCATGAAATTAGAGGATAAACTCACCACACCGGTGGGAGAATAGGTAGTGATAGAGAACTTGTGGTCACTCTGGTAGTCCTTGTACAACAGATCTGATTATTCAATACAACACAAAAAATTACCAACGGAAGCAAACACCAAAAATAGTCCAAAAATACTAAATCAACACCGCATTTTATCTCATAAACAGAAAACTCTAAATCATTTCCACCTTTACATTATCATAACTTGATAAATACACACATATACATATGTTTAATCGTGAGAATCAATAGAAAAAACAAAGAAGAATAGGACTATAGGAGTACCTCGAGCCTTCTTTCCAATTTCAGTGTAAAGTCCAGGTCCCTTCACCATGATTGAAGCTCAAAATCGGAGCAAGAAGAAGAAGAAAAGAAGCGATAGTAAGTTGAGCAGCAAAATGTTTGTGAATATAAATGCGGCAATGCCCTAATTGTTTGGTCTCTTTTTGAACGGTGTGCTATTACGAAGGGTAATCTCAACCGTAGATTTGTGGCTTGGAAAGGGGTGTACCCTCTTAGGACCGTTGATTTGCTACATCGAGATGCCAACTCAGAATTTTTGATGAAATATTGAGACTATAAACAATTTAATTTTCCAGAAAAAAGTTAAATAAATAGTCGCGATATAATGTCTGCTGTAATTAAATTTCATATATAAATTTGAGATATGCATTACTGTAACAATTTGATGGTGGACCTCGAGATATAATGGAGTAGTAGGATTAGTTGTATTTTTATATCTTGTATTATTATTATATGTGTTATATATATTATATTTATCGTATTTATATATTATTATGTGTTTTTCGTTATTAGTTTTTTTTTTTAATATCTAATTTATTCTGTTGATTGGCTTTTGAGATGAGATTTCCCAGAAAATAATCACTTTATTTCTGTGGTAAAATCTACATATATTTTTACCCTCTCAAACTTCACTTGTAAGATTCTACTAAGTATGTTGTTAGAATTTGGAGTTCAATTCATTTGGTTTAATTAACCTTTACTCTCTGATCATAAAACTTGTGCTGCATTTTATAGTGTTTTATAAAGGTGGGATTGTAAATAAGTTGTGAATTTCAAACTAGTAAATTAGGCGAAATGTAATATAATTTAAATTTTGAACTTATAAAATTTCAATTGTACCTTCAATTTTATACTAGTAAATAAAATGACGTCATATCTATGAAACATAAAATAACTATTAAAAATAAATGCTACTTTTTTTAATAATTTTTTAATTTTAACTTTTTCACATGACATATTTAAAATTATTAAATTAAAATACATAAAATAATTTTAATTATTACAATATTTACAAATAATTTTTTTATTCTTTTAAATTTAATATTATATTAAAATAGACCAAATAAAACGACGGACCGAAAAATGAGGAAGAGGAGAATATATATATTGTATATGTAAAAAATAATCCTAAACGGATCCCATACACTCGATTGGGTGGTGGGTACTTTTTCCAAATTTTTGTTCTATTTTTAAAATTTCTTCCTCCAGTATCGAGTAAGTTAATTAGATATGAAAAGCTGGATTGCCCGTCAAGAAAAGTGCTTTTAAAGTACAGCATAAAAGGGAAGAATAATATTTACTTTTCCTGTATCATTTTATTGAGATATTTTTTAAAAAAAATTATTTAAAAATAATATTATCTTACTAAAA
>JAOTQR010000045.1:11274948-11289043 GCA_025774065.1 Solanum ossicruentum | reverse complement strand
TCATTATATGCCAATTGTAATATATATTGACATTCAATTATGGAAGAACAAAATTCCATTGAAGAAAAAACACAAACCATTTAATTTTTAAACTGAACTCCTCAATTTTCTAGCAAAGCAGTGACATGGGACGATAGACCAACGACGGTTAAGCCGTTAATGTATGTTGGATGAAAAGATGGGAAGAAAGACAAAAATAGGAAGTAATTAGGGAAAAAAAAAGACAATTAAAGGTGTTGTTCATTATCATTTTGATCTATTCAAAATTTAGTCCAGTGATATTCATTTCACACTTAAATTACAATAAATTGCTAAGTACATTCAGAGGCGTATTCAGAATTTCGAAAGAATAGATACACTATTATAAAAAGATGAATTTAAGATATAAATTTGATCATTAGATTCTTACATTTAAATCTGTTTAACTTTCTAACCTTAACGAAATCGTATTATGTGATACTTATAGTGTAGATTTACATATTTAAACTTAGGAACTTTTTTTAAAAAAAGAGAATATATAATACTAGATACATATAATTTAGGAAAAAAAATAAATTCATGTGAATTTAGTGACCCTAATACACCCGAGTACATCTTATACGAAATATACAAATTTTTTTTTGGAATTACATTATTCTCTTTAATTTTCCTTTTCTTTAATACCTTGCAAATGTAAATGGATTTTTCTTTTTCTTGTAAAAAGAAACTTTATCTAGTTGTGCAGCCATGTCAAGAAGAAGCATGGGCCTCCACTTGGAATTATAGCAGTTAAGATATATATGATCCTAAATCCTAATGAAGAGAAAAAACATTAACATTTGAGACAAGCAATGGGTGACACATTGCAGCACGTTTACCTTCACGCTTCTCAAGAAAATTTCCTTGTGACAAATCGTAGCTAGCCTTCTCCTTTAACATGTTTTTAGGTTTGTTGGTTATTCTTTACGTTCATTTTTATTTGCCCTTATACTATTTTGAAATGTTCAATAATATTTTTTTACTTTATAAAATTAAGAAGTAATTTTATACTAAATTTTTAAGTTATTCTTATCATTAGTTATTACCATTTTTCTATTACATTTTTCAATTTATTGTATTTATTATACTCAATGAATAATTTAGTAAAATTACTCCTATCATTTACTAATTCTTAATTCTTGTGCCAAGTCAATAAGAGACAAGTAAAGATGAATGGAGGATGTAATATTTTGTATTATATTCGATTTGATTAAACTTGAATTCACACTAAAAATTATATGTTAAGAATCAATATTTTAAATAAAAATAATTTTATAATAAAAATTAAATTTAAAATATTTAATTAAAAATAAAGAAATACTTTCAATTCCAGAATTATATATGTTTAATCTACTATGGTATATGTTACTCCTTTGTAAAATTAGTTTTCTCGCACCAACCTATGCTTTGATGTTTAAATTTCCTAAGTGATAATTCATTTACTATTTTAGAAGTGTACCGTTTTGACAAAAATAAATTTCAGAAAAATACAACGACCTCGTAAGGCTGATATGCATTTAAAAAATAATTAAAAAACAAAACTACAATTGCAACCTCGTGAGGTTGTTACAGTTAATTTAAAACTTAATTTTTTTAGAAGAAAAACAATGATCTCATGAAGTTCCTTTTATTGTAGTAATTATATTTTCCAATTATATACTTTTTCATGGGCTTATTTTGGCAGTAGTAGAAGCAGCTGAAATTTCACGCAATGTTAGTAGAAGGCAATAGTAAAGACCAGCAGATTACAATGACTTTGCTTGTGAAGCTATGGATTATAAAATTAAAAAAACCAAGGGCGTACAAATGAAACACTACTGGAAGATTATTGAAAATTATCCGTTCTTTCTCTATTCAACAATAGTTATTCATTATTGACTTGACACATATCTTAAGAAATACTTTCTCCGTTTTAAATTAATTAAATTTTTTAGACTTCTTTTAAGGTTCAAAATAGTTGAATTTTTCAAAGTTCAAGATGAATGTTTGAAACTTTTTCCATATTTATCCTTTAATTTATTGAACTTTTATATTTTCTAGGAAATAATTACACTATATATTTATGATTTTACAAAGGGCAAAATGGAAAGTATGATGTAAAGTTTGTTTTTGAATGGGTGCATTAGCTCACAAATTCAGTTAATATGGGACAGAGGAAGTAACAACAAAAGAGTAATGTTACTATATTATAATTTAAATATATATATTTAACTTCAATGCTTTGAGAAAATGTACCATTAGATTTTGAATATTATTTAATAGTAAAGGTAAAATGGATGCAAATGAGTAAATAATTTATTAATTTTTTCAAATTAAATAAATATATTAGGCAATTAAAGACGGACAGATAGACTATCATTTTCAAAACGTCTTAATAAGTATAACATTAGTCGGAATAGTAAAAATAAATGTAATAAATGATTTCCTATTACTTAGGTCTATTGTTAGGACATATGTTGTTAAATCATGATTTAAAATCAGATAAATCAGATTGAAGTTGAGAAATATTTACATGTTTGTTTTATGAACAAGTGTTAACGGCAACAAGGGTCCACAAACACATAACTTTATAAAGATCTACTAATCAACAATAGTAATAACTATCATTTTTTTCACACGATACATATCACTTTTTCACATTTAGCATGTATTCTGTATAAAATTTAAAATGACAGATCATTTTCCTACGATATATTTATGGATCAAATTTTACAACCATTTTTTCCCAAATAATGTGTTTTGTAGAATTTGAGATATGAAATCATGATTAAAATCGCATATTCAATGTTGATTTGAAACTATAATTTTAAAAATCATGATATGAAATTGCATGAAAATATAAACTTAAATATATAAATTTAATCGTCGAAAGAAATTTAAATTGTAGAACAAATCATTTTGGGACCAATAGAAGTATTAATAAGGCACGCAGATAGATGGATTGACACCAAAGATTAGGGGTGATAAATTAGCGCGTTGAACAAATTTAAACGGGCTAAAAAAAAAATTGAACCAACAAATAAGTCATTGCTCAATCCTATAAAAATTTTAATTACTAAATAAATTAAGTAAAAGAATATTTATTAGAAATGTAGATATCAAATAAAAAAAATTATTTCAGAAATAGTTGCTCAATTCAACTTTTAATTTGCTAAATTTAAACAGATCAAAATATTTAAAGCCCATAAATTTTTGAGATGTCAAGATGAATGTACGTACTACATCGGAGAAGAGTGATGCAATTAATCATTAATGTGTTTACAATTACATTGTTGATCCGTACATGTGAACGCACGCTATCTATTGCATATTTTTCCAATGGAACGATGTCAACAATATTACTTTGTATAGTATTTTTTTATGATTCCTCATTTCATTTTTCAACGTTCTATCATATGCTTAAAAGAAAAGTTTTGGATCCATCTGTCTAGAGTTGTATACCTACCAATATTCTATACATATCTTTTATTCTTCTATCTTTTCAAATATTACATATAGTCAAGCACGAGTTTTACATTTTGGTGGATATATCTAAGATAATTATCAAGAATGAGCCTATCAATATTGTTCAACTAAATTAAGTGCATTTACATCTTGACCACCAAATTCACGTCAAGCTAGCGGTGATCAATTGTGTGTTATGGAGAATATTTTGGTTCATATTTTAATTGAAAAGTTACCTGATAATTAGAATTGGTATAATTATCATTTTAGTAATTATGTGATATAGTAATTAACTCGACCTGTTTACAACAACAACAACAACATACCCAGTAATATTCCACAAGTGGGGTTTGGGGAGAGTAGATCGTACGCAGACCTTATCGCTACCTCATAGAAGTAGAGAGGCTGTTTCCTAAAACCCTCAGCATAAAACCCAAAAGCAGAAAGACTAGATATGATAAAATAACAGGTGCGACGAACCAGACAAAACACATGATAACTTGACCTGTTTGTTTGTCACAATATGCTTACAAATGTCTTGTTTGGTCGTGTAAGTGTAATTAAAAAGTTATATTAAATTTTTAAAATAAAAATTAATTATCTAAAATTACAAAAATAAGGTTATTTATAAATAATATCAAATTAATTAAGATATATATTGTTTTTTGAAAAGATTATTAATTAGTAAACATATGTTCTTAATTATTATTATAAAAAGATTCATTTATTTTTTTAAAATTAGTATTTAATTAAATTAATCATAAAAATTAAAAGTACAAAATTTCGATGAATATCTTAAAATGCATGTTTGACAAAAATATTAATATTATAAATGTTAGTAATACTAAAGAAAAGAAAATATAACACTATAACCTTATTTAAGAATGAATTCTAGCTATTTTAATTAAAGATTAGAATGCTAACAAATTATATGAGCTAACTAAAAAATAAACTAGAATAAATAAAAAATAATAATATAAAAAATTACATAGAATCGTGTAATTACATGTGTAATTACACCAACTTCTTATCCTTGCTTGGAAATTGAAGAGTATAATTACATTCAAATTTTTCTTGCTGAGTAATTACTCGACCTACCAAACAGATTAACAAGTGTAATTACACCATCCCAATTAAGTACATGATGGCTTTCCAAACAAGTTACAAGCATACGTAGTATTTGTTATTTCTGTTTTTTAAATTTCTTTTCGTATATTTTGTTCAACCAACTCTGATTAATGATAGATAATTCCAAGCATTCAATGCACATCGCTCGGTGCGTAGTAATTAATTAGTGGTAACCATCTAGATTTTATTTTTTTTACTTGGTTAGTTTAACTTTAAAATGTTATCAGTCTGAATTGCTAGTTCCATAATTACTGCTTCTACTTGGGTTTAACCCTATTTGTAATCATGCAAACTCACCATTAGATTATACCAATATGGGATACTCTTTAAATATATTGCAATTTGATTTCATTTGTATTTGTATGTAGTTGTCCATATTTATCAAGTTGAAAACCCACATGCATACCAAATTATTCCAAGTGGTTTTGGCCCCTAGATAGGAATTAAATTCATTCGTTTTAATTTCTTAGTCGTTGATGAAATAAGGGAAAAGTTATGTAACTTCTTTAGATTATTATTTTTTATTTAACAAAACAAACATATTTGCAACACTTACTGGTTAAAGAGGTAGAAGATGACTTTGCAACTCTCCTCTTGCTTCAAGAAATTAAAGATATGAATATTTGATAATTATCATGCTTTTCTTTAAACTTTATGTTAATACTCTATACATTTTTTGTTAAGACACAAAGTCCCACATTGATGGTTAATGGGATGAGTGGTTTCCTTATAAGGTTTAGGCAATCCTTCTCTCTTTGAACTAGCTTTTGGGTGTCAGGTAGGCGTAAAACCTTCTTCAACATTTTTCGTATTTAAAAAGGTTGTTAGGGTTACAATATACAAAGGAAAAATAATGGGGAAGAAATTAAAACAGAAAATGGGTCTCAAATACTAAATCAAGAAGATATAACTATGCTAGTTCCACAAAGAAAGGAAGGGGGTAGGGTTATTAATTGATAGCTTCTTTGTATGGAATGTAAGAGGACTTAATGTGCCAAATAAACAAGAACAAGTGAAGCTCCTTATAAATGCAAGAATAGTTGGGGTCGTCCAGCAATTTAGGCTTGAGATTTCTATGTATAGCAGGTTCTGCTTCAAAATTTTCATCATAAAGCAAGAAATTTGTCTTCTAAATTATGCTCATTGCATCGATCTTTATATATATAAGATACTGAATATTTATGGACAAAACATGCTCTGCGTAAGAATCTATTTTACGTAGATTTTTATAATTTATCAGTACAAGATAAATTGATGATTAATCTTAACTTTGAGATATTTCGTTCCTTTGTCTTTTATTTTTTCTTACTTATATTTAAAAAATTATTCTTTATATATGTAAAGACAAAATAAGTATAACTACAAAAACATAATATTCTTAATTTTAGTTAAGATCTTTTCAGAGGATCATCAAGTGAAATCTTTGTTTTATATCTAAAGAGAAAATATCTATTGATCATTAATAGGGCAAGACATTGGTTGATCAAACCTAATTGTGCATGAGTCAAAGTAAAGGGGAATATGTTAGCGAAGTTACCAAAGAGACTTCATTTAAATTGCATTGAATTTTTTGATAATTTGATATTGGATAATTCCTTTTTCTATATAGTACTCGAGATTAAAATTTTAAAATTATGATATTTAAGTTTGGATTTGGTAGGAAATATTAATATCATTTGATATTTAATATTTTTTGAATACTATATTATTTATTAAAAGAAGGTCATAGATCAACATGTTCATTGCTCATTAGTATAAGTCCAAAGAGAAAGTTAAATATTAGATGTAAACAATCCAATATATATATATATGTCTTTTAATTATGTTAATTTATTTTTCTTGATGTCTTCTTTCTTGTTGATCTTCTATTATATCATATCTCCATATAGGAAAATAGACATAATTAGAGTAATATATTAACTTTGCAATGCTATCTACTACAACTTCAATACGGTATTATCGAATACTAAACTAAAATTTAATTTACCTTTTACTGAATATTAAAATTTATAAATTCGATATTTGGTATCTAATTTAAAAATATTATAAATTACAATCCTTCTTATAATAAAATAATTAAAAGGTAAATATTAAATATTCATTAACATTTATATGATTTAACTTTTAAAAGTAAAAAATGACAAGTATATGTGAATATTGATGGTTAAATAAATCTAGTAAGGTGAAGTTTTTAAAGAGGGACATTGTTTTGATTAAAAAAAAAGTTATGAAACAAATCTAATAAGATACGGGTTTATTTTATTTCATAAAGAAAAATATCATAATAAGTATTTAAGAAAGAAAAAAAAGAAAGAATTTTTAGTTTGAAGGGTGCAAATGAACAAAAAAGATGAATGAAATAATATTTTTATATCAAAAGATGAATGAAGAATATTTATAAATTTTTTTCAATAATTAAAAAGTATTTTTGACACTTTCTCCAAAAATTAATAAGCACGCAATTATTAAGGAAATTTTAGTGAACATGCGTTGGGGTTGGTTAGCCCAAAACTGTTGGATTTTGCAGTGGATTAGGTGTTTAAAAGACAGGCGGATAGTTTTAGTTTCACATGAATTACACGTGGAGGCCTTATGGTGTATAGAGTACCTAATTAAAGTTTCAATTTTATTTTTTAAAATAAATGGTCGCTGGTTTTGAGACAGTTGTATAAGTATTTTTTAAAAATAAGTAAACGTTTGATTCTCTATTTTGTAATTTGATGCCTTTTAGGGATATTTTGAACTTTTTTCCATTGAAATCTAATTTAAAGTTATTCACACTACTATCTCTATCTATTTTTACTTATAGCTTATTAACTTGATAAATTAAGAAATAATAGAAATAATTTTATCAAATCACTTTTAAATATAATAATATAAAATTTTAAAAAATATAATAATAAAATTATTATAATTGATGATAAGAATAAATTAGAAACTAAAGTATAAAATTATCTTTTAATTTAATAAACTAAAAAGTATTATTTAATATTCCAAAATAGTACAATGAACAAGTAAAGATGAATGAGTGAGTATATTATGTACTACATTTACCAAATTTCAGAAGTTAAATAAATTTTCTTTACACATTTTTAATGATTTTTTAAAAGTATTTTAGTTAAAATTACAAAAATATTTTTTGAAAATTCGAATCATACATATAAATTGGAATAACAAAAGTAAAAGTTAAAGAAGATAAATTGTAATTCGATAGTAATAAAAAAATCAACATAAATTATGATGGCATTGTTAAAATCTTTAGATCGTTAATTAAATATCTCAAAAATATCTATTAGAAACAGTGAATCTTACCCTCTCCATTTACTTTTAATTATTATAATTTTTTTAATTAATATAAAATTTTTTTTATTTATAATACTTTTCACATAATTATTATATTGCTAAGTAACAAGTATAAAAATTACTCTTTCTATTTCATATTAATTGAATTAAATAACGAGTATAAAAATTACTTTTTCGATTTCATATTAGTTAAATTTAAAAGGTAATGCTTATATATTAAGAAAAATATTCACAGATAAAACTTACACTATACTTTCTACTATTACATTTTGTGAAATTATAAATATAAAGTGTAATTTATAAAAATATAAAACTTCACTAAATAAAAGTACATATATAAAAAAGTTTCAAATATTTTTTTAAATAATTTATTTATTTTAAATATTAAAAATTTAATTAATCTAAAACGTGGAGTAGTATTTATTGGTGCCGAGAAAATAAACAACTGGGGAAGGGTGTGGAAGAGATATTGAGAAGGATAAAGAAAAATCCACTGTTAGAAGAGCCCATTGGAAAATGGCCCCTGGTTTTACATTTTTTTTTTCACTTCTTTTTTTGATTTTCTCCAAATATAAATGTTACTTATGGAGATCGCTATCCATTATCCCATTTATATACACCCAAACCCCTTTCCTTCCCCATCTATACTCCTGCACCAGGGATTCCCCTGTTTTTCACTCTGTACATGTACAACACTGTTCATACAACAGTAAACATTTGTTGCTCTTTTTCCGGATTTTCTCATTATTTGAATTAATGGTGATGGAGAAAACTATGAGGGATCGAAATGGTAAGGAGAACGGAGAGTTGAATAAGAAGCGTCGGAGGCGGAGGAGAATATATGTGTCAAGGGTTCAGAAACTCTATCAAACTTGCAAACAGGTCTTCGCTAATTGCAAACCTGGCGTTGTGCCGTCACCGGAAAATGTTCAACGTGTAAAGGCAGTTTTGGGTAGGCTATTCTGTTTTGAAGTTTTACGTATGAATCTGTAGTTGTTTCATGCTGAATTTTTTTTTTAAAATTTTGCTTTGGCGCCATGATTTGTTTAATTTCTACTTTCTATTGGGAGCATGTGTATAAAATTGATGCAAGTAGTTTTAGAAACGAAATGCGTGTTGTGACGTACGTGGTGCAGGTTTTAGAAACGGAACGTGATCTGGCATTGATAAAATTGCTCTGCCATTGTCGTTGTAAGTCTGCTCGCAAAAACAACAATGGCGTCCCTTGCCTGGTCTTGTATCTGTTGCTATTTTATGTGGATAGAGAGACTGTTTTAAAATAAATTCTCGTAACAAGTGAAGCATATCAAAGTACGAATTTGTTTGTTTAATTCATAACATTAGTAATTCACCATGACAACTTTTATTTTCGATAGACCCTTTGTGTGACAATTGTACGTTTCTTTTCCTGATTTTTGTCTATATTTGAAAGCTGTTTTTTTTTGGTTTCAGATGCTATATTTAGTACATGATCTTGACATTTTGTCATACATTTTCCTCCCATTGCGGAAAGAAGTCTTTCTTAAGGGTAACGTATAAACGTTTGATAATGCTGCTTCATTTATCTGAATTTGTTTAAAACTATTTTCTGGATTAGGTGTTGAATTTATCTGCACTTTAGTCCATGAAAATTATTGTCTTGTTGGTTAAAAAAGGAGCAGACGTAACTGCCACGCTGTTCCTTCCCCTTCGTTCTTTCCATCTTTTTTAATCAATACTTTCCCTTTCCTAAAACTTAAGGATATATACACCAATTCAATGAGTACATGACATGTGTTTGAACATACGCAATTATCACCTGATCGCGATTAGTTCATACTTATTTAAATCACTTCATCATGATCTGGATAAAACAAAATTAACTTTTACTTTTTTGCTTTATGATTGTCCATGATTTGAGGATTTTCATATCTGTCGGGTTGTTTGTGGGAGTTTGAAGAGATTACGCGTTCCTTTAAAATAAAATAAGTCTAAGATTAATTCTTTGTTTGTTTCTTTGTACAGATAAGATGACTGAAGCAGATGTTGGCTTAAGACCAAATCTGCCATATTTCAAGTCAACAGTATCAGACAGACTTCCTAAGATAACATATCTGCATCTCCATGAATGTGACAAATTCTCGGTACGTAGCCAATTAGGGCAACCTTGCCTAAAATTTTATATTTCACTAATTAAGAGTATATGCAGAGTACTTTATTAATGTCGTTTAATCTGTTGTAGTAGATTACTTGTTGTTATTAGTTTATCTATGTTATCTTTTTGGTGACTTAATAGTTAAATTCTTCAACGTACTGTCAATCTATAAGAGTTAAACTCGCTATTTCACTTCTTCTTGATTGAAGTTTAAAATTTGTTATGTTTTTGTCAGATGGGCATCTTTTGCTTACCACCAAAAGCAGTCATTCCTCTTCATAACCATCCTGGAATGACAGTTTTCAGCAAGCTTCTCTTTGGGAAAATGCACATAAAATCTTATGACTGGGCGGACAATCTCCTTGAATCAACTGCAAATGCCAATATTTCTGACAGTAAGTCCTATTAGATTGCATATCTTATTAATTTACAATTTGAAAATATTTAGTTGCATTAAATCTTTTGCACCGCAAAATTCATATAGTATAAAAATCAGATTTGAGACTGAAAATATCTATGGATGCGACTATTAATGAATTTTCCTACTATATTCAGTACATTAATAGTAGAAATCAACTATTAATGTTTCTAGATCTGAAAAACTCTCTATATATAGGGAGTATATATTGTATTTACTTCTCTTGTATGAAGTCAGAGTCATTTTTTATTAGATGATGCGGGGGATTGTACAGGACCGCGTCTTGCAAAATTGAAGGTGAATTCCAACTTCAAAGCTCCTTGCAAGACTTCAATCCTCTATCCAGCTGATGGAGGTAATATGCACTGCTTCACAGCGAAGACAGCCTGCGCCGTACTAGACGTTCTCGGCCCACCTTACTGTGATCCTGAAGGTCGCCACTGCCAATACTACTATGACTTCCCTTTTTCCAAAATCTCAGGTATAATACTTCTACTGATTTGAAATTTACTTGACGCTGTAGAAACTTGTCAGTACTGTTATACTTCTACCAAATAGCTCTTGAAGATAACAGTTGGTTTCTTGAATTGTTATTGCCTTTTTTCATTGCTCATGAATCATTCTGTGCCCTGAACCGTCTGGTCTTCTAATTTAACTGTGTCGTCAAAGTCAAACAAATTAAAATGGAGGGAGTACCTCGTTTGGAGATTTGATTGTCAAAAATATAGGGCAGTTGCCCAAACAAGTGGAATTTATATATGTTACTGTCAGCTTAGCCAACAACTAAAATATCATTTTACGTGTACCTCTTTCTCCAATATTTACCCAATAATATAGTAAATTGATTTGATTGATTGTACTTGAAATGACATTCTAAATATGTACATTTTTTTGGTCTCTCTGACATTATCCCCTCCCAATACTAAGCTTCTTGTTTTCTTGTCTCTTTTGTGGAAGTACAGTGGATGGCTTGTCAGTACCTGAGGAACAGCAAAGTGAATATGCGTGGCTCAAAGAAAGGGAGAAACCTGAGGACTTGACTGTAGCTGGAGCAATATACAGTGGACCAAATTTAGTATAGTAAAGTGATGGATCATTAATGCAAACTTGTCCAAGTATGCTGCTTTTGTTGAAGCAGAAGAGAACTTTTCTTTTTTAGGTTAACTTCTTACACTTTCCACCGAAATGAATGAATAGTTTAAAGGGATGAAAGTTAGGAGGGGGAGTTTCCTTATTTTTTTTTTCTTTCTAATTTCTGCGAATAGCTTATGTACATATTCAGACTGCAGATTGGAACAGATGAGGATGACGGAACTGAAACTGTATTTTCAAAATTGTGCGTATAACTTAATGTTTTTCTTTGGTTTCGGAAGACTTATAAGAAAGGCTAATCCTATACAGTAAGTTTCGATTATATATGTGTATATGGGGTAGGGTTACATTATGTCTACCGTATGATTAGTCGTGGAGTCAAGATTATCTTAGAGCGTTCTAAATCTGAAGAAGTAAACACACTGATTAGTAGAAGGCGGTTTTGTATCTACTATATATATATAAAGTAATTTTTAATCGTAGTGTAATTTTTTACCGAAGGGGGTTTGAATGAACTCTCGGAGGGAGCTACGAGTTGTGCAGCTTGCATAATCATGTATGGGGTTTGCAGATGTGAAAATTAAAGATTTTTTGAAATCTCATAGATTAGTTTCTAGAATAATCTAGTGTAGTATTTGAGATAAATATCTTCTAGAAATATATTCTAGAGTTGAAGATAAAGTTACTAGAATTTTCTTATAGATATTAGAGGAAGATATTTGTTGCAGATTATAGAATAATTTGAATTTTTGTTAGATATTGAGAAGATAATATCTAGATATTTCTTATAGATATATTTAAAATTATCCCTCTACAACTATAAATAGGGTCGGTCATACTCAATTGTAATCAACAAAAAACCAATCCCAAAACAAGGTCTTCTTCTTCTATAACAAAGTTTTTTTCCATAATCTTTCTTCTTCTTCCTAGTTTCATCTTCTTTAGTTGAATCTTTCGATCTTATTTAATGACCTTAGGCTATTAGAAGGCCTTCCGATCATGCTTTTCTTTTGCAATAATTCTCTATAGCAGAAAGATCGAATTAGAATAGGTATATCATACGAGCCATGCAGCATTGTGTTACGTTTCTGCGTGGGCGTGAGCTACTTTTACAGCTTGAAAATATGGAGGCGTGTGTTTTTTGTTTTCCAAACTATGAATCACATATAGTTTTATTATGAATGATAAGCCGGCACTTACGTCCTCCCTTAAAATTAAGTGAAAGATCTAATTCTGCTGTTTAAGATGATTGTGAAGATCATTAAGATTTAAGTCTACTAAGGAAGAAAATTAAACCTTAATATTTTGAGTTATTTTAAGAAACAAGCTAAGTAAGGTGCATGGACTATGTCTCATAGGCGATAATTGAATTGAATAAGACGACCAGAGTTAATGTTGCCTAGGTGTGGTTAGCGAAACGACACCATCATGATAATCTCACAAGTGGAGTAATCGACATGAACTGTTTTAATTTATCAATATTTTTTTGATAGTGTCGTTAGTGACATGAACTCAAAATATAGTTGAGCAAATGTTAACAAAGTGAATTTATTAAATGCATCTCGATTCAACTTGTTAGGTTGAATTATTACCAGTTAGATATGCTTGTGAATAAGTTAAATATAATAACTGAAGACAAAAAGAAAGAGAATATGAGAAAAAACAAAAAAAACTATCAAGTAAAGACTTGGTAAAAATATGAAAAGCTTGAAGCATAAGAATATATTGTTCAAAATCCAACCTCTTACAATTGTGTTAAAACTATTGTTTATTAGGTAAGAAAGGTAATACATCAACTAATAGAAAAGCTCCACTCAAGCCCTAAAGTACTACGGACTGCATTTCACGTGAAAATACCATTAGCTATTCCAGTTAATAATTTTTTATGTTCACATGATAATGCACAAATATATTTAGTGTACTTTTTATCACGTCATCGAGACACAAGCCTTTCTCTATCTTCTGGCCTTGAATTTTCATCGTTTTTTTGATGACTATAATTTTTGGATCCTGATAACAAGTTAAAGTTGAAGCAACAAATCTCCAAACCGATTATTCCAACAAGAAAACTTTTATTTATCTCATGTGCCACGTGTTTACCCTTGGTCCTAGCATGTACATAAGCAATTTCTTGACCAATGAGACTATCCTGCATGATTCCATATTTGTGTCTGAGTCTTACGCAATGGAGCGGACAATAAAATTTATGAGTAATAAATAAAGTAAAATGGACATCAGAAAAATTAACGTGATTCACCTAAAACCTTTGAGCTACGTCCACAAACCAACACTTCTATTATATTTCCTTCTACTATTACAAATAGTAGATACAATTGTACAATTTCCTCTACTATTACAAATAGTAGGCACTTCAGAGAAAAATGCGAAAAATAGTGACACACTATTTCTTTTAGGAAAAATATTTCCTAAGCACACACTCTAATTTTTTCTTACAGACTATTTTATTTTATAGTCTATGGTATATCTTGTTGAATATATATAATTAATAATATATTCAAATAATATGTTCACATACAAGCCCAATAGGTGTAAACATG
>JAOTQR010000045.1:11264715-11274848 GCA_025774065.1 Solanum ossicruentum | reverse complement strand
TGGGCCCTCCAGTTGGAGGGACCCACCCAACAATCTCCCCCTCCCGACAAATGGAGGGTTACACACTTTTGCAATTTTTACTGTCATGCCACAGCTCCCCCTGCAAATGTAATCAGGTAACCTGATGTAGACTCTGAGGTAGAGTCTCTTGAGTCAAGAGTCAACATCACCAGCTAAATCTGCTATTCATCTTGCACCGCCACTATCAACTAGTGGGACACGCTGCTTAACCACCGCTTTGTCAAGAAGACTTTCGACACAAGGTATTATCGCCAACCTCTCTTCCAACGATTATCATTTTGGATCTGCCACCATCTAGTACCGCCGCAACAACCTGCGGCACACACCGCCTGTTCTCACTCGACAAGAAGACTTTTGATACAAGGCACCCTTGCAGATCTTTTTGGTCTTGTCACATAAGGATGTTGAACTTGTCTACAAGATTTCCTTGTTCATCATCATTGTTTGTTTTCCCCTCGTTGTCCCTATTGTTTTGTTGATCACTCTTGAATTTTCGACAAAATTGCTTGATGTGACATTTCTTCTTGCAGTAATGGCATTCAACATTTGCGTATTTGGAAGCCTTCACTTGACTCACTAGCCTTCTCTTCTTCTTTGAACTCGTTCTCTGTGAAATCGGATCATTTCGAAGCTTAGATCTTTCTTCCTCACTAGCCCTAGATTTTCTAAAAGTCTTTGGAATATTCTTAATTTTTTGAGTTATACCCAGCAAAAAGGATGACGATTCTTCCATAACTTTGTCATGCAAATGTATATCTCTAGTTATCCTCTTAGATGAAGAATTTTCGACCATAATGCATGAGTTTGTATTGTTGAAAACAACTGCAAAAAGCACTTCGTATAAGAAAGGAAAAAATAAAATTCTTTTAGCCAAAAATTCAAAAAATCGACAAAAATTCATGATAAAATTGAAAATGCATTTTGGAGAGAATTTGAAACGAAAAAATAAAAATCAATCACCTCTAGATATAATGAACTATATTGAGAGATTATAGGAGAGTGATTGTAGGACATGAAATAGGGGAACATTTAAGAAAAGATGTATATACAAGGAGAGAGAAAATACCATTGGAATATGAAAAGTCTTATACAAAAAGTTATTGGGGCCCACAAAATCTTCTAACCAAATTTATTAAAATGTTAGCTATAAAAAGTAATACTATAAAACTATAATTAAGTTTTATTATTTAATATTAAATGCTTGTTCAGTTACGTAATTTTCGCTTCATGGTATTGGGTGGCCCATACAACTAATCACTTGAAAGCCCATTGGTGCTTTTGGGATTATAGCCCAAAAAGCTTTTGACCAAGTTCATACAGGCTACCAGCCCATTATATGTGCACTACAACGATCTCATACGTACCTAAAAATTATATATATAAATAAATTTATACTAGTTAATTAGTTAATATATCTATACTTTGAATTAATTACTGTTTGCGATAAACATCTAACTGTAATTACAGTTTGAGTCTTGTATAATTTGAGTGATTTATACAAAAGTTATGCGTGAATCAAATTGTATAGCAAAATATATAAACACTGTGAATTGTATAGTGAATTATACAGATATATACAAATGTTCCATGAATTATACAAACACTGCTATAGAGCTAATTACGAATTGTAATTATCCACTATAGTTATAAAATATAATTAAGATATTTTTGAGTAATTATATGTACAAATTCCTCAATTGAAAATGATCTCCAATTACATCGTAATTTAAATTTGATTGAAAAAAGTATTTTATAAGGGGAATCTTTGTAATATTAAAATTATGTCCTCCTTCAACTAGTATATTATTATGCCACACAATCACGCTAATGTTGATAAATAATGTCCCAATTATTTTAAATAGAATCTGAATTTATTACGTTACAAAATTGCTTCCCATAATTAAAAAACAAAAATAACTAAGGGTTGGTTCCATGAAACGTCATAGCTCTTAATAAATATTGTTTACTGTTCTTCTTTTTTCATTTTTCTACGGTCAACTCCTCTTAATTTCTAATTAGATACTTAAGTAATCATCCTCAGTTGAAATACTATTTTTTTTAATTTTCTGTCCAGGTCCTCGACTTAAAGTCTAATCTAAATCATTGACCCAAATTCAATTTTTTTTTTAAAAAAAGAAACAACTTGGCCTCAGTGTGTGCACCTAGATAGTTATAATAAAAAACGTATCTTCAAATTCAAATTCAAGCAGGACCACCGTTTTCCCTTCCCTCATTCATCAATACAATAATATTTTCACGTATTAATTCTTTCTTTAATAAAAATAAGCAAGCACTGCTTGACCTTTAGTATGTTTCTAACCTCAGTTAAGCCTTTCAACGATCATTTAGGTAGTCTTTTTAGAATTTTTAGAAAAGTAAAATAGCCTAATATCTATTCACTCGCTTGGCCATTCTTGGAATTAGGTATGTCATGAGAGCCTAATTGAAAAAGTACCTTTTTATTAAACAATTTCGTTTGTAGTTTTCTTCGACTTCCGAACATAAATAAGCAAATAATATATATATTTCATAGTAAATTTTTTTTTAAGGTTTTTTTCTTTTTTTATTGTTCAAGATCGATGTTTAAAACCTTTTTCGTTCTTTCATTTATTAAAGTTTTATATTTTTTAAGAGATATATTACACTGCTTGTATAAAGTTGAACATGTAGATAACATATACTATGTGACATAATATGCGATAGTATATCACATAGGACGTGAATTTCCAATTAAGATTTCAAGTAAGACACATGTGTCTACTTGTTTAACTCTATTCAAGTTTACGTGTCTGCTTATATGTACATCCAAATGGAATGATCTAGATATCAAATAAGATAAAATTAAAAGACATATCTTATACTAAAAATAAAATTAATTTATCGTAAAATTAAAACTATTTATAACTTGAACTATTATAAGTTTGAACTAACCAACTTACAATTTTATTTTTGTTGTAGTTTATAAACACTTTAGTGTTATCAAATACATATACAAAATACGTATAAACTAGTACTAATTTATTGACCAATTTATAGACTAAATTTATTTACCATTCAATTAAAGTTGATTAATGTGATAGGAGATTGGAACTTTCCTAGATATGAATATAGTAACACCGTCTCTACTTTAATTAGTTGCCACGCATGAACCTCTTTAAAAATGTACTCATCTAATTAGAAACGAATTTAAAATTTATAGAACATGAATATCAATAAATTAAATATTTAATAGTTGGATTTAAGTAGTAATTGTGAATTGAGAAATGAAGATTGAAAGAATAAAGAAAATATTAGGGAACCAAGTAAAGAGAAATGAAAAGTCATTTCTTATTCATCGGTAAAATAGAGAAAAAATTTTGTCCTTATATTAGGAAACACTTCCTCTAACTCTTAAAGAGTCAAGTAGAGGGGACCCCTCGCGCCATCGTCGTCGTCGTCGCTTGGCTTTGACAAATGGTTGATTGATAAATTTTTTGGAACTCGCGCGTAACGAACATACTGTTTTGAACAAATAATTTACACCCAACATTGCCTATTAATGGAGGTTATTTCTGGATTTTTTAGACATTGAATTTTCTCTTCTTGTGCATACATTTTCTTACAAAATAAAATTCGAGTCTGTGGAAATCTATTGTTGATTTTCTGAGTTCGTTGAAAATTGCAAGGATTTGAGGTGCCGCTACTTTTGTAATTGCTAATCTGGTTTATCCTGAGAGGAAATAATTCACAAACTTTGAGTACAGTAAGGAGATTAGATTTCTTAAGGACACAGTGAATTCTGTGAATTAAGATTGTTGAATATATCTTAATTTTAGATTCTATTTTCTGTATTACTATTAAACTATAGGGATAATATTAATTAAGTATATCATTTAACCTTTTGTACTAAAATACTAGTAGATAATGTTAAAGTAATTAATTTTATAATATATATAAAGA
The DNA here is from genome assembly GCA_025774065.1 of Solanum ossicruentum. Taxonomy (NCBI): domain Eukaryota; kingdom Viridiplantae; phylum Streptophyta; class Magnoliopsida; order Solanales; family Solanaceae; genus Solanum; species Solanum ossicruentum. Next base: position 11,270,888 of record JAOTQR010000045.1, on the reverse strand, counting down.
AGGAATATTTAATTTTATGAAAAGATCACGAGTGTACTACATATCTTATATTTTGACATTAAGTTAGTTGTCACACATCGACCTCTTTAAAATAGTGTACTCGTCACCAAATGACTTGAATCTAATGAGATTAATCACCTCCTTTTATTTACCAAAAATCAATATTTTTTGTTTTAATTTGCGAGCTATCACTATACTATTATAGCATTTAAATTTTGAAGTGGTTTGCCAAACGTTGGTGTAAATATAATTTAATTAGTCAGTGCATGATTCACAACTTATGCTAGAAAACAAAATAAGAGTTTTAAGATTCGACTTTAAGTGAAAAAGGTCTAAAATTTTGTTCGATTAGACGTTGTAATTATATCTATATTTGTATAATAAAATATGTAGAAAGTAAACTTTTGGGGCTACTCTCTTCCTTGTTAATTACATATGATGGGAAGTTAATGTTATTTCTTTTATCAAACTTTTGGTACTTGGTTGGAGTTCAAAATGGAATACATGCAAACCTATAACAAAGAACATTACTTTTAATTTGAACTCTTAAAGGATGCAGGTAAAGTAAATTATTGTATTTTTTGTGCTATTTAATAAAGACTATAGAGCAATATTGAGTGTGAATACATAGAGAAAACAACACAAATCTCATTAGTTTTGGTTATAATTATGTTTGATTATAATAGTTTAACAAGTTATACCTTCCATATCATTTTTTATTCAATAGAAAGATGTATCTGACGTGCTCAAATACATGTTTCTTACGTGTTTCTTGAATACATGCGGGTCAAATTAGGTGTAATTTATTCAAAATACTGTTGAAGAACGACAAAAGTTTCATATTGATGGTGAATGAGATGGGTGAATTTCTTATAAGATTTGAACAATCCTCCTTCCTTTGAGTTAGATTTTGGAGTGTAAGTTAGACCTAAAATCTAATTTTATATAATATCAAAGCAGGACCCATCTCACGCATTGTTGGGCTCCAAAAAATTCAAAATTGCCTACTCACCAGATGCTAAGCAATGGCGTGAGGTGGAATGTTGAAGAATGACAAAAATCCCACATTGGTTTTTAATGAGATGAGTAAACTCCTTACAAGGCTTGGACAAGTCCTCTCTCTTTGAGCTAGTTTTTGGGGTGTGATTTAAGTTCAAGATCTAATTTTACAAACAAACTGCGTATCCAAGTATGATTCGCATTTATCCATGATTCACTAACACTCTCATTCGCCACTTTTTTATCTTGCTCGTCGTCTCTCCCTATGTACATGCGTTTTAAAATGTGTTTGAATTTACAAATTCTATATATATCTGCGTTTAGTACCAATTTCATACATCCCATTTAAGCAAAATCAAATTATCAGAGTATTTGATATCAAATATTAAGAATGAATAATATCAAAAAATATATTGTAATATTCATTAGTATATTCATGCGGAGAGAGAAGGAGAGAGAGATGGGGGTGCGGGGAGAGGAGATGTAACACTTCAAAAATTTTTAAGATAAGATACTAACTATTCTTTATATGTGTATAGTATCGTATTGAGTGATTCTAATTGTACATAGGTGTTAAGATCAATTGTGGGAATATATTTGGGCATGAATTAGGCTACAAGAATCCTCTACCACAAAGTTGATTTGAAAACTTCCTTAACGATTGAGTTTTCATACAAAGTTTTTTAAAAGTTAGATGATCCAATGACTTTAGAATTGTGATATATGATAAAGTCCTTTCTTAAGTATTTGAAGTGTATTGGATGTGATTTAAGGTCATAAGGAACCTTAAACACCAAGTTAAGTTTAAAACATTTATGTTGGATAAGTTTTCATATGGGTTCATAGAAGGGACAATTTCAAATACCTATATCTTTCATCATATAAAGAAATTGTGGCCCACAATCTATCAAATTAAAGTTCTCCGAGTCTTCTTTTCAAGGTCACCAAGCTTTTCAAATGCCTATATCTTTCATCATATAAAGAATTTGTGGCCCACGATCTATCAAATTAAAGATCTCTAAGTTTTCTTTTTAAGGCCACTAAACTTTTCTCATTTGAAACTCGGAGTAAAATGTTACTATTAATTTAATTAAGTATATCCAAATTTGTTAAGATAATTAAAAGTACAGATTTAACTTAATACTTAAGAAACTATGTCCTCTTAGTACCAATTTAAGTATCATACTTTTTTTAAAGTCCCGTAAAATTAGATTTTGAGCCTAACTGACACCCCAAAAGCTAATTCAAAGAGAGGAGGATTATCCAAGGCTTATAAGGAGTCTGCCCATCTCATTAACAAACCAATGTGGGATTTTTCCATTATTCAGCACCCCACCTCACGCCAGTGCTTAACATCTGGTGCGTGGGTTTTTCGAGGGCTCAACATTGAGTGAGATGGGTCCTGCTCTAATACCATGTAAAACTAGGTTTTAGGCCTAACTCATACCCAAAAGTTAGCTCAAAGGAAGGAAGATTGTCCAAGCCTTATAAGTAGTTCACCCATCTCATTAAATTTTTCCCTTCTTCAACAAATCTTATACTTGCAATAAATAATTAATATTCCCTCTGTATCAATTTAAGTGTTTCATATTTTCTCGAAACGTATTATAATCGTTCATTTTAAAGAAAAACACAATTTGTTTCCAAAACATCCTTCATCCAACATTTTTCTATCTACCTAAAAGCCATAATCTCAATTTGCATTGTATTTATTTACAAATTATATACGGTATAAATCTGTATTTGAAGGTCACAATCGATTTGTCATACTCATAAAGACATAATTACATAAACAAAGAAATTTTCAGCAATATTCAAATTGAGTTGGCAAAATGTCATTACTTAGCACATAATTAATAAAGTCGAAGTACATTTAGCTAGATGCCCTATGGTTTAATGGTTAACCTCTATAAATTAAATTATTTGTTTACATAATATATGAAACTTATTATAATAAGTCAAATTAAATTGATAATATAAAAAAAGAAGTTTATAATTCCAATGTAAGTTAAATACTTACATAAAATATTAAAAATAACAGTACCCCAGTCTTCAAGAGATTGACAAGCTATAGGGATTATGAGGAGATCAGAAATGTGTCATTTCAACGGTAGGCTAATTAATTAAGAGTTGAATAAATTAAAATTGAAGAATCACTATAATTGAGGTGTATTTTTTTTAAAAAGAAATCATTTAAGATATTGATGTCATGCCATGTTCAATTTAAAAAAATATATAGTTGACACTTTGACAGCAGCTCATTGATGACCAAGTTAGGAGGTTGAAAAGGATAAAGAAAAATGAAAATCAGGTGCACCACATATATAATATTTCAAAACTTCGATTGGTTGATAAGTACTTCATTATTTTTTATCAAAAAATTTAAATTTTTGACAATAACATTATCTTTGATAGAAAAAGCTCTCTCTAAATATAGTACTTCTCAACGCATTAATCTGCGTTATTAATCGGGCCTAAAACATGTATCTAATATTAGTGGAGAAAAATAACTCTCGTTTTTAGTTAGTTGCTACTAGCTACTACAAACATTTTATAACTGTTTATCTAGGGCACTTGGTAATTGCATCTCATATATAATAGTTCAAATATCTCTCTTCCTTACCTCCAAAGATTGTGGTGAATTAATAAATATGATTTTTTATTTCGAAAGAATAAATTTATTTTTATATAGAAAACTCTCTTAATATACGAATTCTAAAATGTTTGTATCGAACAACTAAAGATAAAAATCTACAACTCTCTTGTTTTGAGTTTGTTTCTACCATACTACTACTACATTTTATTAATGTTTATCTAGGGCTCTTGGTGATATTTTGTACAATTATTGGTCGTTTGGTATGAGATATATAAATTGTAATAATTTCGGGATAAAATGTAGAATTATTTTATCCCATGTTTGGTTGGAAGTATAAGGTAATTCTTGAATTATTTATCCAACATTTTTGTCTTATTGATGGAATAAGTTATCCCATAAATATAGTAGGATAACGTATCTCAGGCTAACTTATTCCAAAATTAATTATCATGAATAACATGTTGTCAACCAAATGACCCGTTCTTAGGTCAACAAGTCTTATTTAAAGGGTTTTGTTGCCATTACTCTTTCAAACTGGCAATCCTTTTCTGTCATTGAATATTAATATGACATTTTTTAAAAATTAGTTTTAGAACATGAATAGATCAACCGTCGAAATAATTCAACGTTATCATAAAATACTTTTGAGAGACAGATGTAATGAGAGATAAGAATATTTTCTTTGAAAAAAAAAACGTCATAATCTTTTTGAAACTAATGCAGTGCAGAACTCACATTCTAAAATTTTCTATTCACCGTCAAACTGAATATACGCATAGATGAGTTAAATTTTATGCAGAATGTAACAACACATATTTATAAGAAAATAGGAGTTAGGTGTTACAAAATAAATTGATACCCCTTGGGTCCGTTTTAATTATCATACTTTTTTTTTTTAATTATTATACTTGCTACAAGTAACCCGTCCAAAATGATTGTTGTTTTAGAAATTTAAAATAAAATTAATTATTAATTATTATTTTTACTCTTACACTTTACTTCCTTTGTTTCATTTTACATGTCGTCCTTACTATAAATATATATTCCTTAATATATGTCATTTCACAATATCTATACATAAATTACACTATTCTACCTATTTTACCCTTAAAAATTAATGGCTCATTAACTAAAAGAGCTAACAATTAATATACATTGTAAGTTGATACATTAATTAACTAGGGGAAAAATGGTAAACTTACTATTCTTCTTAATGCAAGTGTCATTAGAAAATATGACATGTAAAATGCAACGGAGGAAGTATAAATATGGAGACAGATCATTAATGTGGTGACGAAGTGTATCGTATTAAATTGAGATAAAAGAATAAATAAGAAGTATAACTTAGTTACAAAGTTGATATTTTTTAAGAAAAAATGTGAAAGGAAAATATGATATGGATCGAAGATAGTTTTTTAATGTTTTTTTTTTATAATGATCACGATTTTGCGTAAATGAGCATTTATGAAAAATAACTCGTAAGTGTAGTTTCCAAAGTTATTAAAAAAAGAATCAAAGTTATTATTGGGATTCAAGATAGATGCAATATGTTTAAAAAATTAAAGGGGGAGGTCAATATGTGAGTGTGTTTTTAACACTTGAATATGGGGGGATAATGGGGGAAAAATCTTCTTACATTTATTGTTTTTATCAAGTTGCATTGATTGTGCATAGTTAGTTGATAAATTGGGGCGACATTATATACTCTATTAATTAATTATATTTAAGTACAATTCTCTCCGTCTAATTTTACTTGATGCTTATTGACTTAAAATAAGGATTAAGAAGTAGTAAATAATATGAGTAATTTTATCAAATTATCCTTTGAATATAATAAATATGATGTCTTGAAAAATGTAATAGGGAAATGACTATAATTAATGATAAGAGTAAATTAGAAACTAAGTGTAAAATTGTCTCTTGATTTTATAAAGTGAACAAGTATTATTGGATATCCCAAAATAATATAGGGGTCAAGTAAAATTGGACGAAAACATGAATGTCGTGAATTAATGGATTTAATGTAAACACGAAGTATGTAATTATAATCATCCGAAGCATGCAAGATGGGTGTGTTCGATTGGTGAGAATGAATAATTTTTAACAATAATGAACATTTTATAATTACTTGTTTATCCTTAAAATGGTACAGTTAAATTTGTGCAGATAATTTAAGAACACATGAGTTAAATTGACTAAATTCAAATTATTTGAATTCTAATATTATCTTATACTGTATTCTATAAGCACTAATTAAAATTTATTCGATGAGTAATTTTTGAATATCGAAAGGTTAAAATCTAAAATTTTTACTTCGCGATTGGACCCTACGAATCTGTGTGGTCACCGGCCATGGCAAATTAAGTTACTAGTATGATATCGTTGACCCTTTTGCCATGTGACCTTTCATTTCGTACGAAGCTTCAAAGTCATTACTACTAAATAAACTAAGTGGCACATGAAAAAAAGTGGTTCAATCGATAATATTTTTCTTTTAAAATTCAACTCCCTCCAATCTGAACTTTACGCCACGCTGACTCCCCTTACTGGCCGCTGGGGTGATGGAAGTGAACATCAT
>JAOTQR010000045.1:11226798-11237680 GCA_025774065.1 Solanum ossicruentum | reverse complement strand
AATCACTCAAAATGACCGCTAACGCGCGATCGACCGATGATTAGAAAATTGACTAACTTTTTAAAGATTTGATTAACTTTGAAAAAGTTGATTAGTTTAAAAATTGACTAATATTTGAAAAAATTTGACTAAATTTAAAAGAATTGATTAAGTTCGAAAATATTGATTAAGTTTGAAAGACTTGACTAGATTTGAAAAAAGGACTAAATTTGAAACATTTGACCAATTTTGCAATAATTGACTAAGTTTGAAAATATTGACTAAATTTTAAAGGATGGATTAAACTTGCAAGACTTGACTAAGTTTAAAAAATTAACTAAATTTAAAAGGATTGACTAAAGACTCGGCTAAGTTTGAAAATATCGACTAAATTTAAAAAAGTTGACTAAGTTTGAAGTTATATTGACACTTGAATAAAAAGTTACCAAAATAAATTGCAAGAGTAATTCTAACACTAAGAAAATCATGAAAAAGGAAAATTAATATAAATGAAGACAATATTGGGAAAACAACTAGATTAATAAAAATCAAATAATACAAAATAAATATTAGAGTTATTATCAAACAACGAGTATATCAAATAATGTATAAATACAAAAATAAGAAAGAAGGATTAAAATAAGATTGGGCTAGGCAGGCCCAATCCTCCACCTGTCCTAAGAAAATCCTTGGGCCTGCTAGGCCCATTAAAATATCAGCCCAGCTTCTGTATTCTTTGGGCTTCTGCCCATTTTGCTGCTGTATATCAGTAATATACACTGTATGCCAGTATACATACAATATTTCAGCAAACTATCTTCCTGAAATTCGGCCCACAAGGCCTCTTGGGCCGCCCATGCTGCTGCTCCTGCTAAATGGGCTTGTGGCCCATATCCTGTGATATACACTCAGTGTATATCTGCTGCATATTACTGTATAACAACGCATATACGCTGATTTTATACCTCCAAAACCCTGCGTTTCAGCTTCTTTTCCTGAAAATTGGGCTGACTCGAAGAAGAGGAAGTTTGGGTCTCCATGGCCCAAAAAATGCAGGATAAGGAGTCCAAAATGGGCTCGGCGCATTGTTCATGCAAAGAAATAAAATAAAGAATTAGTAAGAGACTCAAATTTATCAATACTAACAACACAACGGGACTATACTGACTCTCCTAAAACAAAATGAAAAGCAAGACATTTGACTCCAAAGCAGTAGCAGGACAACACATAAGACTAACAATCTTAAAATCAAAATGAATTACTAAATATCACAGCTGTGAGGCAGACCCACTTATTTCGAACATTAATAGAGACCAGACTTCACGCTAGAATGGAACCAAGGTATAATCATCACTATTTAAAGCCACACTATACTGTTTTGGCCCAACAGTAAACAGAAGTTGAAATGAGAAGGCACAAACAGAGAAACAAAATCATGTAAAGGGCTTCAAAACAATACAAATTCATATCAAATTTTATGTTGGAAGAGGTGAAAACTGATTTGAAATGCAAATAAAGGGAGAAACGAACAAAGGTCTAACGAGTTAATTGCTTAATAACTACTAATGCAAAGAGAAAAAGCAACAGCCAATGTCACAAGTCACAAATATAAGAACCCAACAAATTTGTTCTCTACTTATTAAACCAAATACAACCTACTGCATAACTATAAAATGGAAGTAAGTCAACTGCTGCACTGTAAAGTCAAGTGATTTGATCCTCTTAAAGATGCTGGAAAGCAACTGAATTTCAAAGTAGAGGTCCTAGCACACACTAAAGAAAAATGAAGTATAACTTAGAACAACATAATAAGCTTCACTTAACAGCCACAGATTCTAAAGATGAAGGGATAAGATAGGTGACAAAAGCCATATTTCAGTATATAGTGGACCTATAACAGCATACATTCAACTAAGAAAATCTTAGACTTCTCAATTTTCCTAATGAAATCTCAATAAGAAAAGGAGGTAAGCAAAATCCAACACCTTAGAACTGTACCAACCTCCATAAGGACAAAACTTAAGAGAAAGGATAGTTAATTTCAAAACAGTAACCATGAAGAATGTAAACAACAGTCAAAAAAAATAATAATAAGGGGAAAAGAATAGCTTAGACACATAGAGTAATAGAGGTCTTTCACTGAAAGCCAACCAGATGGAATCATAAACTATCAGAGGCATAGCAGGCGTGGACTCAGAACCAAGGCATATTCCAAAATCAAAGCTCAAAATAGACAAAAGATGAGATTACCTTACTGGAAATGAGAAATTAGAAGGAAAAAGGGTCTCCATCAGTAAACCATATCCTAGTTTTAGCTTTAAAAGAGGAAAGGTGCAATAAAGAGAAAATGAGTAAGGAGGAATTTTCAAACGAGACACAGAGATAAGTTAAGTTGATAAAGCAACCACAGATACAATAACCCAGCAAATCAGTCCTTACTTCACTAGATTCAAAGAACACCTAGTATATCGCTACAAAATAGATGAAAATCAGCTACTACATTATCACACTAAGCAGATTTGATCCTTTTAAGGCACTGGAAAAGCCAGATTTTCAAAGTAATGTCTTAACACAAGCTCAAGTGAAAGTGAAGCACAATTTATCAACCATCTAAATCTATATAATGCCATTGACTTGTAGCAAACAGATTCCAGAGATGAAATAGAGTTTACCAAAACCAAATACTGTGAACAACATCACAAACAACTCAGTCATTTGAACAAGAAACAACAGCTCGATTAGCATAAAACAGGGCCGACTCATTTGACTGGTTAAAAATGGGAGATAAGAGCAAAAGAGGAGACAATCAATGACTCAGACTTCTGAGAATAACAACAAAACTGAGATAGATTTGGACCAAACGATTACATGGACACAGTAGAGTAAAATGACTACAACTTAAACTTCAAAATCTGAATTAACAACTATATGAGCAGTCAAGAATCTTAGACAGCAGTAGGAAGAATTCTAAACTTAAAGTTCTAAACTCAAATTTAACACGTAATCAAGAATAAGACTTTGAAAGAAATAAATGCATTACAATGAACCCAATAACAGGCCAATGGTTTAACAACCATCACTGTAAACAGAACAGGAAAACCTCAGCATGACACAATCATTCAACCCTTATTCGATAAAAATAATAAGTATAACAGCCATCAATCAGACCAGAAATCCAGAATAATTCAAAGAAATGCTTTAATACATGCTAAGGTGAGAATGGAGCAAAACTTATAACCATTTAAGGCAACATGGCCTTGTTGACTCAGTCACAAACTGGTTCTAGAGATGAAAAAAGATAAAATGGAGTTTAAAACCAAATGACGCATATTATAAAGAAAGATTTTTCCAGAAAAAACCCAACTAAAATGAAGCCATCAGAATACAACATAGACACTTTATTAACTGAAGATTCCAACTTACAACGTCACATAAAAACATTTAAGTTCAGTAAACCAGGCAACCAGGGATGAAGTTTCATCCTAAGACCAAAAGATAGCCTATTAAAAGCAAATACAACTAGAAGAGGACTTGAGGAAAAAACGACACACAACAACTTAGAACCTTGATATAATTGAAAACCAGAGAACTGTAGCAGGGAAAATAAACAACAAAGAGCTTAAAAATGAGCCAAAACTTGGGTAAGCTTACAGTTCAAACAGACCACAATCTCAAAACATGTTAAAATAAAATCAAATAACACTTTACCATGACGAATAGCAGCAAATCAACTGCTAGATTACCAAGTGAAACCATTTTCAACCTTTTAAAATGCTGGTTGTGAACCAGACTTCAAAACAGAAGCATTTGCGTACATATTAAAGCACAAACAGATATAGTCGTTATAGCTTAGAGTTAACACAGTGACTTCTACTGAATAAGCAAAGATATTCCAAAAGAAAAGTAATGAAAGAGGAACAAATACCAGCAAGAGCAAGAATAAGATCAGGAAGTCAGTAGAAAATACATTCTTAAACTCAAACTCAGAATCAACATCCAGACTTTAGTGAAATAGAACAGATAAAGTCATTTGACAAGCATCATATACAGAAAAGGAGGAGGAAAAAGAAGAGACATGTAAAACACTGCCATTTGAACCCCAAAAATTAGAACAAATGAGGGTGAAACTGAAACAAAAACGACACGAGCAGACCAGGAAAACTCAATTTACGTGGGACTCAGAACAAGAACAAAGTAAACCTGAGACACTTATGATTTAAAATCTAGACTCAAGCCGAAACAAACTTCGTCTATTAACATTATCACAGGAGCATCGTAGCAGTTCAGAGTGAACTTCAAACAACAACAGCAACAACTAACACATTCGACAGAACCAAGAACATTTTCAACATAACACCGAACTCTAACCTCTTATTCGATCAAATAAAAGAGTATTACAACCCTCAATCAGACCAGAAGCTTAGAAAAGCCCACACTTAGCAAACTGAAAACGAAATACATAACCCCTCAACAGCAGTCAAGTAAAGTGTCCGAGAATGTTACCACTTAAGGAGCAGCGAAGTGAGACGTCGACGGGCTGGGAGAGAGCTTCTCACCACCAACAGAACTTTCTATTAGCCGTCCACTTTGAAATTAGAACTCTTCAGCCTCAAATCACTTCGAAGTTGACTCAACATTTCTGAGAAAAAGCTTATTCTTCACTGATTTTTCGTATCTTTTTGGGGGTCAAGAAAGGCTGCTCTAAATAGAAATTTTGAATTCTTTGTGAGGAATCGGCTCAAGAATCCTTTTGAGGGTAAGTGACGGCTCAAGAATGGCCCCCTTAAATCAAACAGAAAAAGGGTATATATACGGTCAAATTAGGGCAACGAAAGGGGGAAATGTCGGTGTCAAATTGGAAAATTGGGAACGAATTCAGGGTTTTCTCCGTTCAAAATCCCCCAAAATGGATAAGGGGAATCTTGATTTGTTCCCCAAAACTTCAACGGATTCGGTATTTCGACCGTTGACTCGCGCAGGAGAATCCGCGATTAAGACGCGTGGAGATTCTTCTCTAACGAAATCGTACGGGGAAGGCGACACGTAGGTGCGAATAGGTTGAAGGGAACGTTGAGGAATTTGGTTTGGATCATGGTTTGGTCTTCTGGTTCGAGTGAAGAAGAAGGTTGAAGGTGAGGGGAGAGTGGGGAATGGGAGCGTGAGGGAAAGGAAAAAGGGAGAGAAAAAGAGAATTGGGGGCGCGTGTCCCCCACGCACCGCACATATATATAGTATATTGTAAATTGGCTGAAAATAGAAGGGAGATTGGGCCGGGTTAATGGTATTTGGGCTGGGTCAGTGAAGGCAAATGGACCAATTTTGGTCCAAAAGGACCAATTGGTCTGAAAAACGAAAGGAAAACAAGAGTTTAAGAGATTAAGAAAATGACCAATTGAAATTGCAAACACAACCAATTAAATGCAATCAAATCGAATTATATTGATTAATTTGATTACCAGATGAATTAATATAAATAAATTTAAATATTTTTTGCATTTTAAAAGCTAATTATTTCAAATTATTAAAAATTAAAAGCTCGATGATTAATTTATACTGTGGAAGATAAAAATTGAATGTCAACAAGGAAATGTTGATAGTGTCATACAATATAAACCATCTTTTTGAGACTCAGTAAAAAAAAAAAAAAGGAGGGGGAGGGGAGGGGGGGGGGGGAAGAATGTCGCATAGATTGAGACAGGAAAAGTAATAAGTATTTGAATTAGAAAACAAAGAGGAGAAAGAATATATGAGAGGATTTAAATAGATATTTGGCCATAAAATTTAAATATTTTTCACTTTGTTTTATTAAGTTGGAGTTGAAGATCAAACTGTATTTTCTTATATCTTTCGCAATTAAGAAAAGAGAGCATTTTATTTAAAATTTATGAAGATGGAACTAGAAAATAGGTTTGGAGCATTTTTTGTTTCAAATTCAAAATCCAATTTCAAGTTGAATTTTGAAAATTTTATAACTAAATGCTAATTTTGAAATAAAGTGAAAAAACATTTGGGGGAAAAAAAAAAGGAGTATTGTCAAAGTCATACGGATACTTAGAAACCCTACAACATTTACACTCGAACTTGTATGAGAGTGTTTAAAGTAAAATTTATTGCCATGGAGGTTCATGGGCATTCTTGATTCCTAGTCAGAATGTCGGATGTTTAGATGTGAGTTATATTTTGTGAGGAGCTAATTGCAGCCATATGATCTTGTCTTACAATTTGATCTTTTCTCCCATGTGAAATATAAGAGTGCTACAACAACCTTTCAGTTGTCACCATCTAGCTTCTCTTGCAACCACGATAGCACTTAATATGATCATCACCACTTGTGCTCGAATAATAAAGCTTACACTTATTCAGATTAATTTATCCCAAAATGTCTTGGATGTTCTTTTGCTCTTTCAACGTAAAAGATGGTTTAGCCATTGATTAGACTCTAAAATTCGCAGGACACTTTCTCATTGACGGATTCGATACCTGCACTCATAAGAAGTTATATTTTAGTGTTCCGCTAAAATGAAAGAGAAAGTTAATTGCATCACCCAAGACACTGCTTAGAACCAACGAATCATATGATCATTGGAGCCCATCAAGCCATTCACCTATCAACTTAGGAAGCAACAACTACCTAGATCACTACGAGAAAATGGTCAATTTCTGGGGGTTATTTCGTCAAGTTATGATGGTTTAGAGACACCACAAATTAAATTGTGGTGATTCTTAAAAATGCTACAATTAGCCTTGCCGCGAGCATATAATGACGGTTTTAATAAACTTCCGAGTTTCCATCAATCTTGGATGGAGCCAAAGATTCACTATTTTTTGGCTTTGGGATATGATGGAATAAAGCAAAATGACTCTTTAAACTGTTTGCGCTTCTTTCAATTGTGAAGTAGCAATTAGTCAATGTAACTTTCGACGCTCATCATGGGTCATCCGGACACAAGTCGCGCTATGTTTTTAAATATAGGGGTCAGGTTGCGTACACCAGACCCCCTCCCCCCTTATCCCGCAAGGGGCGAGAGCCTTTGAGGTATTGGGGTAATGTTGTTGTTGTTGTTGTTGTTGTTTAATAAACCTTCGCGACACCCTCCACAAATTGACTTTTAAATTTGTGGAGGTTTTTTAGTATCAATTTGTGATGGTTTAGAACCTACAGAATATAATCTCAAAATTTTTAAAATTAAATTTGTGTTGATTTAAAATGTCGTTAAATGAGATCAAATTTTACATAATTAATTTGATATGTGAACTCTACAAAATTATTACCTTCTTAACAATACATGTAAAAATCTAATTTAAATCAACTCTTCAAAATAATATGAATAAATAATTTTACTAACACACACATTTAATGCAAATCAAGTTTCACTAAACAAATTCATATTGATAAACTTGAAGAGTTCAAATTCATGTCCGATCAAAGTAATACAAACTTGTATATAATAACATGAGCATTACAATTTCAAATCCTTCAAAATACACATCAAAGAACTATAAAAAATAATCTATAGCATTTGTTTGGTGATTTGAGTTGTTGTAATTCAATGTTTTATTCAAGATGAAACAACCTCAATTATCGCATCAACCTGAAATAATAACAATCTTATACATAATTAAACTGTGAATCATCAAACTCACATAATGGAGAATTATCTTTACATTTTAAAAAATAAACATTGATTTCATTTTGTATAACCTGCAAAAGAAAAAATTAACTAGCAAAAGTCACATACACAAAAATTGAACTAGAAAATGAAGTAAAGAAGGGAGAATGAAGAGGGAAGGGTGATGGAAAAAATGGATTAAGGAATTAGAAATATGACATTGGGGTGTGTGTGTTACGTGGGAAGCAATGGACTAAGGGGAAAGAGATATGGAGTTGGGTGGTTATTTGATTGGTTTGAAGTTTTAAGAGGGAAATTTGATCTTTTGCATTTCTAATATATATTGGAGGGAAGGTATTAAAATTTTGGTCCCCCAACCAATTTATTAGTAAATAGTAATTACGAATTAAAATATTTGTTATCTTAAAATTAATTAGTGTTATAAGAGATTAAATAAAGTTTAAAAGTAAACAAATAAAAACAAATATGATTATTGATTTAGCATCTAAGTTTTATTTTAAAGAATATATACACACAACACACACATACACACACACACACACACACACACACATATATATATATATATACGTAATGAATTTAATGAATTTTTAGCGGTTGATAATTATCACAAACTATACTAAATTATGGTGATTTTTTGTTCTCTATAATAAAATCACCACAAAGAGATTTATATTGTGGGGGTTAAAATAAACGTCATAAAATGAATTAATGATGAAATTTCTTAAAACTCCCAAAATATAACCGTCACAAATTGAACATTTTTTTTTATAATAAATCCATCTTCGACTTGATCAATCTGTTACACTCAAAATGCTAAACAGAACAAGCCGTAAAATCTCTTACCGCGTAGAAGCACGTGTAGTGTACATCTTTGAGTTTTAGGTGGGCGCAAGAAACAATAGTCATAACCCTATTGATGCCAAACGTACACATTCTAACGTCCAATACTCTTGGCACAGCTAGAATAATAATATAGTTCCTAGACAGTTACTTATTGGCCAATAATTTGAATGGGAAATTAAAGTCCACAAAATAAATATTCAAAAAGATGGATGTGTCGATTACATTATAATATATAATACATAGTTGTCGACATGCCCAGCACAGAGGGATCAGTTTTCAACAAAATGAAAGTGATATGACACAGTGTTTCTTGATTTGGTGTCCTCTCCAAAGGTGACCATACATAAAGGTAAAGGCAATATCAAAGTCTTAATTAGTCAATGAGGGCTCACCCCTTTTCACAATCTCTGCGTATATGTTTTATTTGAATATGACATATATTAAAACACCAAGACACCCTTTTCATGTAACACAATCCCAATGTCCCTTTCTCTTAATCTCCATCATAAATAATATATATATCTATCAGGATATGATGCTGTGGATGAAGCTGTTTCTCCTTAATCAAATGTCTCAGATTTGAATTCTGAGTATGAAAAAATCTTTGGTAAGAAGTGTTTTCCTCCAATGGAACTCTATACGGTACGAAATTCAGAATAATAAGATTCTAATATTGGCATCAGCCACCGATATATGTCCATCCATGGAAAACTATATATTTATATTTATCACTTTACATTTTCCATCTCTAGCCTAACATTATTCCCATTTTATTGGCATGCATTCATCTAATTAACTTTTTTATTTTAATTTTAAAAAAAGAGTACTTTTACTGTAGACGCTGACGTGGTTTCGTTAAGAAGTCGTTATCCCACTTGATAAAGAATTAATTAAACCAATTTAATCACTCTGTTGTATATATCTCTATTACTGTAGTTAGAATGTTCATTAGAGATATCTGGTCTAGATATAAATAAAGGTTAATAATTAATACTCTAGGGCAAATCTATAGGTTAAAAATGAAACATGAGAGTTCATGATCATTCTGTAAAATTATTCTTTTTAAGTATAAATTTTTTAAAAATTGATATAATATTATTTATTGGCATGCATCCATATTATAAGCAAATATTATGTTATTTACCTAAAGAATTGGGGATAAATTCCCACTTAATGTATTTTTGTTTAATTACAGAGTATATTATTTTTGTGGTACACTGTTACTCTAAAAATCTCATATTAGACTCTGCTGTCAAAGGACAAGAATGGGACATATCTAATCATAAACAGTGTGAACTGAAGATTATATTCTGATTGGTTTGAGAGGATTCCGATAAAAAGCATGGTATATTTAATTAGAGATAAGTATAAAAAATAAATTTAATTCAGATATACTTTTTATATTTATCTCTTTAAATTACTACGTAGTTAGTTTGTCACTTAACTTGGTACAAGTAACAGCTAAAATTATATTCCATCTCTTTTTTATTTTTTGGATGATAATTTTTTAAAAGTTAAAATTGAGATAGTCCTTGATTAAGATATTTGAAAACTACCGTGATCAGGTAGAAAATTTTGAGCTTGGGCAATGTTTTAATTTCTATATAAGAAAAAATGAGAGTCATGTCACTCATACGTACAAATGTATGCTCCATATTTCTTTTTCCTCCCTTTAAATGTCTTTATTGCTTTAATGTATAAGTGTGTACTGAAATGAAGTATTTTAAAATGTTGATTTAAATAAATTTAATTTGACTCAGCTTGAAAAATAAAAAAATTGATAAATATTATGAAAAGGAGGGAGTATAACTAGAACAAAGAATGATGGTGTAGAGCAAATTAAAGTCCATAATTAAAATTGGGAAACATCATTACAAGCACATAATTATGAGATTGGCCTAACTAATATTGACCAATTCTAATTAAAGAGGAATTAAAAAGAAACAGAAAGAACTAGTCATATATAGTAGATATTAATTGATGCATTCAATATATACTGTGCGAAGCACAGACTATTTTACTAGTATATAAATAAATGCAAATTACATAATTAAACTACGAATAATTTCAGCTTCTGGACTATCAGCATCAATGGTGGACAATAACTGAGAGAGTCGATCACTCAGATCATTCACCTCTTTATGCAAATTCCTAATGTAGTTGCATGTTTCTTGCAGCACCTTAGATGCTGATGCCTGCAACAACATTAGTTTCAACGTCGATTTGATCATAAATTTTCTATTACTATAAAAATAATATCAAAAAGCATCCTCATATATATATATATATATATATATATATATATATATATATATATTATTCGAACTCTCTATAGATGTACACACAATATGTCAGTGCACAAAATTTGAATGCCTTAATTGGTGGAACGAGAAACTACATTGCAGATCTTGACTTGCATTCCAAAT
>JAOTQR010000045.1:11204844-11220491 GCA_025774065.1 Solanum ossicruentum | reverse complement strand
TGTAAATTTTGTCTTTAAATATTCTTCTTAATATGTGTGTATTACCTTATAAATTCAGTTAATATGAGACAGAGGGAATATTTAATTAGAAATTCAATATACCAAAGGTCAGTTAGGTTAGTGACCAAAGTGAAACCCAATTAAGCTTTGTTTGTGCCTCGTTGACAAGGGTTCAAATCCTTGACCCTTAGGCACCGGAATTAATTTATTTGTTATAATTAAGCGTTTATCATTATACCAAAAATTATAGTTAATAGCAAGGACATAACTTTATTTTTTAACCGAGTTCATCACGCAAGAGCCGTTCGATTATGATCCCGACATGGAGTACCACTACCCCTTCATTGACCTTGCCATAACCCATAAGCAGTATGTTGACATTACCCGACATAATTTTTTTAATTTTATTTTATCAAAAACACACAAGCCCATATTTTATCTCCTTTTTAAAAAATTCATATACTTCAAACTCTTGAATTTGTCTTGGGATCGGAGGGTCAAGGATGCCATTGTGTTTGAGAAGAACTATATATGTACAAACTTCTTGAATAAACTTTTTTTTTTATAAATTAGAAGTGTCTTCTTCTTTATATATATATATATAAACAAATGCAGATTTTAGATATTTAAGTATTAATTTAAATCTTTCAGGAATAAGAGAAATGCTTTTGAAAACATAATTGATTTTTCACAAGTTGAAAAACGTAATCCTCTCCTAACATATTAATCAAACATAAATTATTGCGCTAATATTAAATATAAGGATAGGTGATAGGTCGATGTAAGGATCGACCTTTCATTTCCCTATGCCAACCCGATTGTATTGGATCACTTTTAGCTCAACAGATTTTTTTTTGATTGAAATAAAACGGATTGCTGACCCAAAAATTTATTAAAAAACAAATCCATGGGCGCACAACACGAAAAATGGAAATTCCTTCTGGTTTGCGACATAAGCACGAGATGGCACTAGTAAGTTTCATGTCAAATGCAATTTCGTCCTCCATGAACGACATGATAATTAAGTGGTGTACTACTTATGTTATTTAGGTGAAAAGACTTATTTTCAAACAAATTCAATATTTTTATGTTTTTGTCTATCCTAGTCACATGTCCCAAACAGGTTTTAGGACCCCTACAAACCCCTCACCAACATTTTTGTGTCATAACAACACACTAAAATCCCACTCTCTTTTTTTTTTTAAAAAAAAAAACATAATAAAGCAAATATATGATATGTATTTCTATTATACAACTATAGTTTGAAAACAATTATAATTTATAGCTATAATTAATATGTTATTGCTATTTTCTCTCTCCTCTCTCCCACCTCTCTCTTTCTCTCAGTGTAATTTCTTACCAGATATACAATTACATATGTATACTAGTTGCATATATACAATTATTTTGACGTATATACCTACTCAATTTGCCAGATATACATATACAATTTGCCTCTCTCCACTCTTTGCCCTCTCTCGCTTGCCTCTCTCCTACTCTATCGATCTCATTCGCCTATCTCCTCTCTCTCCTAATTTCGCTTGTCAAATATACAAGTACATATATATATTAGTTACATATATATAATTATTTTATAGAAATATACATACTATAAAATTTGACAAATATACATATACAATTCGCCTCTCTCCTCCCTCTCTTGATCTTACTCACTTCTCTCCTCCCCTCTAGGTCACATAGCAGAGGTTATGCCGTAAAATTATGTAAAATATAGATATATAACCATATAAATTTCAAACTTACTCTATTTATGAAAATTCCCCCCATTTTTTCCAATCATTCTTTTTCTCTAATTTAATAGTTCTAATTACAACCATCCATTTTCTTCTAGTTACGTGTATTATAAGATATCAAGAAATCTTTTTTGAAACAGAAGAATTGATTTTGTCGGTCATTTACAATTTTAGATGGTTACTAATTTTTCAAAGATTAAAAACATGATTAACAAGTATTAGACGCTATTTTTATGTTAAAGTTTACTTACTACTCTTAATCTGAAAATAGTTCAAGTAAACAACAATTAATGGACTCACTTTAGCAGTTCACCATTGACTAGGTTAGAGATAGGAGCAATTTTGCTCATTAATTGTTTGTGAATTTTTATTTTGATTCTTAATATATTGATTAAATATATGCAACTTTTGATGGAATAACAAGCATGAATATGTTCTTTTATTTTTTTTAAAAATATTTTCTACGAGCTAATTTGAAGTTCATTTATTGGACCATTTTGAGATACTTTGACATAGAGATCGAGAATAGATATCACTTTCGTGAAGAGTATGAAATTTAAAAAAATAACACTTTTTAGTAAATTTATTTAATAACTTATTTTGCTTTTTCGATTTAAGTTTTTCCTTTTTCTTCTTCTCCTTCCCCAGTTCTCATTATAGTGTTTTTTTCTTCATTAAATTTATGAAACTTTTTCTCCTTTCTTTTTCTTTTTCTTAATTTTTTCTTCTCGTATATATTTTTTTTATAGGCTCAATAATATTATTCTATTGCCTCAAAGGTTCCCGTTCATTACAGGGTAATGGGGAGTTGAATGTACTCAACCTGATACTATATTTAAAACATAGAACGACTGTTTCCGAATTTTTTTCTTTATAGGCTCATTTCTTATGGTCACTTCTCTTTTCTTTCATAGAAGTGTATCACCCGGCACATCTCTGAAATAAATTAAATAGATACATTACCTATAATTTTATGAATTCAATGCTACAATCAAGTTTCAAATTTGACTTAATTAATCACAAATTTCTTAACTAAAAAATAGAGATAAAATCTCTAATTAAAGTCTCTTGAATATAATAATTCTTTAAAAAAAGTTAAAATCGAATAAAACTTAAGTACAACAACAAAGGTGTTGTAAAATCACTATCTCAATGAAAACAATCCAATCATGAATTCCCCCATAAGCTCTTTTTTTATCCAAAAAATAATAACATATATATAACTGGGTTTAAAATTGGAAACTATTCAATTTATGCTTCAAGTTTGTTTGCTTATGCAATTGAAATGGACATTGTTTGCTTTTGCAAGCAATGTATTTATGACTGTTGATTTATGAGCATTTTAATATTAATATCTAAGTTTTGCGTATATTTTATCCTATTCAGATCTTATTTATGGGATTTTACTGGATATATTGTTATTATTCATCCCATTATCTTACTATTTATAGCAACGAAGAATTCTTCATATAAAGATAGTGGTGCTCTTCTTTTGTTTTGAATATACAAGAAAATATTGAGCGCATAAAAGGGAGGTGTTCTGTTTATGGAGTTTGGAACTCAACTTTTGTCCACAGTTTATTGAGTTATACTTTGTTGCTACTGGTGGAGACAAGTTTAGAAGATTACTACTAGACCGATGAAAACTTTTATTGCAATGGGTTTGAATATCTTTTTTTCTATCAATCTCGGATGGAACAAAAAATTTACTATTTTTTGGCTTAGGGTATGATGGAATAAAGCAAAATGACTCTTTAAACTGTCTGCGCTTCTTTCAATTGTGAAGTACCAGTTAGTTAATGCAACTTTCGACGCTCATCATGGCTCATCTGCAAACAGTCGCGCTATGTTTTTAAACATATGGGTCAAACTGCATACATCTGACCCCCCCTTACTCCGCAATGGGCAGGAGCCTTTTGACGCAATGGGGTAATGTTGTTGTTGTTGTTTGTTTAAATATCCTTAAAAAAGAATGAAATATTCATCCTTCAACATGAAAAGATTTTATATTTTTCATTTTACTTTTGATTGTTATTTATAATTTTGACCGACAATAACCAAAACTTCGCATTTGTGGAGCATAGTAAAATTACAAACTTTTGCATTTGGGGCAATGGTGTAACAGTTGCACGATATATAATAGTTTTTAGATATTTAAGTTGTCTTTGAGTAACTGGTAAAGTTATTGTCATGTGATTAAGAGGTTACAGGTTCAAATCTTGAAAACAGTCTCTCACAAAATACAAAGTAAGATAACATAGAATAGAGCTTTGTAATCGATGTTTTTCCAAATCCCACATATAATGGATATTTTAATGCATCAGACTGCCCTTTGAATTTCTAGATTTTAATTTATACAAAAATCACTTTAAACTTTCACATCTCCTTCCGAAACCATTCTTGCAAGTCACAAATGGTATTATTAACTTATATATATGTTCTAAACTCAATTCAAAATACAATTGTGGAGTTTTAAAAATCGAAGATTGGATTGTCACACACTATGTAAGAATGTTTGATGGAATACAAGGTTTTAAAAAGATTTTCGTCGAATTTCTGATAAATCTTCTCATTAAAACATAAAACGAGAAGTACAAAATAAAATTATTTCTAAATAAAAACTATGTCCCTTTTTAACAAACTAAAAAAATAAAGTATTCTACAATTTTTACTCACGTTATTGGCAGTTAGGCTAGATCAATGTAACACATGTATCATACCAAGAATCACATGCAAAAATAGCAGTTTTAACATCGGCGACACATCTTTATAATTGTGAAGATTCTATTGGTAATAAAAAATGTATTCAACATGATAAGAGGAAAATTAACATTTAAAGTCATTTACATTTCGTTATAATCTTTTTAAAAAAGTTATTCATTTCTACACATTAAAAATACAAAAAAGGTTTTTTTTTCTTCTATTCATTGTGTAAGCGATCAAGATACGGAATACAAGTTATATGGCACCAATGGTGAGTTATCTTTAAAGATTTGCATGTTGTTTAGTAATATGATACTATCTTCACTGAAAAAGGAATTGCAGAAACTTGCACGACAATGACCATTTAAACAGGAAAAGAATACTTGATCCAATTAAAAAAAAAATCATGGACAAGCCAATTACAACCTTGGCAAGCCCAAAACAAAATGAACAAATAACTTAAATATTAAATCAAGTTCAGACTCATTTCTTAAAATTCATTTTTTTGCGCTGTATGTAACAAGTATCAAAAACCTATTGGCTTTGTAATTTCGTAAGACAATAAAAGTGACCATTTCTTTATTAAGAAATCGGAAATTCAATTTAAGAATACCAAAAAACTATTACTATTGTTCTAACAATCATAAAATGATGCATTTGAAATGTGTATTATTTTTGAGATTTCAAGAGATAATGTTGTTATTGTAATTTGTACTTGGAAGAAGGGTGTCTTAATTTGTAAGTATTATGACGTGGCAGACACACATTAAACAGGTGGAGTTAAACATACGAGGATGTTAATAGACAAAAAGAAAAGAAAATCATCTTTGGTCTGTTCAGAAATACACATTGATTGGAGAAAACAGAGAAAATCACGCTTCTTCTTCTTGTTAGGGTTTTAGCAGACCACCTCCTCTAGGGTTTCTGAAAAAATGGTGGTTGACCATGCCAAGAAATTGAAGACAGCAGTTGAGGGAAACACTGATCAAATTGACACTGATCTTGTTAGTTCCATCGAGAAACTTCAGGAAGTTCAAGATGAACTGGAAAAGGTATAATCTTTATCTCTTTTTGTAATGCATGTTGTAATTTCTTTTGTTTTGGAGATTTCCCCATTAGTCTTTGATTGTGGAATTTAGTTTTAAAACTTTCCCCTTTCTGATTTTATATGCTTCTGCATTGTTGGAATTGTTGAAGAGGATTTAATGTTTTTAATGCCCTTCACTTGTTTAAGAGAAAGAAAGGATTTTGTTTTTAGGTTTCTTCCCAGAAAGAACAAGTTTGCCTCTTGATTAATTGATCAATTGATTGCTTCTTTTTCCCCCCTTCCCTTTGTGTGCTATATTACGATCATTCCTTTTTGGAATTTAAGATCAGAACAGAAAGATTAGGGTTAACAAAGGAGAAAATGTGAAGTTTGTTGGTGACAGGGTTACTCAGTACAACATACTTAGTGTAATCCCACAAGCGGGGGCTTGTGAAGCGGAGAGGTTCTTTCTGTAAGCCCTCTGCTAAAGTAAAATAGTTCTAAGTAGGTAATGAAAAGAAAACACATTGGTGGAGAAATTATGTTAAAAGTAATAGAGAAAAGAAAAACAAGAACAGTAGCAGATACCACTTGGAACTGGTTGAGATGCGGAAGATGGCTCAGACACCATGGTTACCAACAAAAACAAGAGAAAATTTGAAGTTTTTTACTCCCTTTTTCCCAAATTATCTGTTTTGTTTTGCTTCTCGAGATACAAACCATGTAAACTTTGGTCAATATTTTAAAATGTGTTATTGATCTTATTGACATGAGAAGAATGGCAACTTATATAGGACTTTTTATATAGTTTTTGGATATCTAAATTTTAATATTAAGATATTGAGTTTGTTCTAATCCAATATAGCTTTGAAAATTAGTCAATTTGCTCTCTCTAAGGGATAAGCGAAAAAGAAGACTACCTTTTTTTGTTGTGCTTCACTAGGTCGAACAGATCTAAATTTAGACAAATTAATAACTTGGGTTTGTGGTAATTTGTAAAATACATGGTGAGATCAGAGATATTAGTATTCGACTTTGCTAACTACGTACCTCTACGCTTCCCGTACCAATAACCTACATGGTGAGATCAGAGATATTAGTATTCGACTTTGCTAACTACGTACCTCTACGCTTCCCGTACCAATAACCTAAACTAAATTTGATTTAATGAATAGATTAAAATATTTAGAATAAATAGAGTTTGTTCTAATCCAATATAGCTTTGAAAATTAGTCAATTCTCTCTCTAAGGGATAAGCGAAACTTATTTTGGGACAGAGGGAGTATTTGTCTATAACTGGAAATGATTAGTTGAAAAATTGTCCTTTTGTGTTTTTCGTAGCGTCGAAAATAATTTGTGTATGCGACAAAGGGAGAAGACAAGAAGCGTTTTATTGCTAGGGTACACTTGTAACTTCTTAAGGTGACGCGAGGGATAAAATGGAACAAAAGAAGCATGGACGTTTAGTTCTAGATCTTTGAAGCTGTGCTTTTTAACCAAATGGAAGCCTTTCGATATGGCTAGCTTTTAATACACTTCAACAGAAAAAGGGGATCCTTTCCAAAACATTAAGGCACATAATATCTGCTGCTAGCTCTCCTGATTTTATTATGACGTGTCAGTATTCATGGCGGTAGTTTAAAAAAAGGAGTATAATAAATTGTGAGCCGCTTATTAGAGAGTACTATCAGTTCAAAATATGGACCTTGGCCCTAACTCAACCCAATAGCAAGCTCATGAGATAATTTTGCCCTAGACCACATAAAGAGACCACAATCCAGACCCTCAACCAATTTGTTACTTACACTATCTGATTCTCTATGTATTTATATCTCCCCTAAATCTGTCTTGCCTCATTTATTCTTTTATTCCTTACCAAATATTCTTGTTTCCTCTTCAATAACACATAATCCCCTCTTCTCATAGAAATATGTTAGCGATCACTCGTTGTGACTTTCTAACTGCAATTTTCACCTGATCCACTGTCGGCCATAGTTAAAGTGGATCCTTTAATTTACAGTGCACTTTTTCTTCTTCGAGTTTGAATGAAACTTTCTATATTAAATTTGAGCTGTTTGGATTTCTGGAAACCATTACTAAGTATTAAGTGACTTCAGAATAAGCATTTAATGTTGGATCACGGATAGATGAATCGCACAATAAGTCTTTATATGAAAACAAAATAGAAAGTGATGACTTTTCAGAGAGAAGAGGGAATCTGTTTAGTGAATGAAGGGTGCTATGTTTCATTTCCCCCTTTTATTTGGGGTAATTTAGAAATCCCTGAAGGCTAGCAGTTATGCTTCATTTTCCTATTGGACATTTACATAATTCTTAAGAGCAATTTGTTCAAATTTAGGATTGAGACGTAATTGATTGACAGAGCTTGTTAAACATTGCAATTCTAGAACTAAAATCATATAAGATTTTGTTTCAGTGTGTCGGAAATATTAGCGGACTTTGACTCCGCCCTATTCTATGATCCATTTAACACGTGCCCGACTTTGGGGCATATTATTGCAAATTGAGATTGTTAGTGTACATCTTTTTTTGGTGTATTTAATGAGATCTTTTCTGGTTTATTATTTTGTATGTTTTCTTTAACTCCAATGTTTTTACGAGTGGCTTAGTTCTGTCAAAGATTTATATATCAGTAGATGAATTTATAGAACTTCTATTGTTTGCTTATTTTTTATGTGTAATTCTAATTTATATAATATTGGACTGATATGAACTCAAATGGAGCGATTATATGGACATTGATGATTCATAAAGCTGACCCCAATTTCTTAGCAATGAAGCATAATAGTTGTTTATGTTGTAATTTACATGTTATATTCAAGCATTTGGCTATTGTTTTTGCTCCTAACCTTTCAGTGAAAAAGTTCTTTTGGAAGTACCCAATGCTCGTGTTATTGACTTATTGACATGTGGCGAACTAATATTAATACATATACACATCTCTTTTTGGCAAGTACATATTTTTATGCTTTATGGATCGCTGCAAGATGTGTTATCATGTCCATAAGGTGGCCTAGCTGGAAAACACCTACTAACCATAATAAACTGTTACAGCTGGTCACTTTAAATGGGTCTGGACCTCAGGGGTAACAATATAGTTCATATTAATAGTATAAAAAGGTTACTGGCTCAACGAAACTGGTTCAAGTACCTATAATAAATTGATAGACTTAATTACATCTGAATTTGGCGAGTAAATGCTGTTAATTGCATCATATCATGACCATCCATTCTTGATTTGCGTTGTACAGGTTAATGAACAAGCTAGTGAGGAGGTTTTAGAAATTGAGCAGAAGTATAATGAGATAAGGAGGCCTGTTTACGAGAAAAGAAATGAGATCATCAAATCAATTCCTGACTTTTGGGTGACTGCTGTAAGTCCAGTTAATATCTTTCTGGATTTCAATTAGCATCACTGTGGTGGAAAACTGAGCAATATGACATTTTTATCTGTA
This sequence comes from Solanum ossicruentum, assembly GCA_025774065.1. Classification (NCBI taxonomy): domain Eukaryota; kingdom Viridiplantae; phylum Streptophyta; class Magnoliopsida; order Solanales; family Solanaceae; genus Solanum; species Solanum ossicruentum. Next base: position 11,211,531 of record JAOTQR010000045.1, on the reverse strand, counting down.
AATTACTTTTGTCTATGCAGTTTTTAAGTCACCCTGTCCTTGGTGAGCTTTTGAATGTGGAAGATCAGAAGGTTTGACATGTTATTCAACTTCAATTAATTAGAGGACTTCCTTAGGAGCATCATAAATGTTTTGTGATATAGCCTTAATAGAGTGCCTGTTATTTAAGTTGTTCTTAGATATATTATGTGATGATGATATCTTCTTTTCTTAACAATCTTCTTTCTTTGATTAGATCTTCAAGTACTTAGATTCTCTTGATGTGGAAGATTTCAAAGATGTGGCATCTGGTTATTCCCTTACTTTTGTAAGTTCTATGTTTTTGAAAACACTCCTCTCTACTGGAAGGTTGTACTAAATATGCATCAACAGTTCGCATCTTCTCAGAGTTTGGAACAAGTTGCTGCTGACTTTCTATTTTTTTCTTTCAACCCGCAGATATTCAAACCAAATCCTTATTTTGAAGACACAAAACTAGTCAAGACATATACGTTCCTTGATGAAGGATCCACAAAGATAACTGGTACGGCCATTAAGTGGAAGGAAGGCATGGTAATGGCTACCCTTGTGTAACTTGTTAAGTGTTACAAGTCTCCTTCTCTTCTTCCTTGAGACCCCTTTTCCATGGAAACATGATGAATAACTGTAATTTGAAGGGTGTGGCTTATGGCGGTAATACTGAGATGAAAGGAAACAAGCGGCCACCATCTGAGGAAAGGTACTTGTCACTCACTTTCTCGAGAATTTAATTGACCTTCTGGGCTTGCTAATTCCATGTTTTGAGGTTGAAAGCTCCCTGATTTTTGACCACAAAGTCTGAATCTGTTACAAAGATTATTCAAGAAAAGATTTGGAAGGAAAATAAATATCTGGACCAAGGAAGATCTTATGTACTGATAACTGTTCCATACATAGCTTGGTAAAATTTCTAAGACATTAACACTTGTCTAATTTGTATTAATATGGTGAGAAGAAGTATCCGACATCATTCTGTAACCATATATTATATAGTAACCATATGCTGATGGATGCAGCTTTTTTAGTTGGTTTTCTGAGACTCAGCTTAAGGATATCGCGGATGGGCTTAGTGATGAGGTAACTGTTGTATCTGGCTTCTTGAAACTATTTATTTCGTTGCATTGATTGCTAATCATTTGATGAGTTCATAATTATATGGCAACTTATGCAAACAATTGATTGATGAGACTAATTCTTCTTTTGTCCTTTCTCTGATTTCCTTGCCAGAAAGTGAATACATTGTATAGTGCAACAAAATTAAGCTTGTAAAAAGTCCAGTTTCTTTCAGATATAATTTATCTTTCCCTGTGACTGCAGGTGGGAGAGATAATTAAGGAGGACTTATGGCCTAATCCACTGAAATATTTTAACAATGTAGTGACATTTTACCTTTTCTTTCAATGTTATCTGATGTGTTATCCTTTCTTCTTCCCTTCTTTAAGCTAAGAGAAATTTGTGCTTTACTTGTAGGAAGCTGATGAAGAAGATTCCGATGGAGAGGAGGATGATGAAGATGAAGAGGTAAATATTGATGAGATTAGACCATCTTTTTTTTTTTTAAATTGCTTGATGTTTACCTTCTGAATTTATGTTGAGATTTTCTGACTAACCTGTTGGATCTTCTGATTATTTTTATGGTTAACTGTACTATGATGTTGTTGGTGTATTTTGGTCCGTTTCTATCTCACTGTTCCTTGTTAAAAGTAGAAACCTTTTTTCAATTAAATAGATGGTGCAAATGCCATGAAACAAACATACAGATATGCATAATTATCTTTGAATATTTTAGTGTTTGGTTTAGCCAATTTGGATCTGAGCTTGTTAGGCCTTGGATTTTAACAACTACTCTCGTGTTTTGATTCCAATTATAGCCATTTTCTTCAAGATGCTACAGCTAGAACCACACAAAGTAAATTATATATAGAACTGATGCAGTGCGGTGAATTCAGCAACCACACAACTTTAGTAATGATATATAGAACTGATGCGCTGCGGTGAATTCAGCTGTGTCTTGGATTTCTTTGGTAATTGATGGTCATAGTATTGTTCAATCTGACAATTAATTAAAGCCTTAGAAGAAAAATAGGCACATACCAAAAAAAGCGGTGGGACATAAGCAACAGGTAAAAAGAGGGCAAACTGAGGCATTAGGGGAAGAAATCTGCACCTTTTTTCAGCTTAATTGGGGAAGAAATCTACACTTTTCAAATGTTGTTTATAGCCTTATGCTTCCGGGACAAGAATTGACATTATTCTCGAACACGAATATTCATTCTTTCACAACTAGAATGTTGTCACAAGTAGTAAAGGAGGGGATTTCAGGGTAACTTGGGACAAAAATGTCTTGGAGTACCATACATGTGGTCCAAGCTTCCATAGAAGTCAAAAGGCTCAAAGCTACGAAATTGCATATGCAATACCTAATTGTTTATTTGTATAACTTCTCCTTAAGAAAGATGACTTTACCTTGTGTAAAACCGGCTCATTACTTCCTAAAGTTGCCACTCATGTCGTGTGTATTCTGCACAAAGGAGCTATATGATGCAGATGACAGTCAAATCAGTGATATACATCTATAATTATATGTAATATGTGCAAAACTTGCCTTGAAGGCTTTCTGCAATTTATATATCTGAAATTGAAAATGAATTACCTAAATGCCTATCTCATGCTTTCCTGTATACATGCTTTTAATTGTTATTATATATGCTCTAGTTTGAAAATGCACGGGCAATTGAAGTTTGGTTCTAACATGTTATATAATGAGCTTTTGAACTAATCATTTGTTAGTCTTGATCAGGATAATGACGGTGATGAGGAAGATGAGGATGACGAGGATGAAGGCTGAACTCACGCTTAGCTCTTTAATTTATCCCCTTCTAAGCTTCGCTCATTTTGATGTCAAATATAACTCAACTCTTGTTGCATAATCAACCACGTAGGTAGTAGCTTTGCCAACTGATAAAACTATTTCGTAGCTGGCCAACTGCTGGTAGATTTACCTGGGATGGATATAGTAGATGCTTTTGATGCACCTAAACTCTTCAATCTGAGCCTCACTTGATTGGCAAGTTGGTACTTTTCTTTAGTATTCCGGTTAAAGGGGTACCATGGTGTTCCACAATGTGACAGGTTTAGATTAGTTTAGGAGCTTTTGAATTCCTCATTATATAGAGTAGCATGGATTGACTGTTAGGTTAAAATCTGCTCTTTGATCAGTGAATCAAAGAGGAATTTCGCCTTATTCTCAAGCCTTGTGGCGCGGTTGATTGCTGGTAGGCTCATCCCTGCCTGATTTTGTTTCTCTTTTTGAGAAACTACAAATTCAGAGATAGCAATATGTTGTTGATCAAGTGCAAGTCCTTTTGGTCTGTTAGTTTAAAGTTTGCTCTTTGATCAGTGATTCACCAGGCCACGAAATTCAGAACTTTGCCTTATTCGCAAACCTGGTGGCTCGTTTGATTACGACTTCCGTTGGCACATCTTGAATACAAATCCTTTTGAGGGATTTGACCAACTTGGTTTTGGCATGATCTTGAAGGTCCTCCAAAATTCACTCATCAAAACAAGGAATATTTGCATTCAAAAGCTCATCGTGAGGCCCTGTGCTAGTTTTATTATTTAGGACCATCTAGTTTAAAAAGCATGGATTTTAGTTCTCTAAATATTATTTTTTTAATATAATTATGGCGTTCGAGTCAGATTTGTGTAGCTCAATTAATCTTATTAGGTACTTTTCATCAACACAAATTTATCCATCAAGACTCGACAGATAAAATGAAATACTTAGAATTCAAACTACAAATCCACGAAATGAAAACAAAAAAAAAAGTTTATCCTTATATAATCTTTTGATGTATACATAAATGAAAGAATTTATTTTATGTTTTACACAATTAACATTAACTATATAAAGTATTTTGTCTCAACCTTTAGCTACCCAAAATTTTGTAAAATTTGGGAAAACTAAATTTTTAGCATCTCAAATGAGCAATGTAGAAAGCACCTTTTTCCTTTCCTCATTTTACTGGCCAATTTTAGCATATTAAATGTAAATATTTATTTTTTAATATCAATTGTTTATTTCTAAATTGCTTTTCAAGATTTATAACAAACATGAGTTGATGACACATCCTGAATTGATCTATTTTACCTACCAAACTAGAATACTAAAAAGTGAGTTAAATAAAGTCCACAAAAGAGGTATACATGTGCCATGCAAGTAATAATGTAGGGGGCTGTTTGGCTTGAAGACAGTTGTGCGGTTATAAATTATATTGTTAAAGAGTAAAATTGATTTTTCAAAATTAGATCGTTACTATATATATATATATATATTGCAACGGACCCAAAAAAAAAAAAGTCATACAATATAGAAAAAGTAATTAATAATACTTTACATATGAGTTTACTTTCATGTTCTTTCGACCATATTTTATTTTAATTAAACTGAAATATTTTGGTTATGAATAGTATTAGGGGTGTCAAATGGGCAGGTTGAGTTGAAAATAAGAATGTTAAAATGAGTTGAATTAGAACTCGGGTTGGATTATGACCTACCCAAATTTACTATGAGCTCAAAAGGGTTGGTTTCAAATGGGTCAAAACTCGAGTTGGGTCATGACTCACGCAATCTTAAACTTCAACTCACAAAACAAAAATAAAAATTTACAAATAGATAAATAATGATAGATAATATAAAGTAGATAGAAAACATACATTACATCAATGCAAACAAAGAGCCATAGAATTGAAGATTAAATTGGCCTCAATTGAAGATTCTTCTAAAATGAATTAAGGCTTGAATGGATTGAGATTAACTCCAAATAAAATTATCTTAAAGCCCACCCACAAAATTTTGGATGGATTGGATGAGTTACCTATATTTGAGCTCATTTTGACATCTTTAAATTAAGGCCTTGTAACTTAAAAATTACAGAAATACACAACTTATGTTTACATAATTTCATATAATCCGAACTCTTTTAAAAAATTACAGAAATCCCTGAAATGATACAAAATTGCAACACTTATTGATACAAATTACAACTCCTACTTCTCCATGCATTATAATTAAAATCCCTTAATACTTCTACTTTTTTGACATGTATCATTGGTTTCGTTTTTTGTATCAAAAAGAAGGGATTTTTGGACTATCTTTTCGAAATGTATCACTGGTTTCGTTTTCATTATAAAAAAAAAAGAAGGGATTTTTGATAATTTAAAAAAAAATTGGTATTAGTTGAAATTAGCTCTAAAAGTATGAGATTTGTGTAAAATGCTCTGATTTAAATTGTGCTATATTTGGGCTCATTCAAAAAGCTAAAGAAAAAGTATTTAAATGAATTGAACTGAAATAAATTAACACGCGAAATAAAAAGATATGTACTAAAAAATGTTTAGACAGAAAATTTTGTGAACCAATTTGAATTATATATTAATCAAAATTTTTAGAAAATTACCTAAAGATATAATTTATTTTATCATACTTATAAAATTTTTTATTATTTGAAAAAAATACATAAATAATTCACACTCTTCCCTATTCTCGTTTATAATATTCTTACTCAATGTAACGGAACATGTGCGCTTGTATAAAAAAAATGCAATGTAGTGCGAAGCGATGTATTGGGATGTCTCCAGACTGGTGTGTATTGTACCAACAAAATTAATATATCAGGACATTCAGTGATTATGCAAAATTGGAACACAGTTTAGCGTCGAGTGATGTAATCAAAATTGGAACGCAATATATCGAGATGTTGAGTGATGTATATACAGTGTTTATATAATAATGTATACAGGAAGAAATGGTGCTTAAGGAGCCAAAGAGCAGTCTACGGAATTAAAGGAAGCTGGAACACAGGTAATCAAAATCAATGATTATACACTGGTATACAGCTAGTATACGCTAAATGATATCACAAAAAAACAGAGAGCCAAAAGCCCAAAAGCAGCAGCTGATTAATTTATGGGTCTGGCAGGCCCAAAAAATATAGAAATTAGGATAGGTGAAAGATTGGGCCTGCCAGGCCCAGTCTTTATTTAATACACTCTTTTGTATTTATTATATTATTTGTTAGACTTGTTGTTTGGTACTCTACTTTGTTACATTAATTTGTATTTTTCTTATTTTTTTTAATCTAATTATTTCTCCAACTTGCTTCCATTTATGTTAATTTCATTTTAATGATTTTCCTAGTGTTAACACAATTTCTACAATTTATTTTACTAAAATTGTTTTTGAAAGAATAGTTCAAGTGACGGTCCATTTGCAAATTTAGTCATATCTCTCGAATTTGGTCCTTTTTTTTTGAAAACTTAGTCAGTTTTGTAAAAATAGTTAATTTTTTTTTTTCAAATCTAGTCATTTCTTTTAAATTTAGTCAAATTCTTTCAAATTTAGTCAATAGAATTTAATCAATTTTTTCAAATTAGTCAACTTTTTTTTCAAAGTCAGTCAATCTTTAAAAGTTAGTTAACTTCCTAATCGTTGGTCAATCGCAAGTTAACGATCATTTTGAGTGATTAATTTCTTCTCAAAAATAAAAATTGAACCCAAACCCTTTCTTTGATATTTAGAAAGATTTTCTGTTAGGTCTTTTTAAATGTTTTATTGATTTTCCAGTTATCCTTAAAATTAGGCGGCGACTTGTTTACATTTCGGGA
>JAOTQR010000045.1:11178139-11188294 GCA_025774065.1 Solanum ossicruentum | reverse complement strand
AACCCTAATCATCTTTTGTTCTAAGTTGTGCTGAAGCTTGTGAGGTGGCTGGTTACGGTAGAAAACCAATTTTGGTCAGTTTTCATCTTCATTTTATCATTTTCTTATGGTTTTAATTGTAATGTTTGTATTTATGATTAACATGAGTGACTAATCTTTTCATGTTGTAGGATTGTAGCCATAGACAATGTGTTAATCTTTGAGTTTTTAATGCTTATGAATGAGTATTTGTGATTGTTTTTATATTATTTAAATCTACATTTCTTAGCTTTATCACCTATGGAAGTGAATATGTTTTGCACTGTGAATTTGAAAGATGTTGGAATGCTTAAGAACACAAAAATATAAGGAGCTTCTTCAACTAAAATATTAGATTGATTTGTGTATTGGAGACTTGTGATAACTACTATTACACCAAGCTTGATTTAATGAACAGGAAGCTAATGTTAATGCGTTTCTATTGTATTGTTTATCTCCGCTCAACGATGTAGTTAAATAAACAATAGGAATAGGCAAATGGAGGTGTGCAGCTCTGATTTGATAATTTTAACTCTGTGAATCAACAACAACTGCCCAAAACATAAGTATGAAAGTCAAGATTAATACAGCGTCGTTAAAGTTACAATCCCGGAATCTCACAACATTTGAATCTTTAAAAATATAAGATAACGCGAAGCTTATTTTATTATAAAATTGCTAGTTTAATTTGCAAGTTAAATTATTCAAAACAAGATTTGATCTATTATTTCTTTGAATTCTCTATCGCCTTTTAAATACTGTAACTCGAAATATTAAACAACTTACATTAAATCCCTTGGTTCGACAATTCGGTCCTTTAAATAAGACCACTATATTACTTGTTTTGACCACGTGCACTTGCGTATGCTGGTAGGCAACACTGACATTGAGCGAAGTATTTTCTCAATGATGGTAACATCTTCCAGTCTTTTGCCATGAATTCGCATTTTTATTTGCGATAGACAACGTCCAAGAGAAATAATTTGTTACCGATTCACCAACTTCCATGCGCAGTGCATCGAACTCACCACAGAGTGCTTAAAGTTGAACTCGCTTCGCCTTCATTGTTCCTTGATACTTCTTCTTCATAGAATCCCATATTTCTTTAGAAGTATCTTCACAAAGAACGGTTTCCAGTATTAAATGATCATTAGCCTGAAAAAGGTAATTCTTCACCTTGAGATCCTTTAACCTTAGACTGTCCAACTCTGCCTTTTGCACTTCCGACATGGCAGTACCAGTGGCAAGCTCTCGCATGCCAGTACTGACAACTGGCCAAAACTCTTTGGACCTAAGTTCTCTATCAACATGCTCCAACGGTCGTAATGACCATCAAAGCGCGTACTAACAGTCTGAACAAAATTTTCAGAATGCCATCTTTTGCTGCTGCAATAGTACTTCAAACAAAGAAAAGAAATTTCTGAATCTGATACCAATTGACGAAAAAACGTAGCAAAAAAAATGGAAGTAGCAGACAAAAAGCTCTGTGTTTTTAATATCTCAAATACGTTGTTACAAGAGTCCTTGAATAGAAAACTTTGTAACTAAAATAACATGTTTATTCTCCTAAGAAACCTGAATTGAAAAGCTGACTGCATCTAAAGACTAGGAAACAACTTATTGACTCCTAAATAGACTCAGCCATTAACTACTACCACAAAGCTGATCACAGTGCTAACAGGCCCAAATAGATGTCAGTACATTGAATGTATGAGTATGAAAACTGGCAGAATAAAACAAATAAATAGAATACAATCATCTCAAAATGCTTAGTCAAAACATCATAAGTTTAAAGAAAGAATAAAGATTAAACAGTGATCAATCATAGGCAATCCAATTTAATCCAATCAGAGTACTATCAAGACCTATTTGAGAGTTTCTCTTATTCGACAACAATCACTTATGAGTCAGTAATTGTACAACAATCTCGTTGATATTGCCACAATCGTCCAATACGTTACTACGTAAAGGATGAAACAACCAATTACAAATCCAGACCAATCAATCAAGTTCCTGCAAGGGACATAAAAAGGGAAACATCCGACTTAACGATTCAATTTTCTCCTATATTTGGCGACGTAGTTATTGAATTCAAGTTGGACTTACTCTCACTCAATTCGGTGCTTAATTCTCCTCCCGAAACACAATGCTTATAAAACATCAATCCAATCAATGAGTCTCATAAGGACTCTTATCAATATATCATATTATATTCACTTTTTAAGTGAATACTCAAACTATATTCACTTTTTAAGTGTAACACAATACATATTCACTATATACTCATATATAAGAAATTTATATTGTATAACCAGTGTATATTTCTTATGATTTTTGGCAAGTTATATTGTATAATCATGATATATTTTCTATAATTTTTAAATCAATTAATTTATTATATATATTTGAAATTATCTTTTTATACTTTTGGCTTTGGACTTCAAAAAGTGTTGACTCATCCTTTTGTCTGAAACAAAACTGTGTGAAAGAAGGCGGGAAATGACGAGATGAATAGTTATTTATTTTTATACAGAGTCTAATGGCTAACAACATTAATAATTGTTTTTAATCCTATACACAGAAATAAGATTGAGCCCATGGTATATATAATCCAAATTTGATTTAAAAATGGGTCATTTATTTGTTTTAACAATTTGACCTTTTTATATCCTTTAAATATTAGTATAATGTGTGTAGAAAATTAAAATTTGTATAATAAATAGGGGTCTTTTAAATTAGTAGACTTGTTAAAATATTTTTCATAGGAATAAGTGAAAGAGAAATTTAAAGAAAAGATGTACATGTATCATTCATGTTCTTCATACAAGGATGTAAAATGTTGTCTAGTACTCCCTCTATTTCATATTAAGTGAATTGTTGGGTTAATTCACACATATTAATAAAAAGAAATAAAGATAAAATTTAATCATGTTTTTCATTTTTACCCTTTTCAAACTCCACACACTCATTTAATGCATAATTTATTTTTCATACAAAACTCAATCTTAGAAACTTAATTAATGAAGGATAAAATTGGAAAAAAATTTCAACACATCCCTTCAAAAGTGAACGATTCAATTATTTTAAAACATAAAAAATTCTCTAACAATTAACTTAATATGAAACAGAGGAAGTAATTAGATTTACTCTATACAACATTAATTTCTTGAGGATTAATGGTAAATATGGTGGTGGTTGAGACTCCAATAAATTTTAAAAGTTATATTTATATGCTCAGTATTTATCCTTTGATTTATCATTTTCATTAAATGGACTATGGAGGGTCCTGCCTCCTGATTACTATACATATGAATGTTGTGTACTCTACCATGCTGCATGCCTTCTAATCAAATTTACTACAACCATAATGTACAAAAGTATACATACATTTCATGATCCATATATTTATAATAATCAAAGATACTGCTATAGAATATCATTACATTCTAAAAAGCTTCACACTTTGAATTATCTCCATAAACATTTTCATACAAATCAAAGTACAAAGAAATGCAAGAAGCAGACCTAAATCAGGTGAAGTCAATATTTATGAGAGAAGTATTAAAAACATCCTTAAACTTGTCATGAATTATTAGTTTCGTTCCTAAACTATTGATAGGCTTAAAATCATCCCTCAACTTGGCGAACCAAGCTTAAATACATCCTCAAACTTGCACAAATGATTAGTTTTGTTCCTAAACAATTGATAAACTTAAAAACACCGCTCAACTTGTCGAACTGGGCTTAGATACACCCCTCCCGCATGCCACATGGTGTAACAAGTGAGTACAAGTTATTTAAAGTGCGTGAAAGATTAAAAAAGACCACATTAGCCTTTTTTTCCGTGCAATTTTTTTCATTCTGATTTTTAATTGCTTGATTCTCTTTCTTTTACTATTTTATTTATGATTATTTTTTGTCAATGTGAACTTATAGCAACGTTAAAAATTTCATGATCAGAATATGACAATCTCGTAAGAAGGTTTTGGGTTTTTAAAAATATGGCAACGAATGAAGCTCTACAAAATTTCAAATCAAAATTCAATAGTTATAGAAACATGAAGCTGGGAGAAGGGACGTGTTTTTAAGCCTATCAATAGTTTAGGAATGAAACTAATAATTTGTACCAAATTCGAGAGGTATTTAAACTTACTTCGCCAAGTTGAGAGGTGTTTTTAAGCCTATCAATAGTCTAGGGAAGCAACTAATAATTCGTACCAAGTTCGAGGGTGTATTTAACCTTAGTTGGCCAAGTTGAGGGGTATTTTTAAGCATATCAATAGTTTAGGAACGAAACTAATAATTCGTGACAAATTCGAGGGTGTTTTTAATACTTCTCTCTTTATTTATTTTAAAAAAAATTCAAGGTAGAGGAAATGGAATAAAGTGTGTTAGCTATTTGTCTTGAGTTTCTTACCATAATTGGGGTAAACAAAATTTCTTCATATTTGACGAATCATTTTTCTAGTAGGAAAATATTTATGGCTTTATAAATAGAGGTTCATTCCTTCTAAATTCGTAGTATTCGCAATATAGCCATTAGAGCTTGAGAGGTTTATGTAGGGAGAGACATAGTGATCTAGTTAACATTTGTGTGAACCTCTTTGTATTCTGAGTAAATTGATGATGTTATTTTCTCTCAATGTTGTGTACTCTCTTTTGTATAGTGGATTGTTCATCTCCTTTTGTGGATGTAGGTCGATCGATTGAACCACATTAAATTATTGTATTTCTTTTGGTATTTTTCATTTATCATCATACTCATGATCTTTCGAGATTGCCTTACTGACTTTTGCATGTCATCTGATTTTTGTCGGCCCTAATAAGGTGAGAATTAAACTCTTACTTACAAATTAAAAATTTACATAATTAACCAATTGAGCTGATAAAAGAATAAACAGTGCTACTATATTGCTAAATTAAAAGTGGAAGTAAATGTTAACATTGAATGCTACGCGGTTTTGAAGAGTGATGACTTTTTCTGAGTCTACATTCAATGCTTTCTCAACTTTTTCACTCATCTTATAAAAAAGAGAGAAACCTTAGCCATTTAGACACTTATCTCTTCTTTTTCCTCTTCTTTTTCCAAGAAAAGAAGAAAAAGTTGGAGAAGAAGCAAGAAAATAGTGTTAATAAGATGGGTAGAGTCCCTTGTTGTGATAAATTAGGAGTGAAGAAAGGGCCATGGACTCCTGAAGAAGATATAATGTTAGTCTCTTATGTGCAACAACATGGTCCAGGAAATTGGAGGGCACTTCCCACTAAAACAGGTTTCACTTTTACTTGTCACGTTTAACGTATAAAAAAATAATAATTATATATTTTTCTACCTTCAATATTAGTTGCTTATTCCCTAATCATTTCAAAGACCTAGAAATTATATATCAATTAATATGAATATTATGAATCTGTGATATTATGAATCTGTGATACTTCACTCATATTAAGAGACGTGTAAAGTCCTAAGTGAACAAGAAAAACTAAATGGAATAATGATTTTTTTTTCAAGCAAAGGGTATTTAATAAATTTCCACACATATAGCTCCACCTTTGTTAGTTTATGTTGAATCTTTCTAAGTATGGTAAGTTTAATCAGGATTTATTTTTGTTATTGTGTGTGTGTGTGTGTTTTTCTAGGATTGAGGAGGTGTAGCAAGAGCTGCAGGCTAAGATGGACAAACTACCTTAGGCCAGGGATAAAGAGGGGTAACTTCACAGATCAAGAAGAGAAAATGATTATCCAGCTTCAAGCTCTTTTAGGAAACAAGTATGCTCTTAATCTCTTCTTTAATTAATTGCAAACCTACTTAAAATGAAAATGTATATATATAAATTTGTCTCCTGGAAAATATATAACTTCAATAAATAAATGAAAGAACAAATATGGAAAGAGTTTCAAACATTCATCTTGAACTCTGAACAATTCAACTATTTTGAATCTTGAAAAAAACCTCAAAAATTCAATTAATTTGAAACACAGGGAGTATAAAAATGTTTTATTGTGTGAATGTATATACGAAATTTCTGATTTCTCCACCCTGACTTGTTGTGACCTTGGATCAGATGGGCTGCAATAGCTTCATATCTACCGGAGAGAACAGACAACGACATAAAAAACTACTGGAATACTCATCTACAGAAAAAACTGAAAAAGCTTGATCAATTACATCAATGCCCTGGATCAGATGTTCTCTTTTGTGTAGAAAATGGGGTTACTCATTTATCATCTTCAAATGCATCAACATCTAGGGGCCAATGGGAAAGGACACTTCAATGTGATATTAACATGGCCAAAAAGGCTTTACATAATGCTTTGTCACTTGAAAGCTCAACAAGCCCACACAATAATATTAAACAAGAAAATAATCCACAAGTTTCTTCTACTACCTATGCATCAAGTACTGAGAATATAGCCAGATTGCTACAAGGATGGATGAGATCAACTTCTGAAAGTTCAAAAACTTCATCTAACAACATTGCAACAACTGATTCTTCTTCATGTGATGGGACTCCAAATGCTGACAGCAAAGGTATAAAATTCTGAATTACGTGATCATCTTATTTAAAAGTTTAAATTTGTCACATAGAGCACACTTTTAATTATTAAATTTGTTTTGTTTTGTCTTCTACAAATATATAGGTTTTTTTTCATCATAGAATGTAATTTTCTTATCTATTTAATTCCCATCAGATCAAACCAACTCACTGAAAAAATGCATGATGAAAATTCATACCAATAAGCTTCCTATTTTTTTTATATAAATTAAAAACACTACTCTTTTTCTTCTTTTCCCATCGATCCAATAAAAATCTGTGAAATTAGCCACTAATAATTTTTTAATGAGAAAATAGTGATATTTTAGTAGGGTATGTGATATTGTTACTAGAAGAGTCGAACAACCTTTTTTCTAACTAAGGTTTTCTCAAAACACTCTGAAATTAAATTTGTCGTTTTATAGTACTTTTCATGTAATATATATGCGTGATATATATGTAACAGATAAAATCTATAAACAGTAAATTCGATCGGCTATTTGGATAAAGATCCCTATTTCTTTGAATTAATAGAACATATAATCAGGGTTGGAGCTATATTCACCCAAGGATGTTCAGTTGAACACCTTTTGTCGGAAAACTTTTTTTAATATATAAGTTAAATATATATATATATTAATTGTTGAATATCCTTGATACAAAAATCACCCACCGATATTCTAAAAGTATGAACACCGTTGACGAATATGCTGGCTCCGTCATTGGACATAATAGATATATTTTTATTATTTCTTTGTAACAGGTGGAATGGGTGTGACGGAAGCATTTGAGTCACTATTTGGTTTAGAGTCGTTTGAATCATCAAGTTCAGATGAGATGTCTGAAATAGGAACAACATCCCCTAAGGCTGAGGTGAATAAAGTTGAAATCAAGAAGGAAGAAAATGATGAGGAAGTTCCACTCTCTGTCATCTTAGAAAATTGGTTGCTTGATGAAAATACTCTCAATATTCAACACAAACATGACTTGACTACATTTTCATTTGATGAAACTCCTTTCTAGATGTTTTTTTTTTTGGTTGATTCTTTTGAGGGATTCATTATGGAAAAATCCAATGTTTGATTAATTTATTTCCCTATTAATTGTTTTATTTGGTGAGAGGTGACTTTAACATGTACACTTAGTCCATTCTTATGTTTTTACGTAGCTCATCCGAGACTTCTAGAGGGATTCAGTTGTATTTTTTTAAATTTCATTTCAAAAGACTTAACTTATCTTTCTACCTTTGTGAGGTAGTGGTAAGATATGCGTACATTCTCCCAAATCTCACTTGTGAGATTCATTGAATATGTGTTGTTGTAGACTTAAATTATGCTTTTTATTTTTAAGAAAAAGAAAATTTTACATAAATAATTTAATTGATTGTCACTTTGTCTCTCAAAATATTCATAAGTAACTTGTTACAATGAGTTTCATGTTATTATATGCCAATTAATATGATAGATTAAAAATAATCACATACAATAAAGTTTATAAAATTTGTTTCCTCCGTTTATTTCTATTTGCTTGTTTTAGACTATATATGCTTCTTACGGAAGGAGCAATGAATAATATAACTATTTAACTATAGTATTTATATTTATGATGTATAATATTTTTCTCTTGATATAATAAATGCGAAAATATATTTTTAGTATAATGAATATGTAAAAATAAAGAGAGGAAGTATATGGTTTTCCTGTAAAGAATGTGAAGGATTTGATTTGCATACATAACCCTTTTACTTATTAAATAACTCTTCACTTAATTTAGAATTGGAAGTAAGAGTTGGTTAAAGTATGTTATTTGATAGAGTGTTCCACCCTGTTATTATATTAATCATCATGTTCAAGTAAATAACTAAAAGTGAGAACATATATTAATAATTTTCTTTCTTAATAGTAGCTTTCAAATAAATTATTGAATTTGATCAATATGTAATTGTGAAGAAGAGTATTTTTGTAGAAAAGAAGTATGCTTAATTATGATAGAATATTCAAAATTGAATGTTGAAATTAATAAAATTCTACTTCTGTTTATATGTTTTTTTCTACTAATTTTTTTATACGTTTGTTTGTATCTATTAGTGATTATTATTAGGAGTCATGAGTAATTTAGGATGAACCCAATGATTAAATTAATTTTTTTCTTGAAAAGTATGAGACTTCTATTATTTCACTTTATTTTTTAATTATACTTTGTAATTCATTTAATCTCTAAGTTATTCATTTTTCATTATCTTTCTATTCATTGCAAGGAAGACTTTCTCATTTATAAATAATGATAGTCTTCCATTTATTTTGAATATAAGAAAATATAGAGTGTATAAAAGTTTGTCAAAAAGAAAATTTTTATTAGTTGAAAGACGATACTTGTCCCAAAAAAAGTTCTTATTAGTTAAAGATAGGTATTTTTTTTATTGTGAAATTTTGAGCTCAACTATACTTTATGATTAGATTGTTGTATATTTGAGCGAATAATTCAAGAAAATTATTGTTATATAATTAAAAAAAATATATGTTGCAACAAATTTGAATCTCTTTAAAGAGAATACAATATCTATACCTCAATCTAAAGAAATTTTATTTTTCAAATATAATTTATAATTTCACTAATAATTTAGATAGCTGGTGCTGCTCATTGAGCTACAATAAATCATGTCCCATGCGGATAATAAAAATGTGTGGTGTTATTATTCTAATTTATCTTTGGTTGGCATGTCATGTGGTTGGACTGATTGGATATGTCCGATCGACCAATTTATCTCTTTGACATTCTATTACATACTTTGCCTACCTCGAGCATACCTAAGTCAACGTTTAAAATTGATATTTTTTTTGTCATTTTTTTTATAATAGACCAAAAATATGAGATGTGCATATTATACTCAGACCGACATGACAAAGTGACAAATTAAATAATAACATGTGGCATTTGAGTTCAAAAATTTATTAAAAACTAAAATTCTCAAAAATTACTATGTTATCCTATTTAACTAATTAAAAAATGCAAAAAAGTATTTTTCTAAAAAATTAAACCTACCCACCCACGGCAACCCCTCCCTTCTCCCTCCAAACTGTAGCAATCCTAAACCCAACAAGCCCAATATAAATCTATTTTTTAAATTGTAACTTTCTTCTTTATCCCGATTTTGATACGAAAAATATGAATAAAGTTTCGTTAGAAATTTATGAATTTCTATCAATATTGTCCAAAAAAGTGGAGTTACGAAGATTTTTTTAAATTTAATATTCAATTTTCTTATTTATGGTTGAAGAGCTCTTTGTTTCTTTTTAACTGTAACTAATTGATGTGATTCTTTGTTGTTGGATTACATTGATATTAGTTTATGTTTTGATTGAACCTAATCCGAAAAAATAAAATATCATCGACGAAAATTATAGTAATCAAATTTAATTTTTGTTTAATTTGGGGAGACAATAAAAAAATTGTGTTTACTTTAAGAATATGTAACGACCCGCTGTTGACACCCAATTTTATCCGGCCTTTTCACAAATCAGTTGTTAAATCTTGGACAATTTTTGAAATAATCATTTTGAGAAAAAATATGTATTTTTATATCATCTTTTTAAGTTCAAATCG
>JAOTQR010000045.1:11155313-11170105 GCA_025774065.1 Solanum ossicruentum | reverse complement strand
CCAAGAATCATAATATTCATGAAAATATCTACGGAAATTTACAATGAAATTAACATACTTTACAAGGTTCACATGGATTTAATCTCAACTTGATACTTGAAATTTCATGGGTGAAAATCAATTCTATTTCTAGAGGTATTACCAAAAACAATGCTTTTTAGGATGGCCTTATATACCTTGGAAAGTATTCTTGAGTAATTGGAAAGAATTCTTGAATCCTACTACGATCTTGATTTTCTTATGCTGGAATTATTGAGAGCATTTTCTTGTTTTTGGACGAATTAATGAAGAAAAGAAACGTTTTTGGCCTAAATACGACATTAAAAACTGATTAGTTTAGGATATGGAGTGTGGGAAAGGTCAAAACTATCCTTCCCAAACGAAAGAAGAAAAAGTGTTCATTTTTGTACTGGTGCGCGTCGCGCACCAATGTGGGAGAGGCAATTTTTGCAAATTTTCAATTTTCGTCAACTTTCAAAAAATTTCCAAATATGGTTCTGTGTCATGGAAGGGACGCCTCTTCGAAAAAAATAAATCGCATTTTTCGCATTAAAGCCAAGTCGAGACCGTTTTCTGAATCATTTTTTCACACCGATCGCAAATCTGGTCTCGTATTTGCAAACGGTGCAAGGTAAGGCACGTTACGGACAACGTAAAATTCTAGGGATATTTTCATCTTTTCACCAGGTGTTACACTCAGACTCTTCACTTTTGGTGCTGCATCCCTATCGACACGACATGGCTATGGAATCTATATCCGATTTGGTCAACCAATTTCAGGTACTTTGACCAAAATTGATGGGGAAAGTTTGGACGGTTTTAATGATTTCTGTAATTAATATGAAAGCTAAGATGAAATTGAAGAAAATGAAATACCTTTTATATAGAAACTTCTATGTCACATCTTTTCCTTTAATCTCCTTTTAGGATTCTATTCATGTTTTTCACATAATCTCTTATAATTTAGGTTTTATCACTCTATTTTTAGATATTTTGATTATTTTTAGGCGAATCCCCGCACCCATATACATACATGAATTTATATCCCTGAATCTTAAAAATTAGACCATGAAGGATTCGACCTCTAGATCCGTACCCATATCGAACATCCACACCTGAGTTCGAGCAACTTAGATGAGGACCACGTAATGAAATGTGGACATTAAGAAGGCAAAGTTTAGCTGGTCATCTATAATTAGAAACCAATCAATCATGTTGCAGAGTAATTAATTAAGTGAAAGATTATTATTTATTTAAGATCTTATCTATAAAAGAAAATGAAGGACAAATCTTTTTTAAGCCAAGAAATAAACTTGGTAAGTGCGTGATTAGAATTAGCTGTTGGGCAATCAATTCACAACGACCCATTTCTAAAGAAATTTACCAAGAAAAGACCCCAGTTGACATTAATCACAAAATAGTAACCCACTATCAAAAGAAATTAAGAAAATGACATGAGTGCTATATGGACAAAGTTGTTAATGACATAGCAATCCACAAAAAAGAATATTTCTAGTTAAAGTTTCTTAAAATGTGAATTTATAATTTTAAAAATAAAAAATGTTACCAGCTACCATAAGCAAGAGCCTGTTTGGATTTATTTATTCTAAGCGTTTTTATGTCAGAATAGATTTTAAGCATTTTTTGAATATTTAGATAAATTAAAAATAATTTTTAGCACTTGTTTTTAAGCCAAAATAACTAAAATAAGTCAAAAGCTATAAACTAGAATTCCTAACTTATAGCTTTTGGCTTATAAGTTAAAAGCAATAACCTTATCTAAATATGCTCTATATAACGTCAGGTGGATCTGATATACTGAAATATCATTTAAAAAAAATTATTTTTACATTTCTCATATTTGATTGGTAAAAATTTTTCAACAAAATAACTCTCATCTATATATCGTAACTGCCACATCACCCTCACATCCCTGACCCATATTCACATTCATATTATTTGTCTAGATTATATATATATAAATAGTTACGAAAATAGACACCAAAAAATAGTACGAGAAAATCCCTTCTTTTCCCGTAAAACATTTTCTTTCACACCAAACTCTCCCTTTATAAGTTATCTGATGGTGCAACTATTTTCTGAACTAATAATATATATATATATATAGGTGAGTCAATATATAAAACTTATGATTTTATTTTATAGCATTGAGCTCGAAAAAAACATGTCTTCTAGGGTTAGGGTTTGCTAAAGAACCAATTAGCACAAACCCCGATTACAATAGCTTCTCCAATTCTCCTGAAGATGAGAAAAATTCAACTTGTTGTGAAGGGAGACGACGACTCACAAAGCTCTACGAATTCAGCCTTTACAGTAAGGAGAGTGAGATATAAGGAGTGCCAGAAGAACCACGCCGCGAGTGTTGGAGGATATGCAGTTGATGGGTGCCGGGAGTTTATGCCAAGTGGTGAAGAAGGAACAGACAGTGCATTTATTTGCGCTGCCTGTTCCTGTCACCGCGATTTCCATAGAAGAGAAGTGGAAACTGAAGTTGCCTCTGGTTCTGCTTCTCCTCCTCCTTATGCTGCATAGAGCGAGTTTTTTGAGTACTATATATTTTACGGTAATGACTTAATTTTTATAAGCTAATTTTCTTTTTTTCGTTTTGAACGATTAGCTAATTATAGTTATCACTTAGGTGATCAGACTATCAACTAAACTCATTTGGGATTGAGTTTAATTTGGTTATGTTTTTTTCTGTTTGAGAGTGGGTGGATGTTGTTGTAGAAGCTGGAGAAGGCTGCAGCTTCTTTTTATTTTGAGTAATTTCCTTTTTTGAATGTGTTTTTTTTTTATCGTTTGTAATGTTCGATGGTCAAGATCAGTGAATTAAATGTCTGCCAAGATTAACTATATGTTGTACTATTTTATTGATTCAAATCCTTTATTATGTAGTGTTTATTGACCCTAACAAAATGCGAAGGATGCCCAAAAGTCAGAAATTTCATTAAATTGCTTTCAATTTAAAAGTTATTTTGATATACACAGTCTAGTTTTTAGGAGGTATTTTATCAAATCACATAATAAGTATAATGTTTTAAAAATAATACATAATAAAAAATGACTTCAACCAATGATAAGGATAAGTTAGGAACTAAATGACAAATTATCTATTGATTTTATAAATTGAACAAGCATTATCTCGGATATCTATTTTTAAGATAGTAAACAAGAAAAGATAAGACATAGAGAGTATGAAATTGGATGTATTTCTGGAAGGAATTGATCAAGCCTCTATTATATATTTACGGTATATGCGATATATATTATATTATCCATATCATAGAAGACTTGAATGTGTTTATAGAAGAAATTAGCTAGACCTCTGTGTGATACATATCAGTGTATGATATATATCATGTTGATGTCATAAAGAGATGAGTGTATTTCTGGATGAAATGAACCAAAGTATTTATGATATTCTATTAGTATATGATATATTTCATGAATTTTTTTTATAAATAGAATTTTATTTACCAAGTAAACTATACAACCCAAGATACTTGTTTAATTAGCTTGTATGTTCCATATATCTTGTTGTCCATAATAGCTATAAATCTAAGCAACTCATAGTTTATCTTTTTTCTTGCAAAGGTTTCATAGCAATTTCCCAATAGCAGTCTTGTTCCATGTATATATATCAAGCAAGTCCAGTCCTTCATTTGCTTTAGGACAACATAATTTATTTCATGTTGTTAAGTTGTTGAATAATTCATGGGTGGCATTCACATCAACCTTTTGGTGGAAAAATTGATAATCCAACCCAACTACCACAATCTAGGTAATTTAAATTTATGGAATCAAGTTCGAATAACAAACCAATTGAGTTATTATATACTCAAATAATAATCTAATCAATAAACAAACGTTTCCCAAAAACTGAAAGTCTAACATAACTCTAACCACAAGTCTAACTCATGGGGATGCTACAACAAAAAGTCAAACAAGATATAAATAAAGTCTGAGTCTAAAAATAAGTGAATTAAGATGGTCAAAGAATTCATAATAGCTCAAAAGATTTTAACTCACCTTTGGGTTCTGAAGTCAACGATCACCAAACTGAGGTTTCGCTGCAACTATGTGAAGATGCTTTGTATTCAATTAAAAAGGAGTAAGTGCAGTATTAATACATATCAATAGTGTATTGGTAGGATAATTCAGCTACTCTAATAATATATATCAATCAACTGGAACATAGTAAATTATACATATGCTAAAAGAACACAAAATTCATAATTCATGCTCGACATTGCAATTTCATACCTATTACGCTCAAAGCAAATTTAATAATAGTTCTCTCGAGGGATCCACACTTGAATAAGTAATGTGGAGAAATGTGACACCTAATTCAATAATATGTTTAAATATAATATATGATCCAATAATATGTTGGAACATAATATCCGAACCAATAATATTAGAAAATATGATACTCAATTCAATAATGTGTCAAAATACGACATTCGATCCACAAACATAAGGACAATGGTAACATTGTTAGTCATCATGGCCTTAAATCATGCAAGTTTTACAATATTTTAGCACATTATCATACTTAATCCATGTTCACTTTTTCATGACTTCACCACTCACCTTCTTGATTCCAATTTTAATTCGTTTTAGAAATTCTCCTAAAGATCACCTTCCACCTTCACCCGTGCACAACTAGACCTCATTTGGTTTTTAGTGGCCATGTCTACCTATATGTAAAGCAGTGTTTTACAGACAACAACAATAACAATATTATCCCATTGCCTCAAAGGCTCCCGCCCATTGCAGGGTGGGGGGTCGGATGTATGCAGCCTGATCCTTATGTTTAAAACATAGATCGACTATTTCCGAAAGACCCATAACGAGTGTTTTACATACACTTGTTATAAATTGTTGTTTAACTAGTATTGATTACAAGTAGATATGGTTTAGGAAGTTGTATCTGTATCAATGAAATTTTTCTATGTAACTAGTGTTGTATTGTTGTATATGAAATTATATACAGTTGATTGTATTTGTGTTTCTTTCTTATTTGTATATCTGTAGAAATTGTATATATTTGATTTTTTGTATATCTCCAACAGTTGTGTATTTTTAATATAAGTTGTCTATTTGTGTATCTTTTATATTTGTCCAATATTGCCTCTTTGCCTAACATTAATTGTATTTATATTTCTTTCTTATTGTATATCTGTATTTTATATGTCTCCAAACGGTTGTGTATTTTCAATAGTTGTCTAATATTACTTACTTGTACATCTCTTATATTTGTCCAAAATTGCTTATTTATCTAACAATTATTTGTATTTCTTAATTTGACCTCAAGGAAATTGATTAACGGATTCTCAAGGAAGAGGTTCAGAGCTTCAGAAGTCTATTTTGGTAAGAAATACTTAGTAAATATATTTTGCTTAATTTGAGAAAGTCTTTTCCATTTAAAACAGATCTCTACAAGTAACAAACCAATCAAGAAGCTAAATGTTAATCAACGATTTAACTACCCATCCGCATCAATTAGAGCCGTCAATATGGACTAGACCCGTTGGACCGGTCTAGTCCAACCCATGTTATGACAAATTTGAGTTAAGATATTGTAGCCCATTTTAAAAATGAGTTTTTTAGTTCGGCTTGAATAAGTCTATTGATTTGTAGAATTTTTGCAATATGAATTGGGCAGCCTCGTGGGTCAAATTAGAAAATAATTTAAAATAAAAATAAAATATTAAAAATAATAAAAGTTCAAACTCAAAGTTCATTTAAAAATTTTATATATTAAAATTTAGATACAAATTATATTTTTAGAATATATAATAGTAACATTAATACCATGTAATATTATCTTGTTGCTATTTATTTTAATATTATTAAATTAAAATTTAATTTTAAAATATATTTGTAAAAACATGAGTTGACTTGCAAAATCTGTAGCCCACATACTGATAGACTTGACTAACTAATTTTTAGTAAAAAAAAAAAAGTGGGCTAGCTTAGCTTGACCCATCAAAATACAAAATCTGTGTAGATTAATTCAAATGAAATGAGTCAGCCCATATTTAACAACTCTTGCATCAATCTAGAATTTAAATGCCAAACGTTTTTGTATAAGTAACACACTACAAACGCAAAATATACATTATGTCTATTCTGTAGCACATAAAAAATATAGCTACCATTCATAATTAGTAAGAATTTTTTGTAATTTAGAAAAGGGTAAAAAAGAGTAATTAACTCTTAATAATATGAAATTTATATAAATTAATTAAGGGATAATTATATTGAGGGACGCTTCAATAAAAATAATTATCAAAAAAATAACCCTTCGTTGTATAGGCATGTTTAGTCAATGTATTATGTATCATAATGTATATTTAGTGTATAATTCATGTATAAGTAATATACATTTGTATAGTCAGATTATACTTTCTATAACTTTTGACAAATTATTTTGTATAGTCATATATATTTTAGCTGATTTGGGATTATTGTTTATATAAATAAAACATAGACTATATTTGTTATAAATTAATTAGATTTTTTGTATATATTTGAAATCATCCCTTATACTAATAATAAAAATCTTGAATCAAAAACTATGCGCAATATTTTTTTTCGAGTGAAAAAGTCACTAATAAAATTGAAGATGTTAAAGAGAAATAATACAATTAAGTAGAAGATAATGATCTAATGAAAATGCTTGATTAAATAAAAAGGCTTGATTCCTTTCCAAATACATATTATTGCTTATAGAATAATGTTAACAATTTATGAAACCGTTATCTCAAATGAATAGAAGTTTTTCAAAATTAGAATTAATAAAATCTTATCTAATATTAAAAATATTTTAAGAATGATTAAATGAATTGTCTATCTTATGAATTGAATAAAATTAATATAAAATGATTATAAAATATTAATTAATGACTTCACATTTCAGAAAATTAGATTTTAAATAAAAATATATATAATAATTTTTTAAAAAAAATAAGATCCTCTTTAATATTTAACTTTACCCGCTCAATCTTATTGAGATGATCTTACTCAAAAAGTAAACTGATAACACAATGACTAACTGAATCCTGATCGTCTGTCCATAAAGATATATAGATAAAATACTCCTATAATGTTATATGTTTAATTATATATAATTCGAAATGAATGATCCCTTAAATAAAGTAATTTATGTGCACTAGAATATAAAATACCAATCAAAAAAGCGTAGGTTAGCTCCGTATTAGATGCATCCAAACGGTTACAACCTTTTTGAGTCAAATTCCTGTTATTAGGTTGTTGTTTTCTCAGTTAAAGACCTAAATTTAGGAAATGACAATTAAGTATTCAAACTAGTTTACGTAATCATACTTTGAATAAAAAAAAGCTTATAAGAAGGGTATACGTGGTATCTTTCAGGCTAAATAATCACTTCCACGTGTTGGAACAAAACACACGTTGCTGGATTTTGAAAGAGTTAATCATACTTATTTACATAACTGAAAACACATGTTTCATGCACTAAATTCCAAAAGAGGTTAACTCTCACATTGGTCAAGGTGTTACGGAATTTCAGTATTTTTTGCCTGATAAAATTGCTTTTAATTAGACGTATGGTACATTTACAAATTAGTAAGCTCCAATACAAATATAGTCAATCAAAAAAAAAAAGTAAAAGGGAAGGAAGGATTTCCTGAGTTGTCGAAGGGTAGTTTGGGGAATACGTGTGCCAACATAAATTAATTCGTGCACAATATATGTAAGAATCACTATACAATCTTATACGAGTTTAAAATATAAGTAAATTCTTGTTCATAATTAAGATAGATAGTTGAATATTTTAAGGTGTTACATTGATAAATTATATTTTTTTTATTAATTTTATAAATAAATATTTGTGATTATAAATTTTTAAATATATATAATTTTATGAAAACTTATCAATTAATACCAGTAATAACTAATTATTCTCTAATATCAGTTGTTCAGATAATATCTTATTTATATTTATATAAATCATGTTTACTTTATATTTTAAAAGAGAGTGAATTATCAACAATACACTTCTCCGAGTTTCATTACTAGACTATTGAGATTGTAAGTTTTATATCTAAATTATCATTTATTAATTTGAGAAACACTATATTCCTTCTTTTTATCATGCTCTCTTAATGGTTGGTGTATTGCACGCTATCTTTTATTTTTGAAAATTTGTTATATGGCCAGAGGTGACAATTGGGCACGTTTGATCAAATTTGAGCGGATTATAATGGGCCAAGATAACAAACGGGTCAAGACTCAATCCAATCCGAATTTGCTTGAGTCAAAATGGGTTGAGTAATGGGTTATAGAATAACGATTCAAGACCCAGCACAATCTAATTTTTAATTAGTTTTACTTATTTAATTTGTTCTTTTACAATATATTAGTATCTAATAAAATAATATTTTTCTATATTATGGCTATATGTAGCATATCAAATTAAAAAAAAATTGAAACATATTTTGATAAAATTGTTCTCGAGTCAATCTGGGTTGTATATCAACTCAAATTTTAATGGATTGAAATAAACCAAGCTAATAAATAAACTGATTATTAACCTACCAAATTTTAAACTTGTTGGGTGGGTTGGAAGAATATAGTTTTATTTGCCATCCTTATATATAACACTCTATGTGGATAAAACATTCCTCTTGATAAAAAATTAAATAAATTATTGATATTAGTGTCAAAAATTAAATTATCAATATCCAAAAAATATATTTTTTTAAAAAAAAATTGAAACGTTTTCTTACCTCCACTCTACTATATTCTAACATTTTCAATAATTTAGATATGAGACTAAAAAAAACAAAGAAAATAATTTAAATGTGCTTTTAATACTAAACTCTTTAAAAAAAAATAAAATCATGATCTAAAATCTCAACTCGTATTTCTTTTAAAAAATTTCTAATTTAAAATTATAATTTCATATTACTTATCTAAACACTTAATATTTGAAACTATATTCATATCTCAAGTACAAATACAAAGGCATAATAATTATAATAATAATAAGAAGAAATGCTCTCTTAATAAAAATGTTCTCTCCTCTAAATGTCAAATTTAATCCACGAAAACGAAAATTTCATTTTGTTTTATTCTTTTCATAATGAAAACCAAAAGTCCCCACGGGGGAGCTGCCCAAATCCCGCAACCGGTGGCCTCCGACGAGTCGTGATCTTATAGACCTGGGATGCTCTTATGTCATATTCTGCTTTTCCAACTGGCAACTTTGACAAATAAAGTTGGTTCACTAATTAATTTTTGTATAATTTTAATAATACGATAAATTTTAATTTTAGAAAATCATTTGTCACAACATATAAAATATATTAATTTTAAAATGAGATAATTTGTTTCCGATCCATTAAATGAACCATAGTTTGTGGCTTAACCCAAACTTCCAACTTGGTTTTTCTCTTTTCACCTCTATCAATTATCTCTACCTAACGGTAACAGAGATGAAGACAGTAGTGGGTCTTGTGTTTCAATACAAAGTCAGTAGATGGGACGCCTCTATAAGCAAAATAACGCCTGACACTAGCTAATTACTTCCTTGTTGATTTGGCCTATAAATAGTAAATAAACCTCTATTCCTCTCACTTGAACAAATGACAACTTAAATGGTAATTAAGAAGGCGACAACAGAATTGTCATAAGCATTTAACTTACACCCAACCCAAGTGGGAAGTGGGGTCTGCTGCACCTGCAGGTTAACCATAGATTAGATTAAGAATCACCAATGGTTAACAAGGACAACCACAAAAACCAAGATTTTTATCTATCTTTCATCCCCTCATCTAAACCAAAAAAACAAACCCTTTTCGTCTCTAAAGATGCTTTTATCTTCTTGGTAGATGTTTAGGCATGGACTTAAGCACCAATACAACAACAACAGCGGCTGCTGCTGCTACATCATCAGCCGTTAAAACACCAGAATTAGCTGAAACTGAAATCCCTAGTCGGATCCAACAACCGAAGAGCTTTCCTTTCAGTAATGGAGTTTTTAAACGCAAAAGTCATCATCCGGTTGTGGTCATTTACAGAGAATGCCTCAAAAACCATGCTGCTAGTTTGGGGACTCATGCGGTTGATGGATGTGGGGAGTTTTTGCCTATTCCAGCTGCTAACCCAGCTGACCCAACTTCTCTAAAATGCGCAGCTTGTGGTTGTCACCGCAATTTTCACCGCCGTGACCCAGAAGAACCGCCGCCTATCACCACCGCGGCTCTTGAGTACCACCCTCACCATCGCCACCATCCTCCGCCGCCTCGTGGGGACCACAGTAGCCCGAATTCATCCCCATCTCCGCCGCCGATTTCTTCGGCTTATTATTACCCAGCTTCTGCACCCCACATGCTTCTGGCTCTGAGTACTGGGTTTTCTGGGGAGAAAAACCCGAACCCGAACCCGCCCACACCGACTCCTTCTCCGGCGGTAGGAAATTCAAACGGAAGGAAGCGTTTCAGAACGAAATTCACTCCAGATCAGAAGGTAAAAATGCTGGAATTCGCAGAAAAAGTAGAATGGAAAATGCAGAACCGAGATGAAGATCTGGTGAACAATTTCTGCAACGAAATTGGAGTTGAAAAGGGAGTTCTGAAGGTATGGATGCACAACAACAAGAACACATCTGGTTCTGGCAAGAAATTAGATCAATCCTCCACTGGCCACCAGAATGGTAACACTAACAATGTTGTTAATGGGTTTTGTATTGTTAAAAATAAAACTCATCATGACAACACTGACTCAGAATTTCACCTTCACCATGAAAGCAGCATGAACGATAACAACAAGAAAGGATTTTCAAGTTTTGATGCTAATAATTTCGTTGCTACTAATGGGTCTTCTTCTTCTTCTTGATTTTAGATAAGCTTGAATAATGTTTTAAGTAATAGTAATTAGTGCAACAAATTAAGAGAAAAACTTTGAGGCTGGTACTATATATACATATATTAGTCTCGTTTATTTCTTTGTTCCTAAAGATTAGTGCTTAGTTTATGATCATGAGCTGTTAACAATGGAAATTAAGATTGTTCCAATCAGCAATTTAATCTGTTATTTTTCGTCTTGCTTCCTGTTTTTGTTAATCCCCACCCATTATAAAATGCTAAACTCAATTCTTGTCTGTGATTAAGAAACAGAAAGTGGCTTAACATGCATTTGGGGTGATTATGGATAATAATTTTAATGATTACAGTGGCAGTCTTTACTTTATTTGTTCCTTCACAAACACAGTAAACATTGCTTAGACGGCGTTGATTCTTTAAGGAGGTGTAGCACTGTTCTTTTTATAATGATGGTACACCACTATTGATTTGCCACATACATTAAAAATTAAAAAATAGTACTCCGTTCGTCTTACCGTAATTGAATTTTTAAATTTTTTTTAATACTCAAAATAGTTAAATTGTTCAAGATAAATGTTTGAAATTTTTTTTCATGTTTGTCTTTCATTTTTTGAAGTTTTATATGTTCAAGAAGATAAATTATACTTAATTATATATTTATGACTTCACAAAGGGTAATAGAGAAAGTGTAGTTTAAATTTTGTCTTAATATTGTTCCTGTTAATATATATGTATTGCTTTATAAATTTAATTAAAATGGGATGGAGAGAATAAATAATAGAGATAATTTTATCAATCAAGAAAAAATAATTATAATTAAAAATTAAGACATTTTAATACAATAAACAGAAAAAGTACTTGTTCAATATTTATATTGAACTAAAGTTTGTGTCTAGTATATATCCGATAAATACAATTGTTATCATCATTTAAAATATGATAAGTAAAAATAATAATAATATATATATATATTTCTAAGCGTAAGGAGGTAAGTAATTATGATTTAGACCTTTGGATTTAAGTTATATATTTTGATAAATTAATAAAAAAAATATTATTATGGTCATCTACAAATTGATCAATTCATCAATAAATTATAATGTGGATAAGTTAAATATTTAAATACACGAAATATACGAAACTTGAATTTTCTCTCCTCGGGCACAAAAGGTCTATTTTATGTTTGTCAAGTGTCAATTATCCATTGCATAAAGAGTCTAATTAATGATTTCCTTTCATAACCATTTGATTTGATGACTTTAATTCCTGTCGTAACTAATTGTACAAATGCTACTACTTTATAGGTTGGTTAGTACTTTGAAAATGTTACATAAATTAATAATATTCCGTTTGCTTGATCTCTTTAATTAATTTAGCTTTTAAATCATTTTGGGGGTTATGTGTAAACTGTAGTTTGGTGGTCTTTATTTAGATAAAACGCTATCCAATAGGATTATTGAAGTCTAGATAGAAGTCAGCTTTTTTAAAAACAACTTTCCTTATAAGGGAAGCAATCTAGTCTAGTTATTATATGTCAAATAATTCAATTGTAACGATTTGAACTGTCATTATTTAGTTGGGGTAAAAATTTTATAATTTAAATTGATTTAGATTAGCATCAGTTTATCATAATAGAAATAATTCCGTCAAAATAGCATTGTCGTGATGAGATGGGACCCATGAAATCATCGAAGCTAGAAAATTGAAAAAACAGATTCTTTTATTCTCCAGTTTTCCTTCAGTGGTAAAATAGAAAAAAATTACTCTAAAAACTCTTAAAAGGTTGCTCTAGACTATGGAAGAAGGGACGCTAACGCAAAGAAAGCTACAAACAATGAAATTCAAGTCTGCATCCATTGTTTCACTGCTCGAGAGTCAGAAATTGTGCAAAGTCCTCCTTCTACATCTGCAAGTAGGCTAGATTTTCTTCTTCTTGAATAGTTGTAAACTTATTCCCAACGCATAGTATAACTCAGATAGACGAAAGAGATCATCCTTAGACATTCGCACATGGAGTCTGAATGGTTAAGTGTATGATCATTGTTGATATCGCAGGAATGTACTATGTTGATTGTAATTAGTCTGTGACTAGCAATAATAGATTAGTCCTTGATTGTTTGCCTTAGTACTTTTTATTTAAATGGTTGTTGGTCCTTGTAATTTTATGATTGATTTTTAATCAATTAAATCATGCAAATGAAAAAAAGAAAACAAAAGATATCACCAAAAAGTGTTTTTATGTTATTAGTACAGGGTTAAAATTCAAATTCAAATTTCTAAAAAAGAAATCTAACACCTTCAAGGATTCTAATCTAAACAGGTACAAGAGCTTCTAAGAATATAATATGAAACACATTAATGACATTATTCCCGCCATAAGAAAAAAAGAGAAGTTGTTGTTTGAGATCGTCCTTTTTTTCACCTAAGAAATATCACTGATCATGCAATTAGACTATACCAACAAGATATAGCAAGAGTATTATTAGTACAAACAAAAGGAACTGATAGGCATCATCGGTCAATTTGACATTCCTCATGCAATATAAAGTAAATATTCAAAAGCAAAATATACAATAAGGGATTGCATCACCTAATATTTTACTCTCATAGTTTTACCTTTACGATTACCTTGATCAACTTTAATATATGACACGATATCACCCTTTTAATTACTTCACTACCATCTCTAATACCCATTAAGGTCCAATCCTTTTATTCCTCATAAAAGGAGTTTAAAACTCACAATCACAAACTCGATCTAATCAATCTATCATTATTAGTCAATTATTTTCAACTACACCTGATCTAGAATGTTTAATAATTTATTTGCAAGATGAACACATTAAAGTAGTTGAGACTCATCCCCCTCTACATGTACTAGCCTAAAATGGTAGGATCCAACTCTCTATGGCGGCCCCATGATAGCGAGATTCGTCCCGCTAGTACGCTACATAGAGACAGAAACTATAACTTCCTTTTCAAGCCCCTGTTAACATACACAATCATAGTACCAAACACAATCTAACTCTGAGTCACCAATTCATCTCTTAACACCTGTCATCTACTCGCTACTTGGTAATACACAACCTCATACTTAATTATACAAAACATAATAGAGAAAAAAAATATATAGTAAGACAAGTGATACATGATCACATCACAATTATAGTCATAGAGATAACATCATCATAACATGAAAATTAATAACACATCAATTTTCTATTCTTTCATACTAATTATTACACAGAATGAGTATGATCAGTTATAGGTATATTAATTCCTGCACATGTAATCATATCGTTTACAGATAATAGTGAAAAATGATCCTCTTATGGAATCCATACCCAAATGTTTAGAGTGTTAAACAACACAGGATCCAATAATTAGTGTGTTGGAACATTACTCTCTATCCAACGTGTGTAGAAATGTGACATTCGATTCACTACCCACAGTTACACATTTAATTATTAATAAAATCAATGATCTAAACATTTGCACAATCAAGTAATAAGTTCATATCAACAATAATCCTCTAATAGAATCCATACCCAAATGGTTAACATATTAGAATGCAACACTCGATCCAGTAGTTAGAGTGTCGGAACATGATACACGATCCAACATATGTCAGAACCTTATATCCGATCTAATATGTGTCAAAACTTGACTCCCGATCCAACAATTTACTGGAATATGACACTTGATCCACAATTACAATCACAATCATAATGAATATAGTTCAACTTGCATAAGCATATAACGATTTTCATTGTATGCAATTATTCACAAATAAGTATTTCTTTAGGTTCATTTCATCTATATATATATATATATATACACACACCACAGACGGGACATAATCTAAATCAACAATTTATTTCATTCGCCCTTTTTTATTTC
>JAOTQR010000045.1:11145043-11155213 GCA_025774065.1 Solanum ossicruentum | reverse complement strand
ATTGGGGCGCGTGGCCCCACGCGCTGTGTTAATTTTTTTTTTTTTGAAATTAAGGTTCAAAAATCGTTAAAAATAAAAATAACACTCGATGACTAATTTGACACTAATTTATGAAAAGGCCGGACAAAATTGGGTGTCAACAACACCTATGCTCAATTACGAATCATCAGTACAACCTTAAACACATATGAAGAATAACTCGATTTTAACTTTAAAAATATTAACTATGTTACAATTTTGGAATTTCTCCGATAAAATTTAACATACCATAAGTGACTTATTTTCAAACTAGTTACAAAAGTCCATGCTAGCACGACCCAATATCTATTATTTTTTTTAATTGATTTATGTGACATTGATAGATTTTTTTTAGGAAAAAATACAAAAATAGATCTAATTTTAAACTATTTACTCTTAATTGACCTATGACCCAAACTATTTACCTTTTTACCCACTTACCCCTTTTTATTTCGCGCATTGACGTTAGCATAAAACTATGAAATATACTCTGGCAGTATATATATACCACAGTTGTATCATATAGAATGAGTTCAATCATAGGCAGTATATTGATACCCAATTGATATGTGGGATTATGTTTTTTTTAAGAAATAAATAAGAAACAAATAGAAAAAATATTAAACTCTAAATTAGTAGAAAATATTTTCGTTATGATACTTCGTCAGTATATTTATACAATATCGGTATCATATAAGACTAGAAAATTATTTTTTTAAAAAAATTATTAAAGTTATAAAATTATTTAGTAAACTCTAAACTAGTAGAAAATATATTCTTGTGATACTCCGTCGGTATATTGATATCCTATCGGTATCATATAATTTTGAGCTCTTTTTTAATAAATAAAATAATTAAGAAAAAATTATTAAAATTACAAACTTATTTATTAAATTTAAATTAATAGAAAATATATTCTTTGTGATACTCTATCGATATATTGATACCATATCGATATCATATAGGACTGAGATTAATCATCTGTGATACCCCGTTGGTATATGTATATATCGTTGGTATATCATACAAGTAGGTGATGACATCAGCATGATGTCAGCGTGCGAATTTTAATATTAAGAAGGACAAATTTTAATAGTATGGGGATATAAAATGTAAAGGGGTATATGAATGTATAAAATTTACTTTAAAGGGGTACAAACTTAGTTTTTACCTTTTTTTATATATACTTTAAAAAAATTTAAGTTGTTAATTACTGAGACCTATAGTACATTTTATGTTAATTTTAAATAATATATGTTACTTGTTTTGTTCTAATTTATATTGCATATGTAAAATTTTGAGATTTTATCAAAATTTTATTTATTAATATACATAAACTTCTTGGTTTATTTATACTATTATATTCTTTTAATGTACTTTCTTTTTTAGATAAATATAATCATTAAAAGATTATCAAAGTAGTTATTAATTTTATTTGTCCTGTTTGAAAAGAAAAATTAAATCTTTTATTTTATATTTGTTTTATCCTAATTCTAACGTTTACATGATATAAAATAATTGATTATAGTTGAAGTAGCAAAAAAATATTATTATTAGGGTAATATTATAAAATTATAATTGAAACAATTAAAAAAATATAATAAAATAATCGAAGTAGACACATTACGTAGCTACTTTAAAAGATTAAGTTAAGAAAGTCCATAATTTTTTTCCTGACCCCACAGAATAAAGAATAAGAAACAAATAACTCAAACAGGCAAAGACAATTGAAAGCTACTCAAGCAAGCTGAACGATCGAAAACTGCTCTTTTATTTGCTTATATATAAGTAATAATAATAAAATAATACAAGGACAAACTTTTTAAATTTTTTAATTAGAGGAATTGTAATTTTTTAGAAAAAAAATGCTGACATAAATTGGACAACTTGCAAGTACACAGATACAAAGAAGTTGTATCTATCAAAAACTTAGATGGATAAAGGAGGATTATCTGTGATTTCTTGTTCACTTAAAATTTAAATTCTCATCTTATACACTCTCCATCTCATATAATTGTGGAGTATATTTTTTTCATACGTTTTTAAAAAAATTATAAATAAAATTTATTTTATTAATTTATTTTTATCTCCCGTTGATATTATCTAAGTTTAAAAATAATAAACTTAACACTAAAATTAAAAAAATTAATTAATTTTTTTAAAATTTTATAAATTGATAAGTAGTATTTTACAATAAACATCTTAATGATATTGAGAGCTAATATAAAATGAATAGAGTAATTTTTTTCTGTTTGTTGATTGCTTAAGTCACACCCTTAAATGCGAACTAGGATTTGATCGTCTGCTAATCATATTATTTGTTTAATTAAGATTATCTTTATTTGTTTGTCTGCTAATCATATATTTGTTTAATTAAGATTATCTTTTAAGAGGATAAAGATTTGTCCGCCTACCAAACTATACTTTGCACACAACCCCAAAATGCTTATAAAGTTAATTTCACAATCATACTCGTGCATTTCCTTTATTAAACCTCTTCATAGGTACTATACCAATCATTAAATATTACAATTAGTTAAATTAACAATTAAGTCATCAACGTGGTTATTATACGAAATCTTTGATTACGAAAAGAACAATATTTTATATTCTGTGCACTATTTGGTGATTTTCTTTAATTAACATGTGAAGTAACTGAAACTAATATTACTATAATTAACATGTAACAGTTTAAAATAATCACAATATGGTGATTTTTAAATTCTTAAGAGAAAATGATAGATTTACAATTGAGCTTAACTTGCCCTTTATAGCTAAACTAGTTAATCAATATATACTTTACCCTAAATTTTAATTTAATTATGATAAATTTTCACCATATTAGCAGCGTTATTAATTATTATCCCTAAATTAATGCATATTTAAGTGACTTTGTGCTTCATCATCTCAGACAAGAATGGAAATGGAAGACTGTCCAACGCCCCACCCCCTCCATCCACCCTACGCCGATAGGGAAATGAGTATTTTTATCAAGGATGTTCATACTTTTAGAACATGAATGACTGATTCTGTATCAAGAGTATTTAACAATTGATAAATATCAAATATATATACTTATATATTCAAAAAAAATTCTAGACTACACTTTGATGAATGTAGCTCTATCACTCCTCTCTTCTTTATCTGACAAATAGCCACAGAAATTTATATACTGTACCTGATTGCAGACATGCAATTTTTTTTTAACAGCAGGAAAAAAGTGTAAAAAAGAGACCAGAAGGGAAAGGAATCAATGCTCATCAGCTATCAGGATGAGCTGTAGAGGGAAGATTAAAACTAAGTTTCTGAATCAAATGAGATTATAGTAATTAAGTAGCATAATTAATTTACAAGGCCAGCAGTAAGAAAAATTAACAAATTAAAATTGCCCATTGGAACAATTCTCATGAAGTTGAGCACTAATCCTTAGGAACAAAGCATATAACAGTTGTAGAAAAAACAAATAAACATGACTAATAGTAACCAGCCTCGAAGTTTATCTCTTTCTTGCACTAACTCTAGTTAAAAACCTTATTTGTGCATTTTTAGTTGGATCAAGATGAAGAAGAAGACCCATTGGTAGCAACAACACTATCACTTGTGTGAAGATGGTGGATTATGCCTTTTTTGTTGTCACTGTTACTTTCATGCTGCTGCTGCTGATGAAATTCTGAGTCGGTGTTGTTATTTCTACTAACAATACAAAAACCATTAAAGTTGTTAGTGTTACCATTCTGGTGGTGACTGTCGTCGTCGCCGTCGCCGGAGATGGGTTGATCTGATTTCTTCCCGAATGTGTTCTTGTTGTTGTGCATCCATACCTTTAAAACCCCTTTTTCAACTCCAATTTCGTTGCAGAAATTGGTCACCAGATCTTCATCTCGCTTCTGCATTTTCCATCCAACTCTTTCTGAGAATTCCAGCATTTTCACCTTCTGATCTGGAGTGAATTTCGTTCTAAAACGCTTCCTCCCGTTAGAATTAGTCACCGGAGCTGATGTCGGGTTCGGATTTTTCTCCCCGGAAAACCCAGCACTCAGAGCCAAAAGCATGTGAGGAGCAGAAGCTGGGTAATAAGCCGACGAAATCGGCGGTGGAGATGGAGAATTCGGACTACTGTGGTCCCCACGCGGCGGGGGAGGTGGGGGAGGAGGAGGATGGTGGCGATGGTGAGGTTGATACTCCAGCACTGCGGTGGCGATGGGTGGCGGTGTGATTACCACCGGTTCTTCGGGTTCACGGCGGTGAAAATTACGGTGACAGCCACAAGCAGCACATTTTAGCGAAGTTGGGTCAGATGGGTTAGCCGTAGGAGAAGGTAAAAATTCCCCACACCCATCAACCGCATGACCACCTAAGCTTGCAGCATGGTTCTTGAGGCACTCTCTGTAAATAACCACAACAGGATGATGTTGAAGAGGATTTTTCCTTTTCAGAACACCATTACTGGAAGGAAAGGGTTTCAGTTTTTGGATCTGACTAGGGGTTTCAATTTCAGCTTCTGAGGTTTTCACTGTTGTAGTAGCTGTGTTGTTGGTCAAGTCCATGGCTGAAACATCTAACACTCTTTTTATCTTTTTTGTGTTTAGAGTTAGCAGATGATTAGATTTAGGGTCAGGAAGATTTCATACAAAAAAGGAACCATCTTTATTTATGTGGAAAGGTTAATAAGGAAGGCTTTAGTAAGTGAGAAAACAAAGGATGAAAAAGAAATGAAGGATGGTTTTTAGGTTTTGGTTATGGTTATGGTTTTGAGTTGATGAAGATGATGACAATGAAATGGTATATTTCTACATTTCATCCCTCAACTTGTAACTTACTTTAACTTTAGTCTACTATAAACTATAATTTACCATAATCATGATGTCCAAGCAAATTATATTTATGAAAATTCAGAATCAAAATGATTAAAAATGGAATTAATAATTTATGAACAGTTGAGGGACTAGTATGACAAATTATTGTAATAAAAATCTTGATTTTGTGGTGTTTTTTTTTGACGTTGGTTCTTAATGTAATCTGTGGTTAAGGTGCAGGTGACCCCACCACCCCACTTGCTTATATTAGAGTCGGGTGTCATGTGTGTAATAAATACCTCTGATCATCAGTTAAATACTCTTGTCCTATTCTCCTTTTAGATAACCATACTTGACCAATTACCTATTTAACCCAATTATCATCCACACTAATTAACTTACCATAATTCCACTTATTTCCTTGAATTGTACTTCACAAAATTAATATATAAATGATATTATTCTTTTTATATTATCTTTCGATAATTAATAAATATTAAAAAGATATATTTCATCAATTATAAAAATTAAAAATGTAATTAATATATATTAAATAAGGATAAAATAGTAAAGTTTTTTTTTCTTAATGCAAATATAATCATAAAAAGGACATATAAAAGAGACCAGAGAAGTATCATTTTTCTCTCATTTTAGTTGTTATGTTGCGTTTTTTTAAAGTCAATTTAATTAATTTTTTAAAATCAAATTAGATTAATTGATTTAATATTTTAAAATAAAAAGTTCGACATTTAAAAAATATTATTAAAAAGTATTATTGATTGTAATTTCTTTCATGTTGATATGATTAAAAAATATATTTAAAATATTAGTTAATATTTATATTATTTGACTCTAAAAATAAAAATTATAATAATTAAAATAGAGGGAAGTATTTAAAGAAAGGACTAGTTCGTTAAATTTAATTAATTTGGATTCCATATGGTGTTTTAGAGGAGTAACTTGTGTAGTGTAGTCATTTAACAAGGCTGTCCCATGTACTGACGTAAAATTAAATTGATACAGAAGACCTAATCTCTTGGTCTTTAGCAAATTAATTTATAGGGACTAATGTTTATTTATTTGATGTTGAAATTGTTCACGTATTAATTGTTACGTAAGAGGTTGTTTGGTGATTTATATTAGAAAAATAATGTATGTATTAATTATTTTAGTAGGTGTGTTAATAGTATCTTATTTGATATATCTTTTCATGATATGTATAATCAACTCTATTATGTAATACGTGTATCACTAATATCTTCAATTTTTAAGTATTAGTAATGTAAGGAAATTTAATACGTATATTAGTATGATTAAAGACGCAATTGCCTCTTAAAACCTTTTTTTTCTCACATCCTTTCAATCATATTTGTGAAGGATATTTTTATAAATAAATAAATTTTTTAAAAAGATTATGAAATATATATTATTTTAATACACCAAACAAAACAAATGCACAAAAAAATATCTCATCGAAATTAATACAAATATTACTAATATAGTTTATTTATCATTATTTTTATTTGACCCCTAAATTTTTTTATAGGAATTAATTTAGGCTCAATGTTTAGGATAACATTGATGGTTAGAGCAGAAGGTCAGTTTCATTTTTGAGTTGATATGTGTGTTGTTAGTTAATTAATTAATGTGCTTACTTGATTAATTATAAATGAATTACTGTAGTTGGTAGAGATAATTATTGATAACAAAACTTGAATTGAATCATATAAATGGAATTTACTGCAAAGTGTCTGTTGCATTTACTAAAGGAACCTTATTTGTCAAAGTTACAGTTGGAGAAGCAGAGCATCCCAATTTTCCAAGACATGGCCTTGACTCACTGGTTAAAATTAGTATACATGTTGATCTATTGTATCGTATCTCTTGCTTTCATTTCAACATAAAATACTATTTTTAGTATATGTCTTACCAATTTCAAAATTTTCAATGTTGATATTAGTTGTACTAAATATGATATTTTTATCTTTTTGCTTTGTATAAAGAGGTGTTAATTTTAATATATGTAGATATAAATTAAAATTTAACTTATTTGTACAATGTAATTTTTCGATAAAGAGGTGTTGCTGGACACACCTTGACAAAGGATAATGGGTACTATATAAAGTGGGACAGAGGAAGTACTATTTATTTAGTTTATCATATTTGAAATTATATTCATTAAATAATCTCTAAGAATAAGTTGTTTGTTTGTAAATATATCCTCCATTTTATTTTTACTTTTTTCAATTTTCTTAGCAAGCTTTATTCATTCATTCTTAAAA
This sequence comes from Solanum ossicruentum, assembly GCA_025774065.1. Taxonomy (NCBI): domain Eukaryota; kingdom Viridiplantae; phylum Streptophyta; class Magnoliopsida; order Solanales; family Solanaceae; genus Solanum; species Solanum ossicruentum. The sequence continues at coordinate 11,148,117 of JAOTQR010000045.1, read as the reverse complement.
GTAAAATTTTCTATCTTATTTAACCTAAATATTTTTGTGTATGCATTTTTCATGATTGTGCCATTTATTTTTAAAATTGAGTTTTCATCTTATTTAACTTAAAAATTTAACTCTCATCTTATTTAGCTTTAAATAAAATTTCTATCTCATTTAACTTAAAAGATAAAACTTTCATCTTATTTAACTTAAACAAAACTTACAACTTATTTAACTTTAAAAACTTCACCTCTGTTTTTTCATGTGAATTTTATGTTGAAATAAAACTTTATTTAAAAAAAAGTAATTCAAATGATGGATGTAAATAACAATGACATACACGATATAAGAAAATAAATATTAATATTGATAAATTTTATACCATAATGGATATTTCTTGTTGCTCAATAAAAATTATATATGTACATTCTAGTAGGAACGTATGCAAAAATTAGCAATAGGGCAAAGAAAAAGATGTAAACTATTTAATATTATTTTCTGAAATTATGCAAGAGTTGACGATTGTCCAGGAAATAAATAAAGAATAGTAGCAGTGCGAAGAGTAGCGTAGAAAGCTGCAACTTAAATGGGTTTTGGAGTTTATTGCATGAAAAAGGAGAAGTTAGCAATTAAATAAATATAATTAACTCCTCAAAATCCAGCCACGTGTGCTTTCCTCGCAAAACGTGGCCTTGATTATTTAGCTGCCACGTACTGGTTACTATTATTAAGTTAATTAATTAAATAAGAATCATTACGTACGACGTTTGAATTATCTTAATTGTCAGGTTGTCACTTCCTTAATTTAAACAAGTAAAAAAGGATCACAGAATCTCAAAGGCACATCTTATCATTGCCAATTTTTTTAGTATTTTTGCTCTTTTGACTTCAAACAGTTGGGTGCACTGAATACTGCGATAGCTAACCTATTTAATTTCACTAATTTTTAATTATTAAATTTTTTGAACATTTTAAAATAAGTAAATTGTTTATTTTTGAAGGGATGTGTTGAATTTTTTTATTTTTATCCTTCATTAATTCAATTTCTAAGTTTGAGTTTTTTTATGAGAAATAAATGATGCATTAAATGAATATATATGTGGAGTTTAAAAAGGATAAAAATGAAAAACATGATTAAATTTTTTCTTTATTTCTTTTTCTTAATATGTGTGAAATGACTCAATAATTTACTTAACATAAAACGGAGGGAGTATTACCTTATTAGTATTCCTTCTGTTTCATATTAAATTAATTATTAGAGAATTTTTGATGTTTCAAAATAAGTGAATTGTTCACTTTTCAAAGAATGTGTTGAAAATTTTTTCTAATTTTATCCTTCATTAATTAAGTTTTAAAATTTGAATTTTGTATGAAAAATAAATGATAAATTAAATGAGCGTGTGGAGTTTGAAAAAAGCAAAAATGAAAAAACATAAACAGAGGAAGTACTTTAGTAGTTGTTTTAATTTTTTAAAAATTGAAGTTATATAAAAATATTATAAAGCATTTTTTTACGTATCAAGTTAATAATACTAATAATTTATTTAGTGAGATTTAAAGATGATGAAATACGTAAGAATTTTATTTGTATTTTGTTGAGTATAGGGATTGTTTTAGGCCCTCATGTCAAAAGAAAAGTGAATTAACACAGGAAAGTAAAAAAGAAAACAAACAAAAATATAGCAAAGTATAAAATAATTGCGGAATTAAATATTACTTATAATATACGATACAAAATATAACAAAACAAATTTATATTAATATATTGATCAAAATTGATATAGTTTAATTTTTAAAAAATGAAATATGACAAATACTATAATATGAAAAAATATATACATTCAAACTATTTAAGCTGTAGTATACTATGGTTGATTAGTTCTTTTTATCCGGCAACAGTTCTACATTTCATGGAAATTCAACATCGTAAGTAATTAATTATATAAATGTTATTAGTGTTTTGAAACTTATACACACGCAAAAAAAAAATCATTTTATAAACGAAAATTCTATTAAGAAACAGTCTCATGAAATTAATATCAGATAAAATTATATATTACAGAAAAGAAAATTGAAAAAGGCACGTACTATTCTTACATGGTCAGCGGCCTTTATAATAATATGAAACTAATAAAATGTTCAAACATTGGTTTATTAGATTGCATGAATTTTGGAAAAACACATTGACCATCAAATATTTCGTAAATTATATTTATTTATTTTATGCACGGCCCATTATCACAAAAAATCAAATTTGGTAGTATTATTAGATTATGGTCACAAAACACTTTTATTAATTAAAATTCCTATTCGAAACACACGGTCTAAACTAACTTTCAAATACGTTTTTTTTCAACTTCAACAACAACAATAACTTTATTCCAGTGCCTCAAAAGGCTCTCATAAATTGTGAGATAAGGAGGAGCAGATGTACGCAGTCTGACTCCTATGTCTAAAAACATAGCGCAAGTGTTTCCGAGTTCTTTTTCAAACTTCAACTTTTCAAATTCTTTTTTCAGACTTCGATTAAGTCATGTCTTCGCACAAATCTGAATTGATTAGCTAATTAGCTCCATATCTCGTGTTAGTTCTTCATAGCATATCCTTGACTTGTGCTATATATTTTAAATTATTTTTTATTAAATATTTAATACGTGCATTCAAATCGAACTAATTCAAATTTGTATTACATAAAATGTATTCATTGAAAAAAAGCATTTTATCAAGTTTTTTCACTTTCAAAGTTCGAAATTAAGATTGTTTGCAACAAATTTTAATGTGATAGAAAAAAATAATTGCAATCAGAAATAAAAGATGAAGAAACATAATTTTATTGATAAACAATATGGATAGAAATCAGTTAATCCATGAGATGATTTTGACCCCCTTAAGTCATTATATTTTGATTTCTCTATGGATATTTTGAGATGCCTTTTCAAGGGAATATACTGTCCTTTATATAGGTATAAATTAAATATACTGTCCTTTATATAGGTATAAATTAGGATTTAATATAAATAGACTCTAAGAAATCCTGATTGAAATAGAAATAATTTTGTAGAGTACTATAAAATTTCAATATCTACAAAAATATCTGA
>JAOTQR010000045.1:11112528-11126903 GCA_025774065.1 Solanum ossicruentum | reverse complement strand
TGTAATACACTCACTGTGCCATGTCAGCACCAAGTGCCTATTTGTTCAGAAATTGCCAAGTTGAGGGTCATATTTGTACGCTATCAAAGTTTAAGGTCCAATTTAAAAAAGTATGTCAAGTTCAGGGTCATGTTTGTGTATTATGCCTTAATTTAATGATAAAGCACGTTGGTATAAGTATTAATTACTCAATAAAATACTTTTTTCGTCCAATTTTATTTGATCCCTGTTGACTTGGCACAAACATTAAGAAGAAGTAAATGATTGGGTAATTTTATCAAATTACCCTTTAAATATAATAAATATGATGTGTTGAAAAATGTAATAGAAAAATAATTATAATTAATGATAAGGATAAATTAGGAACTAAGTGTAAAATTATCTCTTGATTTTATAAAGTGAACAAATATTATTGGATATTTCAAAATAGTATAAGAGCCAATTAAAATTGGACGGAGGGAGTAATAAAAGTTTACATAATTACATAATTTGTCTCTGTATACACATTTCAAATACATGCACATCTAAATTGTTCTATTTTTACTATTTTTAGATCTGTTACTGAATCCCATTAATAAGGAGGAATTTATGGTTATAATTATTGAGTTCTGAAAATATTGTATATTCTTGAAAGAAATATAATGATTTATGAAAATATTGTTTACTGAAAACACTATATTGAATATTGAAAAAATTGATGCATATTTAATATTGAATACAAATATCTAGATAACAATATTTCTTTTATCTTCTTCGAGTTAAAACTATGAAACACAGAGACACTGAATTTGATTGTTGTATAGAAAGATTGATGGGATTCAGTGTGTTCTGAAAATATTTTATATTCTTGAAAGAAATATAATGTGTTTTTGTGTTTCATAATTTTAACTCGAAGAAGATAAAAGAAATATAGTTATCTAGATATTTGTATTCAATATTAAATATGCATTGATGTATTTATTATATTCATCCCATAATACAAGAGCATTTTTTTATAAAGGTTTGTCTCATATTATAAGAGCACACACTAAATTAGAATAGAATTAACTAATTTTTTCCCATTTTACCCCCACCATTAATTAGTGCATTAATGATTTTTTCTAACTTAATTTAATATACATTGACATAAATGAAGGGTAAAATGATAAAATTAACTAATGCATGATGATTTCTTAATCACCGTATAAAATGAAAACTTCCTTATATTATGAGACGGAGATAGTAGTTTATTTGTGCCTACTAAAGCCGTCAAAACCCCATGGGCTGCCCAACATATAGTAACTCATAGGGTTGTGACAAGATTTTTCAACAACTGCGTATCCAATGAAAGGGACATGATTTTTCAAGTCCATTTGAAACTAAAGTTTATAGGTTTGGTCCAAATTAGTCATGGGCCAAGCTTCCAAAATAAGTTTATTTGAAAAAATGTTTTTTGTCTCGAGTACTTTTTTGAAAAAGTACTTCTGAAGAATAATAATTTGTATTTGACTAATTAATTTGTATAACAATTTTTCTAATATTAGAGCAACAATTTGTTAAACTTGGCAGCCTTATTACTGAATTAAACTTGTTTTCTTCTTTGAATCTATCCTCATCCCTAGACAACTCAAACTCATAACAAAAATTCCAGTTTTAAATGGAAAAAGTTGAAAGTAAAGTTGGGTGAATTTAAGGTAGTTGTCAGACTATATCATAGTATTGTAGTAAGTATTCCATCTGCAACTTATATGACAGTGAGACATGGAACATCGGTACTTGTTTGAAAATGCAGTAAAGTTATATTTAAAAAGTTATCTGATAATTAGAACTGATATAATTATTAATTAATTTAGTAATTATTGTGTTCTATTTATTCATTACAATATAATTACAGTGCAATATTTTAAATTATACAAATGTAATTACAAGATTATATTGAATTTTAAAAATAAAGGTTAATTATCTAAAATTAAAATTTAATAAAACTATGTTAGAGGTGCATTTGATCAATTAAATCTTAGCTATTAAATTAAATTTATGTCATGTATATGTCAGTTATCAAGATAGGAACTTGAAGAAAATGAAAAGAGAGGAAATTGAGGTTGAAGTTTAATTCTCATGATATAGTACTTTGCTGGATTTTAAGGAAATTAAAAATTGTGCTGCATTGGATTTTTTATTAAAATTTAAAATGTTGGAGATATTTTTATTTGGTTAGGTTTGAATTTTTAAATTGGGTGAATTGCGGATAGAATTCATATTAAATTGGTAATTATGATAGAAATTGAATAATTTGGAGCAGATTGGGGCTTTCCATTAATATGAGAGGTACGAGTGACATTTTTGCATAAGGCAACGATATAGATAATTTTATTTTAACGATAAAAATAAAGTCAACCAATAATAAATAAAAATTGAAGAATATTTTTTATTTTTTTTCTTTTTATTATCTCTGTTCTATTTTGAAAATTGAATGTATGATATCTTATTATAGGTTTTCCCATGTTGTTGTTCAATATATTTTCTTATTAATTTGTCTGAAAAATAATGATTTCTTTTCTTTTTGATTTCTTTCAAAAAAATAATTCCTTTTTTTATAACACTTTAATTTAGTTTTTTAAATGACACATTTAAACCATAAAATTAAAGTCAAATTACCTTATTTTTTCTGAAATAAAGAGAGCAAAATAATATGACAAAGTAAATGATCAGAATGTTACAACACTAGTATATAGTTCATCTGATATAATTGAAGATGATTGACAAAATGTCATTACAAAATTTCTAATAATATAAAGAAAGAGAAATAAAATAAAAGTATAAGAGCTTTAATTCCAACTGATCAGGAAAAGTAAGAAAGAGATGGATCTTCATCGTTCTAGATCACTAACATAAACGTAGTAATTTGTAAAAGAGGAGTATCTGGAGGAGGCTCCTCTCCATTCTTTCCAAGTTTTCATCTTAATGGATGATACATTGCATAAGTTGTATTTAATGATTAAGAATTAACCAAACTATGATTAGAGATGTATTTGTCAATTAATCTAACTTATGTCATACGTTATTCATCAAGGTAGAAACTTGAGAAAAATGGAGAGGAGTCTCCTCTGAGAGTATCCTATGGTTATATTAGATTAATACACAATCTATACAAGGGACAATTGCTTATTAACCGTGAAATGCTTGCACAAATAGCTACTATATCAAATAGGAATTATATTTATTTGATTTCCAATGAAATCATAAAAGAAGTAGATTGAAAAGAATTCACCAGAATAATTTAAACTGAGTTACTAGAGAATAAACTCCGAGAAAATAGAGTAGAAATTAGTATGAGAAAATATACAATAGTGGAACTGAGGCTAATGTCACGGACTTAGAGTTTCACTAAGACTCCCGTTGCGGCACTTGTCCACTTACACATGAATTTTTCACGATCTTGCAAGCACGAGTAAGTTTGTTTGTCTTGATTGCTAAGGAAACACTAGGTATGAGAAGTTCTAGAGAGCTTTTGAAAGAAAACTTGTATATTGCTTATGAAAGATTACTTACAATTTCTGAATAATTTGCCAAGTGAATGAGCTCCTCTATTAATAGTACCTACTTGGGGTCAAAGTGTACAAGTCCCTCTCCATTTAAATTTTAGTCCCTGAGCTAGAAGTCTTCACAGGTTTAGATATTTCTAAGGACTTTCAAGTGTTATCTACAAGTTTCTAGAATCTTTCATAAATCTCTCCAAGACTTTAGATTCTTTCCGAGACGGGTCATGACACTAAGTTATAGATACCAAAGGAATCTACCCAAGAGAAGTAGTCTACCGGCGTGCCTTGTTTTTGCTTCTTCTCAACTTACAGGTCACTAGAATCATAATTATCAAGTCTTCTCAAGTTAGGGTATCACAATTTATATAGAAAATCTGGCTTGACTCTTCTATACCCACAATCAACATCATATGTGCTCTTGGCACATTTCTGTACTGACAGTTCATTTAGTGGCCCATTTTTATCTCTTGCAAACGAAGCCCATACAGCTGATGCAATATATTCCTATTATAATTATATACTTACATTATATTACAAATACACTCACATTCTATACCATAAATTATAATAATATACTTACGTTATATCATATATATACTTACATTATATTACATATACACCTACAGATATACCTATAATATCCTATGAATTATATTATACTACATACATGTATACTTACATATATACTCACAGTATACTATCAAATACAATAACATGCCTACATTATATTACATATATATTTACAAACATACTCACAATATACTATCTATTATAATAATATACTTACTTTATATTATATATATACTTGCAATATATTATCTATTACAACAATATACTTACTTGATATTTCACATATACTTACAAAGTATATCAAACATACTCACAATATACTAAAAATTATGATAACATACTTACGTTATATTACAGATGTATTTCTAAATATACTCAAAATATACTATTTATTGTAATAATATAGCTACTTTATATTACATATATACTTAAAAATGTATATCAAATATACTCACAATATACAATCAATTATAATAAAATACTTATGATTATACTCGCAATATACAATCTATTATACTAATATACTTACATTATCTTATATATGTAATTATATACTTGCTACAATTATATTTTTCCAATATTGAATTATTATAGTGACTTCAATTTAATTTTCAAATATGATTATGTAAAGGTAAATAAATTTATTTAATTGAACTATACAAAATTTATGAAAAAGAAAAAGATGTAAAGACAGAATGGATCTTTGACTTTACTAACAAATTGATTAAAATTCAAAATATACAAAGACCAAAGTTACAAAACTATAATTAGTTGCCTCTAATAAATTACAATTTCTACATATTTTGAATCATTTTCTCCAATTCATTTTTACTAACATTAATAGGAATTGACTCATAATTTTTAAAATTACTAGCTTCTTTCCATCAATCTTAGATGGAGTCAAAGATTCACTATTTTTTTGTTTTTGGATATGATGAAATAAAGCAAAATGGTTCTTTAACTGTCTGCGCTTAACAGTTAGTCAATGCAACTTTCGACGCTCATCAAAGGTCATCCGGAAACAGTCGCTCTATGTTTTTAAATATAGGGGTCAGGCTGCATACATCCGACCTCCCTTTACCCTACAATGAACGGGAGGCTTTGAGACATTGGAGCAATGTTGTTGTTGTATGTTGTTATTTGTAACTTCACTAGCTTGTGCCGAAGAATCTCCAATTGACATTATTACTTCAAGTTCTTCTTCGTCTTTTGGTCTTACTTTATTTCTTCACTCTGATCTAATCCCAATCTTCAAGGCAAACTAAAATATTCATGGCATTGCTACCCAATGAATGTCGATTATCTCCGATAGGTTTCCTTCTTTGACTAAATATGCTCTCTGATCCAACGGTTGATGTTGAAACATTTAGCACATTAAAGTTAGCTACATGAACTATTCTCGATATTATTGGTCTGATCTGCCTTGGTGGATTTATTTGTTTAGGTTGTATCAGAAAACACATGCATTTTGAAGTCGTCTATGTTGTCCACAAGGATTTATTGTATGCAGTTTTATTTTACATTTTTGTTAAAGACTATTTTCAAGACTTGAACTCGTAACCTTCTAATCACATGGCAATAATTTTACGAGTTAGTAGGAAAGAATTCAAATCCCTTGTCTATTGCATATTATCTTTCTCAAAAAGCAAAGGTCTGCACTTTCTGTTTATTCCTCCGAGCAGATTGTAACTGCCAAATTGTTTTGTATAAAGACAAGTGATGATGCTAAAAGGTTGTTTTGGGCCAACAATACTGTCTTTTGGCAGCTTATAAGAAACCTCCTGATGGTTCAAAAATTTGCTGTCTATGGTAATACTCGTGTTCAATCAAAAACAAGAAAATCAAAATTGAATCCACAAAGAGAGCTAGAAGAAGTCAACACCCTAATCACTCAACTAAAATTACCAACTATGAATTATAAGAATGCCAGGTTTCATCTATAATCTACAAGCTTCACACCTCTCAAATATTCAATACTTATTTATACTAAGAAAATAAAAGACGATATTTTTTTACAATTTTATCCTTAATGAGATAAGGGCATTTTTTAGTTGTCTTCTTTTGTAAATTCTTAAATTTATGAAATAAATAGTCATTTGCACATATGGCCTCTTTTCTTCTTCCTTGGCACTTTTGTAGTCCTTCCACACATTGTATGTATTTTTTCTGGTGACCCTCAAGCTCCTCCTATAATGTTACCTTTTTCATAAACATTGCTTATAGATTTTGGGGATCCTTTGTTTGACTCCTTATGAATGATCTTGAGTAGGAGTGGTAAACGAGTGGGTCGAGTCAGATATGAGTCGATCAAATATGAGTTAAGTATGGATAAAATATCCTTACTTGTCATCTTTTATCAATAACAACAACATACCCCAGTGCTTCAAAAGGCTCCCGCTCATCGCGGGGTGAGGGGGGGTCGGATGTACGCAGCCTAACCCCTATGGATAAAAATGAGTTATCGAGTGAATAATATGAGTAAATATAGTCACCCTTGGTCTTGAGGAGTATATGCCACCAAAAAATAGAAAGATGTCTCTTGAAAACTGCCTTAGGCTTGTTATCCAGAAAGTTGTTTCGGTGTACTGTAACTAATATAATGTGGGAGCTTGTTGCTAGGTTTTAATCAGTTAGATACTTGTAACTCAATTGGTGAAATAAAACATCTTAAAAACATTATTTTTTACTGACATTGTGACGTGCAATGAAAATTTTATTGCGAATAAATAAAATATTTAGAAATTGTTAATACGTAATTGATACATTCCTTTTCTCCGTTAAGATTACATGAAAATCTATGTAGTGATATCATTATTGTATTGTTTCAATAATCACCCTTTCGATAAACACAAACTTCAACGATCCATAAAAGAAAAATGCTAGGTAATCTTTATCTGTCTTGGTGGTAAAGTAATTCAATAGGATCTAACAAATACCTTTTTCATTCACTTTGACTTGTCACTATTTTACTTATCAAAATTAAATTATATGAACTTTGATCAATATTTTAAGATGTATTTTTTCATTATATTATTATGAGAAAGATTGTAATTTATAATACTTTTCGTATAGTTTTCAAACATCTAAATTTAGATTTCAAATATTAAATTTAACTACTTTAATTTAGCTTTGGAATTTAGTCAAGTTGACTTCGACACTATGACTAATTAAAGTGAATAGCGAGAGTACGTAATAAATAGTCAAACTATGTGTAAGCTAACACGTACCATAACGTTATAAAGAAGCTAATGAAAACAGAAGCTAGCTTACTGTGTAAATTATTTTGAAAATGTTGATCAAGATTGAGGAGACGTGAAGAATGTAAAGAAAGAAGTTACCTATAGAATTTCCATGGTCAAATTATTATTCAGTCAGAAGTTACATTCATTGGGTCAACTTTTGGAAAAAGTAACAGAAAGCTTCTTATTTTCCTCCACTTGAATAGTACAAGACTTGACATTTGTACTTATCATTTTACGAGGTCATCACTCGTACTTCTTTTTTATTAAAAAATAAAAAATAATTATACGAGTCATGACTTAAGATCGTTTAGTTTGAATAGGATGAAAAAAGTAATTTTTAAAAAAGATTTCAAAAATACTTTTTAAATTATTGAAATTTATTTTTAAAATAAATAATTATATATTTGAATAAAAGTATTGTTAAAAAAAGTTATTTATCTGGAACAAATTAAAGAAAATACACCAACAATTTTTTTTCTATATTTTCCATACCAAAGGTGGAAAATGGAAGAAGCGGAAGAAAGGGAAACTGTGGAAGTTGGCACTGACCAGGAAATGTACTCCCTTACTTGTCCAATATAAAAGGGGAAAAGATTCACAAATACTCCTGACTTATAAAAAAAATTCATAAATACTCTCTTTTATTTTTGGATTTAAAATTACTCCTAAGATTTATTTTTGGTTCAAATATATCCTTCAACTTAACAGAAAATATATTTTTCAATTTTAATTCTTTAAAAAATCATAAATTCAATCTCTCACACATCCTGGCAGGAATATCAAAACACGACTAATCTTATCCACTATATTTTATTTGATCACCTCCCTCTAATATTTTTACTGTCTACTTCTACCTTTTCATGTAATCCCTAAATTCAATCTCTCATACTTCATAGCAGGAAGATTAATACATTTTCTCTGCACATATCTAAACAATCACAATTTTATTTTCTTCATTTTGTCAGTCATAGAAATCACGTCTAACTTCTTCCAAACATATTATTATAATAACAAATGTCACATATATCTAATGTTAATTATTATATTTATAATATATTTTAATTAACACAATAAGCACGTACAAAGTATGTAATCTAAATTAGTTTATTAAAATGAGCAAATAAAAAATTATACTCAAAGGTAGTATTTGAGTTTGGTGGTTGTCCAAGTTGCATTGGCATCCACAAGAAAATAGAAAAAGTCGATTAAAAAGCCGAAAAGTTTGGCGACTTTTAAAAGTTGGGACCCAAATGAAGTATTTGAGGATGAGAACAAAAGACGGTGCTGACTCAGATTAAAAAGAGCCCTTCACTTTATTGAGAATCAAAATAAAATCTCCAAAGCCACAAATAACTTGTGGCTCACAATTATCTTCTCTATCTTACCTGGCATGCCACCTCTCCTTCAACAAATTGCTTTTCCTAACAAGTATTCTTCGTCGTCCATATAATTTAACTTCAAAATTTATAATTTAAAATTGTATGATTAAAAATTATTTTATTAAATATAAAACAAAATTAAAAGTGTATGATTCATTTTGCACTACTCATGAATGGACAAATTTAATTTGACTAATTAAAAATAATATAGAAGATATTACCAGAAAGAGCAAAAATATATTTAAACAACTATTTTTAGATTTTAAAAATATAAAATAAATTAAAATTTAAAAATTGAATATTACCAACTTATAACTTTTAAATTTTAATTTATTTTTTTTTAAAAGTCCATCTAAAACACTAGCGTATTCATATTTTGGTTCATACATATACGTATTACATTTTAAATCATAATCAAGCACCACTATTATACTCCATTTTCCAACAAAGTTTTAAATTTAATACTTTGTTTGTCTAATAATAATTATCAATTATTAACTTAATATAAAGATTTAGAAAATCACCCTTATTTTAATAAGATATTTAAATATTAAAAAATAAATTTAATAATAAGATAAAATAGACATAAAATGATAAAATATTCATAATTATATAAATTGATATAAGTATTGTTGAATATTTCAAAATAGTGCAGTAAATAAGTAAAAATGGACAGAAAAATATACACCAATGATGTAAATTTTTACTTGATAAATTGAACTTTTTGATTTATGAATTTAAACGTATATTCCCTCTGTTTCCTTTTATATGTCACCTTTTCTGATGACACTTGCATTAAGAAAAAAAGAACTTTACTATTTTGCCCTTAATGTACATTAATTGATTTTTTAGTTCTTCTAGTTGATTAAATAGAAAAATATATCTTTTCAAAACTCATTAATTATCAAGGGTAAAATAGGAAGAACATGTCATTTATGCATTAATTTTGTAAAATGATATATACACCCTCTAATCCATGTTTACTTGTCTCTTATTAACTTGACACGACACAGAGGTTAAGAAGTAGTAAATGATGGATTACTTTTTGAATATAATAAATATAAATCTTGAAAAATATGGAAATGACTATAATAAATAATAAGGATAAATTAGAAATTAAATATAAAATTATCTCGTAATTTTATAAAGTAGATAACTATTGTTGGATATCTCAAAAGAATACAAAGAGCAAATAAAAATAGATGAAAAGATATTAAATGTATTTATCTATATATAGTAAAAATGACACGGACGAACTATATTTCGCTCAAAATAATTGTCAAAGAAGTGTCATATTTAAAAAAGAAAAACACACACATGTTGTGTGTGTTTGTGTGCATCGGGGTTGTATGCGTTATGTGTAACATGAGACCCAATCCCCAAATTCGCCGGATTTGTTTGTTGGACTGTCTTCTCTCTCCCTTTTTTCCTCCAACTTAGCTAAGGAACTTGAAAAAAGCGCAGACTAATATGGCGGAACTCAAAGACCCTGCAATTAAACTCTTTGGCAGAACTATTCAGTTTCCGGATTCTTCTGGAAATCCTCAAGATGATTCTTTGCCTGACGAAACCAACGGTGGAGAAGAAGAAGATGATGAAGAAGAAGAAGAAGAAGCACACAAGGTACTTAACACCAAAGTTTGAGTATAATCTGTTGATTTACTGTAAGTAATTTGTAGGCCACTGTTGTTGACTTCCCATTGGACTCTGCTTCACCTCATTCTGCACCATTTTCCTAGGGTTTTGAATCAGAGACAAACTACAAACATTTTTTTTAAAAATCGAAATTGATAAAATGAAGGAAAAAGGCAAATGGAGGAGGTGATTGATTACATGGTGGGAATCCAACTCTGAAAGTTCAGGTTAACCGAGTTATTAATAAGATTCTCTTAGATTGAATTGATTATTTTGAAGGAAAGGCCATTAAATTTGTCGATCAATTAGGTCAGGTATTCACAAATTTCTTAATTGGGGTTCGTTTCTTTGTGTTCTCAACAAATTTCTTAATTATTCATATATAGAATTAATACAATATTTGGTTTGCAAAAACACGCATGACTAGTACATGTATAAGCTTGGATATCCATGTATAATTTTATGTTCCACATGATAGAAGGTGGAATAATAAATACAAGTATAACTAATCCCTCCCTGCATAACTAATACCTACATGAAATAATACATAAATTTCTTCATATTTAATCCTTACATTACTAATACTTGCTTAAAACTAACTAGATACCAAACGACCCTGTAGCTCCTTTAGCTCCGTGAATGTGTTGTATTTTCAAGTGGAAAGTAATTAATTTTAATGTAAATTTTTAGGATCATTGCATAACATGTTATTGAAGGTTGCTTGTTGTAAAATATATTTTCACTGTCAATTTATAGAAGTTGCATTACTCCTTTTACAATTGTAAGGAGATTTATTAGAGTTCAACTTTATTCCATCAATCAAACGAATCACGGTTCAACGTCTTTCACATCTCCATAACTGAGATTTTTCTTACTTTCCAATGATTAGATCTCATAATGGGCAATCTATTAGCGCGGAAAAAGAGTAGTTTAATTCTAATATTTGCTAAATCAGAAACTTTGTCTTCATACCATTTATTTGTGTAAAATGATATAAATGCTCTGCTTCAACAATCAGCACAATGCAGATGCTTAATTTGTTTTGCACTCGTATCCCTAGTTCTCCATGGTTATCCCTTCATGATATATAACCTACTGTTGTGTCTCCTTTGGCCTCTCAACATATATCTCTACAACTTTCGCATGCTTCTTAACGATAGAGAAGCTTGGCTGTCTCAATAGTTATAAAAGAGTAGCAAAATCACGTTGAACCTTTTCTTTTGAGATATCCCTAAGTTTCTAATTATTTGAATGGTTTAAAAGAAGAGTTTACCGACTCAATTTACTCCTCTGTGAAAATGTATCCGCATACAGGATGACTTTGGAAGAAACCTGGAAGATGTTGAGGACGAGATGGAAATTTTGGCTGACAAGGAGTTGCAGGATCAGAATTCAGATCCAACTAGAGCTGACAGTATAAAGGATCCACCTGTTGATAGTGACTGTTCAACAAGACCTTCAAAAAGTGAAGAACAGCAAGGAGAAGCAAGCAATTCACAAGAGAAAATCCTCAAAAAGCCAGACAAGATACTTCCATGTCCCCGGTGTAAGAGCATGGAAACCAAATTTTGTTATTTCAACAATTACAATGTGAACCAGCCTAGACACTTCTGCAAGAATTGCCAGAGATATTGGACAGCTGGTGGGACCATGAGGAATGTGCCTGTAGGAGCTGGTCGTCGGAAAAACAAGAACTCAATTCCACAATACCGTCAAGTATCTGTCTCTGAAACACTTCCGAACGCACAAAAAGACTATCCAAATGGAATACAACAACCTGTTCTTTCATTTGGCTTCCCTACACCACTCTGCGAATCGATGGCTTCAGTTTTGAACATTACTGACAAAACAATGCATAATTGCTCACAAGATGGGTTCCATAAACCACAAGAGCCCATTGTTCCAGTTAGTTACGTAATTGGAGATAATGGAGATGACCATTCCAGAAGATCATCAGTCAGTACTGCAAATTCAGAGGATGAAGGTAACAAAATTGTACCGGACCTGCTAAAGAAGAACTGCCATAGCTTTCCACCTTACTTGACTTGCTATCCTGGGGCTCCTTGGCCATATCCATGCAGTTCTGTCCCATGGAGCTCTGCAGTCCCTCCTCCTGGCTATTGCCCTCCTGGTTTTCCTATGCCGTTTTACCCAGCAGCTTCTTTTTGGGGTTATACTGTAGCAGGTCCTTGGAATGTTCCCTGGATGTCCCCAACTACTGCTTCCCTAATCCCAACAACTCCGACTTCTGGTCCTAATTCTCCAACTCTGGGTAAACACTCAAGGGATGAAGACATACTAAAACCGGTGACGGAAGAACCTTCAAAAGAGCGTAATCCTGAGAAGTGCCTCTGGGTTCCAAAAACTCTGCGAATTGATGATCCAGGAGAAGCTGCAAAGAGTTCTATATTGGCGACATTGGGAATAAAACATGATAGTGTTGATTCAGTTGGTGGAAGTCCTTTCAGTGCTTTTCAGCCGAAGAATGATGACGATAATAGTGTTTCAGAAAACTCTACTGTATTACAAGCAAACCCAGCAGCATTGTCTCGGTCAGTAAATTTCAATGAGAGCTTATAAGCAGTTGTGAAATCATTGAGAATGTTAAATATCAGACAGTGATGGCAAGGCCAGGCAGGAATTCTTCAGCTCAGTAACTCTTTACTACTGTTACCTATCGGAGTAGTTTGGTTGGAGCAGCTCTTCTCACAGCAGTGTTGGTAAAAGTGTAGGATAGATTCCTTTAGTTTCTTTCAGATTGGAGTAAATCAATATTTAGCAGCTAATTTCTCCTTTTTGTGTGAAAAAAGGTGTTTTTTGGTTGATAGTGTTTTTCTTTTTTCTCGTTTTCTTTTCCATTTTCTTAGTTGATGAATATACTTGTATTTGAGAAAGTGAGAGGTAAACTAGTAGGCGGTTTCTGTACCAAATTCGCTATGTGATGAATAAGTTAAAGTTATAAGTTCATTATTTGTGTGAATGTTACTATTAATGCAGTACTAGTCTGTGATGAATGGACGGCAGTATATGTTTCCTGAACGAGTTGATTTAATTTATTTCTAAGAGATGTATTTTATTTAAAGAACCTTACCTTTCAATTCTTCCTCTTAGGTGTCTTCTCTATATGGTTTGCGTAAACTCTACCTTCCCCCAATGGATTACACTGGGTATATTGTTTATGGTGCTTATTGATTCTCTATTTCCAGAAGGAGGCAGAAGTAATGTATTCAGTTCCAGAGTATTGTACTAAAAGGAAACAAACAAGAGACAACTGGTGCATCTTTATCTTTAGCAGGATTTAGTGGAGAAGAAACACCACCATTTTAGTGCCGGCTTGCCACGGGCAAAGGTAATGGATAATTTTTACAAGTTTCATGTGTATTGATTACTTGTCAAACCATCTCTATGCAACTAAATGAGCCAGCCCTTTGGCTGTGTTCCAATCTATAAGCTTCACGCAAGCTTTTACTTTGTCATCTGGTTCTTGTACATGGCGTAGTCGGATTTGTTGTATTCTGTTTCATCCTTGTAATGGGAGAGATGGAGAGTGAATTTTGAAGGTTGAAAATGGTATTCGGACATTGGAGTTTTATTTGGACACAACCCCAAAATTCCATTTTCAAGAGCCCTCTGAAAATAAAAATAAAAGCAAAAGCGGGGCGCTTCATTTCTCTAACAATTGTTGTGGCTGCTTTTGCCTTCTCTCAGTGTCACGGTTATTCTTCTACTCCCCTACATGTCGCACTTTTTATTTTATACGCCTTTTAATATTATCACAAATAAAAGTTTTTCCACAATAAATGAGTGAAAATTTTGTGTTAAAAGATCATAATTTTCTTATTCATTCCTCACTGAATCTGCTTATTGAAAAAAGGCATCCTGGAAAACATATTTACTGAGAAACTTCCTAATTTCTTCATATAAAAGTATTATTATTATTTTTCTAAAAGTATTATTTTCCATCAATCTCGGATGGAGCCAAAGATTCATTATTTTTTGGCTTTGGGGTATGATGGAATAAAGCAAAA
>JAOTQR010000045.1:11090545-11104681 GCA_025774065.1 Solanum ossicruentum | reverse complement strand
AGAATTATATTTTATAAGTATAATTTTTATTTATGAATATATTACAAGTTAAATTTATTTGTCTAATACTTATGATTATTATATTTTGATTTCTCTTAAAATGTTCACTCGCTACTAAATTCTATATTTTAAAATAAATAGTTTATTGTTCACTTAAAAATTATATTCAACATATCAATTAAAATGTCAACTATTTCAATAAATTTTTTTCGCTTTTAATAAACTTAAAATGGAAGTTTTATTTTTAAGTTAAATAAGATGAGAGCTTATTTTTAAGCTAAATAAGGTTGGTGTTTTTTTAAAGCTGAATAAGATGAAATTTTTATTTTTAAGCTAAATAAACTGATTTTTTTAAGTTAAATGAGATGAAAATATAGTTAAAGCTAAATAAGATAGAAGTTTTATTTTTAAGTTAAATAATATGAAAATTTAAATGACACAATTATGAAAATGTATACACATATGTTAAATAAGATGAAAATTTATTTTTAACAATGAATAATTAAAGCTTTCAAAGAAAATTAAAAATAAATAAATAAGATGAAGGGGATTTTGGTAAACAAACATCTTATTATTAGAAATTGTATTATGAAAACATTTTGAATATGTCAAACCAAATAAACAATAAAAATTACTCTCAGTATAACTAATCGCAGCATAGCTTATCCCATCATAAATTGCATTCAAACCAAACGACCGTTAATTATTAAAAAAGCATATAACTTGAGATGAATGGAATAACATTAAAAAATTTACGGCTTTAATTTGTGCAGTTTTCTCATAAAACATGGAGTATTTCCTATTTTGGAAACAATTATGAGCATTACTCTATTTTTTTTATATAGTTGAACGCAGAAAACATATTTAATCATAAGCTTTTCAAAAATTATTTTCATTTTTTTCAAGAATTTGAAGAAAAAATTATTTTTATTTTAAATTATTCATAAAAAATAAAATACAACTCTAAGAGGGTGTTTGGATTAGCTTAAAAGCTGGTCAAGATTGCTTTTAAGTTCTCTTTATCTTTTGAAAGTGTTTGACAAATTCTAAAATAATTTAAAATAAGTTTAAAATAACTTAAAATACGTCAAAAGTTAGAAGTTGATCTCTCCTACTTTTTTTCTTTTTAGCTTAAAAACTATTTATGTTTGACCAATAATTTACCTTTTTATCCCCAATATTTATTTATATTTTTTATATTATTTTGCTTTTACTTTTTGTTATTTTTTTCTTTTATTTTTTTTTAAATTTGGCTCTTTTTTTCCTCTTGCTCTTTCTTTATTACTTTTCTTCTTTCCTTAACTCTTTCTTTCTTTTTTCTTCTAAAATATTTTCTCCTTATTTTATTCTTTTTATAAATTATTTATGGTAAAAAAGAAATATAGCCATTACTTATTACAAATATAATTTTAAAAAACTCAAATGTTTTATGTATTTTATTAAAATTATATATTTTAAATTTTAAAAATAACTTAGACATATAAATTAACTTATATAATCAATTTATGTTGAAGATGAATTAAAATAAATTAATTCTAATTTAATCTAATATAGAAACAAAAATTTAAATTAATAATTAACATTTTATAATATGTAATAGTTTAATGATATTTCAGACATTTTGATTAAAAAAATTACTTAAAAACACTTTGATACCAAACACATTAACAAACTTTTTTCAGCTTAAGCACTTCTATCCAAACACGTAACCACTTATTTTTAAAATAAATTTTAACACTTTAAAAAGTGTTTTTGAAGAACTTTTTAAAAGTCACTTTTTCCATCTAATCCAAATCGGCTCTAATGACCAAATATAATTTTAATTTTTAAATATTTATTTTTTAATTTTAAGAAAAATAAAAACATTTTATTTTTCTGTTTTTAGGATAAAACTTGGCCAAACGGGTAACGCGAAAAAGCAGCAAGATATTTATATAGCACGGAACGGCGTGGTCCAAGGATAAGAAAAGCAGCCCTTACTGTTTCGGGTCAAAAAACCCTAGCAGCTCTCAATCAGTTTTGTTCTTGCATATTCCTCAGCATCAGCAACTTATTCTCAGGTGTTCTTCACAAATTACATCCTTTATGATTTTATCTTTGTATAGATTTTCTAATCTTGTTAAGTTCAATGTTGAAATTAATTCGATATCGGAGAATTTATGTATCTTTGATTAGAATCTGATTCCATGGAGTATAGCGTCGACGTTATATTCAGATCTATGTTTATTTTCGGATCCGTCGTCTTTGTTTTGTTTCTGACGCCATTTTTGCCCTTTCGAAATTTCTTCTTCTTTATTTTGTGTATCAACTTTTTTGTTTTTGTTTTTATCACAATTATTGTACTTGAAGTGAAAAAGAACAAGCAAAAAGGGATTTTATTGAATTGACAGTGTCCTTGATCTGGAGTTCGTGAATTGGCCATTTGTGTATAGGCTCAGACAATATGTAATACCGGCTTGTATCTTGCGTTTCTGCTGTGTACAAGGAACTTATACTGTTTATCTGATAAGGAACTGCGTACACATCCAGTTTTGATGTTTTGTTGCTGTCAGAATCTCTTTTTTTCCCTTACCTAGAAGAGCTCTAGAAATCTGTAGATCCTGCTGATGTAGAATGTGTATGTCGAAAACATTGTATCATGGCTATATGATGAGTATTTGGGGAAATATGGCATGAAATTGAATGAAAGTTCGTTAAATGTATCTCTTTTCTAATAAGGGTGAATGTATCTCCAAGTTTTCAACATTGGCACTTTCAACCTATTCTAGTTTCTTAGTTTGGACTGGAACTAGGTTATGGAAGAGGCATACTTGTGCTGATGCGAAACTATTTTCTATCCGACATATTGGAAGATTTAGTAGGTGGATTTATTCTTCATGGATTTATGACTTTTGTTTGCAATTTTTTGATGTGAAACAGTATTTAGTTCATATTTTGTAATGGCTGGTCGACGGGATAGCTATGGGAAGCGGTCTCATTCTCAGTCAGATTACAGTGAAAATGGGGGAAATAAAAGGAGAAATACTAGAAATGATAAGGATCCTTTCTCTATTGGTCCTGATGATACAGTATATCGATACTTGTGTCCAGTAAAGAAGATTGGCAGCATCATAGGTAAAGGTGGGGAGATTGTTAAACAATTAAGGGTGGATACTAAATCAAAAATTAGAATTGGAGAGACAGTACCTGACTGTGACGAACGTGTTGTCACCATCTACAGCTCAAGTGAAGAAACAAATAAGTTTGATGATACAGAAAATCGTGTTTGTCCTGCGCAGGATGCCCTTTTCCGCATATTTGATAAAATTATTAGTGATGACACTAATGATGAGGAGAACTCTGAGGAAGCATCACAGGTTACTGTTAAGCTCCTAGTGCCTTCAGATCAGATTGGATGTATTATTGGAAAAGGGGGACAGATAGTTCAGGACATTCGAAGTGAAACTGGTGCTCAGATCCGTATTTTGAAAGATAAGCATTTGCCTTCATGTGCATTGAGCTCAGATGAACTTGTGCAGGTAATGCAGGATGGCCTTCCTATATATCCACTTGTTTTACCTCTTCAACATCAAAATTGTTCAATAACTTTTGTTGGTTAGTAAGTTTGATTAAGTGCTCGTTCGTCATGCTTGCACTTGCGGGCTATTCACTTTTCAGCTAATTACTTTGGATATCTTTTTTTACATCTTGGTTGACTGTTTTGATTTAGAATTTAAACGGACTAATCATGCTGCATTTCTGTTTCTCACCACTTCTTGAAGTTTATTATTGATGGCCCAAATTGCATAATTACGTACGAACAGATTGTTACCTTAGTTATAGATGTATGGTCAAGTTTCTTGATAGTCGTCGGTCTATCAAGCTGGGACTCAATTTTTGTATCTCATTGGTGCTTATTAATAGTTGTAATATTGCTATTGTAGTTTCTCGGTCTTCAATTTCTCTTACTAATTGTTGTTTCTTGTACCACAATTATCATATTTTTTGTTATAGTTTTTGTTCTGTTTCTATCAGTTGTTTTTATTATTATCCGTTTCTTGTAATTCTATTACCCCTTTTGGGGGCTGCTATGGACTTTTATCCCTTAAGCTCAGGGTTTGCCGGAAACCACCTCTTTACCTCTGAGGTAGAGGTAAGGTGTACACTCTACCCTCCCCAGACCTTACTTTATGGGACTGAATTGCACAGAGTATGCTGTTTCTTAGTCATGTGGAATTACAAATAAACTTGGCTGAATTAACGTCACTGCTCATCTGATTGCTGGGTACTATGTTTTAGATATCTGGTGAAGTTGCTGTAGTGAGGAAGGCTCTCTATGAAATTGCAACTCGTCTTCACAAAAATCCATCCCGTACCCAACACATTTTAGCCTCTGATGCACCAACTATCTACTCTTCGCGCACTTCACTTATAGGTTCTGCTGGTGGTGCTCCAATAGTGGGAATAGCTCCGCTAGTGGGATCATATGGGGGTTACAAAGGGGAGAGTGGTGACTGGTCAAGGTCTTTCTACTCAGCTCCAAGGGATGAATCATCTTCAAAGGAATTTTCTCTTCGTTTAGTGTGTCCTACTGCAAATATCGGAGGTGTTATTGGCAAAGGTGGTGTCATAATAAACCAAATTAGACAAGAGTCTGGTGCAGTGATCAAGGTTAATAGTTCTAATGCTGAAGGTGACAATTGTGTGATTGATATTTCTGCAAAAGAGGCAAGTATTTTTTACTTAAATGGATGTTTATCGGAATATGTGACTTGAGGCTTTTTGTTCTCAGTAAAGATGTGGTTTTATGCTTTGTCTAGTTTTTTGAGGACACATATTCTCCCACAATTGAAGCAGCACTGCGATTGCAACCAAGGTGCCGTGAGGAAGTGGAACGGGATTCAGGTCTTATATCAGTCACCACAAGGTTGCTGGTTCCAGCATCTCGAATTGGCTGTCTTATTGGGAAAGGAGGATCCATCATTAATGAGATGAGGAAAATCACTAAAGCTAATATTCGCATTCTCTCGAAGGAAGACCTTCCAAAGGTTGCATCTGAAGATGATGAGATGGTACAGGTAATTATTCATTGTTAATACTGATTGGGTACTTTGTATATGTCAAGGATACCCCCCACTGATCAACAGGGGATAAAAGTCAGTGGTTTCTCACCCCCGCGTCCACCCTACCCCAGAAATCTAGCTTCCGGAGTACAAACATACAGTATGAATGAGGGTTTCTGATGTGGATGTCGACATATTTGAAAGCCATAAGCTGCTTTTGCTTCTTGATTAGTTTTTGGGGCAGGAATGTGCATGAATGGAACTATTGTTTCATATGGTTTGTCCTTTTCCCTCTTGCTGCGAGGTAGCCAGTGTTCCCCAAAGTTAATCTTACAAAGAGGGAAAAAAGAATGCTGATGCGAACATACTTTATGCAGTAGTTCCTTTTCTTTCTTGTTATTCCTGTTTACTTCTACTATCATACTTGGTCTCCTTGTTTTTCTAAAATTTATTTAGGAACTTTTTTCATGCACCTAAATCTATCATTATACTTGTTATTTTGCTTTGAAGAAGTTACTCGAAAGACCATTTTTCTTAACTGAAGCCAATTATATACTTCCTACATTCATCAGATATCAGGAGATCCTGATGCTTCAAAGGATGCACTCATGCAAGTAACATCACGTTTAAGGGCTAATCTTTTTGAAAAAGAGGGACCCGTGTCTGCCTTTGTGCCAGTTCTCCCCTACCTTTCCATGTCAACAGATTCAGATACCTTGAAATATGAACATAGAGATACTAGGAGACATGCACGTGAACATTCCTACTCAGCTGGTTATGGTGGTACAAGTGATCTTCCACACGCTGATGGTTTTGGAAGTTATGGTACTCTCCAGGTAAAACTTTGTTTCATGGGTTAGGGCAAAGGAGTTTTATGATGTTGCAGTGCTCTCCAGAAGTTCTGGGATTTGTTTGTTTCAGTTGCTTTCGACTACTTTTGTAGAATGTCTTCGCTGCTTTTGTTATTAATTTTCTAATTCCCTTTGCAGAGTACTAGTAGTGTAGGTTATGGGGCATACGAAGGATATTCTCCTGCTTATCCAAAAGAAGGATATTCCCATGGGCGTTCCAGTGGATCTGGGTGAGTCTCTTGCCTTCCCTTCATCAGTCTTGGGTAGCTTTGGTGCCTATGTTGTAGTGATACTGTGATCATGCTGCCCATGATTTTCTTGAAAGCAAAACAAGAATGAACTTGTAGTTTTATATTAGGTTCTCGCCTGTTTATGTCTGACTTGACGACATTCTGGTTTGAACTTGTCAGCGGTGATCTGGTTCTGCCCATATTTTGCAGAGGATTTCTTATTTAGCTCCTCTACTTTCAACTGCTCTAAAGAAGTCAAAGTTGCTTCTATAATTCTTCTTACTCATTGTTGAGTTTATGTAACAGGTCATCAAGGCAAAACACTGCCCCTCGGAGAAAAAGTTATGGTTACTAGAGCTTGTAACAGGACCACAGGTAGCTCTTGAATTATGGTTCTATTGCATTGCATCTTACATTTAGTTCGCTGGTTTTATACCTCGCCCTGCTCATACAGAACTTCTAAACATTTTGGTATGATGACCTAACCTGTCTTCCTGTTATGAAACTAATGGTATTCTTTTCCCTTTGTTTCCTTTCCCTCGCTACAAACAGCCGAGCTATCTGAAGCCTGAAGCCTGCCTACTGTCACCTTTGATGAAGCCTCATTGCCTAAACCAGATGACCAGATGAATGCGGACATCAAAAATCATTGCCAACCTTGATGTTTTCCTTAGCAGGACCATATCCGAAGATCTTACCTACTATTGAAATTTGCCATGCCCCGACACCATATACTTCCAAGTTCAAACTCTTGTGCTTCCAAGAACCTGTGTAGCCAGCGGCCTCATCCTTTCTTCCCTGTTATAGTTGTACTATAGACGAATTCAACTCTTAAATCTTGGCCTTGTGTCCTGATGTCTTGTTTTTGGTTTATTGGTATTTGTATGAATCTACTGTTAGTTGGACTTGTCTATTAGATGCTTTAGATGGCGCAGATTTCCAAATGTCTTTCTGGTTTTGATTATGATGCAATGTTTGGATACCTTTTCAAAATATCTTCAGAAGTATTGCTATATTACTTAGAAAGCCTACATGTGTCTTCTTTATGTGATAATATTCGATCATGATTTATGGATGTCCTTGCCATTTATTGGCAAAAATTCTTGCTAAAAGTAGATTCACTCTTCTGAAGAAGATGTAGTGGGGCTATGAAATGTGCATACAGCTTAAGCTACAGGTGTGCCCACAGTTCAATGTGGACACTGGATCTTCAATGCAGTGATCTGTGTGGTTAAGTAGTCCAAGATGTTGAGTATGCCAAAATGCAGTGATATAATCTTTGCTGCCTTTCACTGTGGAATTTGATAGCCTTTGGGAGTACTGGTTGGAATTAAATTGAAGCAGGTAAAATCTCATGGTAAGTCTTGTATTATTATTATAATAACATGGTTACTTTTATTTGCAAGCTCTGATGTTTCGATGAATCAGCATGTTTTATAGAATTTTGCACCTACATGCAAAGATAGGTAGCCCTATTTTCTCTGCGTTTGTTTGGTCGGAGTGTTGTTTCAAAATCTGCTCCAACGAGAAGTTAAGCCATCTCTTCTGTGTCTGTGGGATACAGTATGTTTACTTGTTTTGCTGATGCCGTTTGTTATTGCTCCATTATTTGTTCGTTCTTACTAAGAGTGGTGGGGGTTGAGTTGGTGTCTTGAAGAAGAGTGTGTGTGATATGAGAAGGATATTTACAAAGACGATCAAATCATGGGGTATGAGAAGTTGATTGCTTAACGAAGTATTGCACCCAGTTGAGACTTAGTAGATGTTGATTTCCTACAACTAATCATATGCCAATTTAGAAGTTGCGCTATTCTATGCGTCGCTTAGCCCTGGCCAACACAGTTTTAATGAATCCTTGGTTGAGGTTCTTGTAGGTAGTTGATCGACTTGATAATTGACTGGAGTTGCAGCAGTTGCAGTATAGTGCCTCCTTATATGACCCAGTTGTTTTGCAGGGCAATCGATCGACTGCCTTCTGTAATTTTTTTTCTTTTGATGTAATCATTAAGTATTTATGACAACAGAATCTAATTATAGGGCATGATGGTGTATCTGAAGTCGAACCTCCCTGGTTGGTTTAGGCAAGTTGGTACTTGGTTCTTGAAAATAGATGTTGTCACGTATATGTCAATTACGTCATTGTTTATGAATAGTTCGGTGATCAAAGAAAACGGGTTATGGACGCAATCGTTCCACAACTAAAACGCATAGTAATTTGTTGACGATAATAATTACTTTGATCTTTTTAAACTAGGCTTCCATGGAGAAAAAGTAAAAGTGTTCTAAGGTCTCACATACCAAAATGGAGGCGTAAAATGGTGAATTAGATTGTGTTGGATGGGTTCGAGAATTGTGGAGCAAACGTATGCAGCAAGAATCCTTCTGAAACCAAATTAGCTTTTTACAAATAAGAAATGATCAAGTTCACTTCAATATTTATTAGTGGCGACACTTGCTCAATCAACTTCTTTGGACTCTAGATTCTTTTGATTTGATCAATTGTATACACATCAATTAAGCAAGAGGAAAAAGTAGGACGCTTTTATTTGAAGTTTGCCAACACCGACTATATTTCAAATATTTTGAATTATTTTTAGATATTACTTTGAAACACCATCACTTACTGTTAGTTGCATTTGCTGTTACATTCTCTTACCTGTGTTTTCGTCATATCTAGTATTTCTGCTTATAGGCTTTGAGTTGAGGATTTTAGGAAACAGCCTCTCTACTTCTATGAGGTAGCGGTAAGGTCTGCGTACAATTTACCCTCCCCAGACCCCACTTGTGGGATATCACTGGGTATGTTGTTGTTGTATTACTTTGAAACACCATCACGCAAATGGTCATAAGATCACATGTTTTTTCTTTAAATAAGCTGGTCTTTTTGAATGAGTAGGTTTTTTTTTTAATTTTTGCCCATTGATAATTGAGCTTATGCTTAACGGACATAAGTTTGTACATCAGGCTAAGCATAATCTGTAGGATATTATAATATGAAAAAAGAATACATTTATGTTTTACGAAAAGAATTAGTTATGAGGGGTTGAAGACCGCAGACTGGCACTTCGTGGAACTTTTACAAAAGTATGGAAGTTGAAGTTATTGAACTTACGCCCCAGGCACAAAATGCTAGTGAACTTATGCCCCAATCAAAGTTTTTTAAAAGATTTGTTCTGAATTAAATAATCTTGAACTTATGTCTTAGGACGACTATGCTTAGAGAATGTTTGCGTTGTGAAATACGGTCATCATTAAAAATATTTTAGCCCATAATTTTCATTTAATAAGCAGTAGAGATTTTAAAAAAAATTGAAAATTAATAATTTGAGGAAATTTGTCATGATCCAAAATTAGATCGCAACTAAAGAAATTAAAATCAAAGTAAAATAATCATAACGGTTTATTTAAATCTCAAAATTTAGAGTAAGAGTACAAAAGCTTCTAAATAATAAAAATAAGTAAATGCTAGACGAAATCATAAGAAAATTACAAAGTCTGACATAGATAACAACAAATGAAGTCTCAAAAAAACAACAATGACTCGAAGTCTGAGTCTCATAATTCACGTGGTAGTTGATCTTATTGTACGAAGTTTTCTTATCATTATCAAATTAAACGACGATCCCGAGATTAGGACAATCCATGCAAAGGAACTGGGCTTTATTATCTTTCACAGCCCATAATCATAAGTCCACAAATTTCATACATGAATAAGCCCAACGACAACAGCCTAGAATCAAGAACAGTACGAGGAGAGTGTCGTCCCTGTAACTCTTCACACATCCCGGCGGTCGAATGCTTCAAGCTCTCCTTGAATTCCGAAAACACAAATCTCACATCAAACAGGTTGGCTCACTTCTCTTTCACCCTTCTTTTTCTTTGCCAAGACAGCTTCAACTTCAACAGTTCCATTCACTTTCTTCATCTTCTGCTAAACCAACATATACTAGCCAATATTCATCTTCAGCTGTATTATCTTCTCTTGAAAAATCAGGGAGTTTAAGCTTTTCGGGTAACAAAGGTGAGATTTTGCACAACCCCATCCTCAAAGATTGCCTTCTTAGGCTTTCTGAGATCTCCCCTGCAACTGTTCGTAGATTTTGGAGAGTTTCTGTGTTGAATCCTAATGATGTTCTTGAAATTTTGTTGGGCTCTCAAATTGATAGTGGAAATTTTGAGGTTGAGGTTAAAAAGATTGAATCTTTATGGGGAATTTATATGTGGGCTAGTAAGCAGAGTGAGAATTTTAGGCATCTCCCCAAGGCCTCCGGGATCATGGCCACAATGCTTGTCCATGCCGGGTTGTTCAAGGAAGTTGAATGTTTGGTTTCATTATTGGATAGCCAAGGAACTTTCTTGGATGATCATGAGATTTACAGTGATCTAATTGAAGTGTTTGTGGGTGATTATAGATTAGAAAAAGCTATTGCTTGTTATGACCGAATGAGGATGCGAGGTGTATCCCCATCGATTTCATGTTACAGAGTTTCCCTTGAGTTTTTGATTCAAATACATGAAACACAATTGGCATTTCAAATATATGCTGATGCTATAGATATTGGCTTGGGAAGGAATGTATCTGAAGGGGGCATATATGAGGGTGTTATCAGACTGTTATGTGCTGATGCGAAAGTTCAGGATGCCAGGAATCTGGTTAAGAAGGTCCTGGCTTTTGGAATTGAACCTACTTACTTAATCCTCGATTCTATTGCTTCTGGTTATTGTAATAAACGAGATTATGATGATCTGCTGAGTTTCTTTGTCGAGATTAGATGTATGCCTGATGTAACCGTAGTCAATAAACTCATCCAATCTGTTTGTGGACGGTTTGGTGTTGCAAGTGGGAACGCATACATACTGAAGTTGGATCAATTGGGTTTCTGTATGAATGAAATAACATTTGGGATTTTGATTGGATGGGCTTGTCGTGAAGGAAAACTGAAGCATGCCTTCTTTTATCTCTCAGAGATCCTGTCAAGAAATTTAAAGCCCAATATATATTCGTATGATGCTATTCTTAGTGGCCTTTTCAAGGAGGGTATGTGGAAGCACTATCAAGACATTCTTCAAGAAATGGAAGATCAGGGAGTAGAACCCCAATTATCAACTTTCAGGGTTCTTTTAGCTGGATTTTGTAAAGCTAGGCGCTTTGATGAAGTGAACCCAGTGGTATCTAAGATGGTAGATCGCAGCTTGATCCAACTATCGCGTACAGAAGATCCACTTTCCGTAGCTTTTGGATTCTTAGGTCTCGATTCTTCTGCTGTGAAAATCAGAAGAGACAATGATATAAAATTTCATAAAGCAGAATTTTTTGATAAGCTTGGGAATGGGCTTTATCTGGATACAGATGTGGACGAGTATGAGAGAGCTGTTGATGAAGTCCTTAATGATGCCATGCTTCCTGATTTTAACACTTTCATATGGAAGGATTACACGAAAAAAGACATGAAAAATGCTCTGATGATGGTGGATCGAATCTGTTGTTGGGGGCAAGAAGTATCTCTGGCTGCTCTGGATGCCTTAGTGAAATGGCTATGTGCATCCAGCACTTGCGTTAAGACCATTTCTGGTCTGTTGGAGAAAGTTCCAAATTTGACATATCAGCTTGATCAAGAAACTCTGAATAAGCTTGTTCAGAAATACAGCAAAAAGGGATCTGTGCACAGGGCAAGAGCAATCTTTCATGGCATGCTAGGTAGACATCTAAGACTTGATAATGAAACTTATACTGCTCTGTTGATGGGCTTATGCAAAAAAGGGGATCTGAGAGGTTTAACTTCTTACTGGAAGTTTGCACGAACTAATAACTGGTTACCTGATTTGAAGGATGGAAAGACACTCTTCAGTCTCCTATGCAGGCGAAGACGGCTTAATGAAGCACTGGAGCTTTTTAAAGCCTTGCTGGTGCTCTACCCTGATGAAGTATGTGATACTTTTCATGTGTTCATTGAGGAGCTCAGTGCTAAAGGGTTCACTATCCCTGCCAAGGTTCTGGCAAAGGAAATCTTATGCCGGGGTTGTATTTCTAGTCGCTCCGCTCATAGCCATCTTATTCTGGTGTTTTGCAATTGGAGAAGTTTTGGAGAAGCTGCTGCCATCTGTGATAGCATGCTTGCTAAGGACTGGATCCCGCCTTTGGATGCATCTCTTCAATTAATTCCTCAGCTGTGTAGGTCTGGTAATTTTGATAAAGCTGTTGCACTGAAAGATATTTGTTTAAGAGACGAGCCTCCTGCTGTGCTTCCCTTACACTGTGCTTTAATTCATGGGTATTTCACATCAAGCCGGGTCAGAGAAGCAACGACTCTCTTCCAAGAGACATGGGCAAAGGAGCTATTTCTGAGTGTAGAAATTTGTGATGTTCTGTTTCAAGGCTACTGTCAAGCTGACAAGAGGAAGAAAGTCGAGGAGCTGCTTGGTGTCGTCATAAGAAAGAACTTAGGTATCAGCATTGCAAGTTACCGCAATATAGTGCGGCTGATGTGTACAAGAGGCAAAGTATCTATAGCAGTATGGCTTAAAGAACATATGCTTAAACAAAACAACCCTCCTACAGCCGTGATCTACAACATTTTGATTGATTCCCTTCTTCCAACTAATAGAATATCAGTTGTTAATACTCTTGTACATGAGATCCTAGGTAAAGGACTGCAATTAGATGAGGTGACGTACAATTATCTCATTCAGGGTTTCTGTTGGTGTAAAGATTTGTCATCTGCCATGCGATATCTAAAATCTATGATGGAGAAAGATCTGAGGCCAAGTGATCGTAGTTTGAGAGAGGTAATCAAATGCCTTTGTTGTTATGGGGAGCTTGACGAAGCTTTAACCTTGAGCAAAGAAATGGAGTTCCGAGGTTGGACTCATGGTTCAGTCATTCAAAATAATGTAGTCGAGGCCCTTCTTTTGCATGGTAAGCTAGGTGAAGCTGTAAACTTTTTGGACCGGATGGCAATAAAACGCCTCAGTCCTGAAAATATTGATTATAACTATCTTATCAAGCGACTTTGTCAGCACGGGATGGTAGATAAATCAGTAGATCTTATGGACATTATGTTGAGAAAAGGGAACGTGCCAGAGTCCAACAGTTTTGATTATGTTATTCAAAGTTTCTGTGCTAGGCGTAAACTGGATGTAGCCCTGAATTTCCATGCAGAGATGTTATGTAGAAATCAAAGGCCAAGCATAGACACTTGGAGCATTCTGATCAAGAGCTTAAGTGAAGGAGGACAACTTGCAGAGACACAGAAACAACTCGATTCAATGGTTCAGCTCGGAGAAATCCCGAGGAGGGAAACATATTCCTTGCTGATCAACATGTATCGCTCTCAGAACAATCTTAACAAGGCGTCTGAGCTCCTACATTCCATGCAACGTTGTGGATATGAACCAGACTTTGAAACACACTGGTCTCTGATAAGCAATTTGGGGGATTCAAGTGATAATATAAATGATGGGAAGCAGAATGGGGGATTCTTGTCCAGATTTCTTTCTGAAATAGGATTTGTTAGAAAGAATAAAGGGGGATGACATATGTTGTACCATATTTTGTGGATGAATAGAATAAGCTGCTTGTTTGTTAATTGTTACTCTCTTTTTATCTTACATGTATCTTTGGATTTAGTTGGTCTGAGTACAGAAGAGTTGTGACTTGACATAATGTTTAAGGAGAAAAAGAAAACTTTTGAAATTTATGGCAAAAATAATCCTTAGATATTTGTGTAGGTGAAATCATTTTATTAATGTTACAACAAGAATTTTAAAATTAGATTATTTTTAATTACGAAGAAGAAAAAGGTGTAGGATGAATAAAATAAATTGCAAGACTTAGTAGGCATTTGGACAATATTATGCTTGGTACAAGTTGACAAACTGGCATTTAAAGTAGGGGTGTACATGGTACGGATTGGTGCAGATTTTTTAAAAATCAAACCAAACCATTAAATGCGATTTTTTTAATATATAAACCAAACCAAACCAATAAATGCGGTTTTTTCAACGTCGGTTTTT
>JAOTQR010000045.1:11055392-11073088 GCA_025774065.1 Solanum ossicruentum | reverse complement strand
TAAGAATATGTTTCCAAGTATTTACTTGTCCTATTTTTACTAGCTTATTGTCGTAAAAAGGGATAAATGTACTGTCACTTCTGTGAGCGGTGAGATGGAGGAATTGAAGACCAGGGATTCTGTTAGATCGTCCAATAGTACTGCAAATTTGGTGAAGTCTCTCTTTTTGGATGTCTGATATGCTGCGATGGTATGTGATAATTGATTAAGTGTAGATGAAGAAGGAAATCATTATTTAAATCACAACAAAGGCCAAAAAGATGCAAATGCTACAACGAAGAGCTTAAGAGCAATGTGTCCTTGTGGACTTTAGATGGATGGTTCAAGTAACTAAGAGGAGATATATATACAAACACACACTCCACAAACCGAAGCAAATATTTGGGTGCTGGTGGTGGGAAATGGTATGCAGGAGCTTCCTGGAGAATATTCTTAGTAAAGTTGGGGGATATAAAGGCATCTTTATGGCATATTCCCCCTACTGCCTTTATAATTTGTTGAGCTGATTTAATGAAATGCCAAATACTAAATATTAGAATATCTCTGGCTTTCTCATATAACACTGACGCCCCTCCGCTTGACCAGCAGATTACAACAACGTATCTGGTGTAACTCCACAAGTGAGGTTTGGTGAAGGTAGGACTAGGACGTATGCAGACCTTGCCCCTACAATGGGAGGCAGAGAAGTTTTCAGTAGACCCTCGCCTCAAGAAAAAACATATCAAAGTAGCTTGAAAAAGAAATAACTGAAGTGAAGAAATCATGGCAAAATGATGTACAGAGCATGCTAAAAAATTTTGAGAAAAAGAACAATAAATACCACAAAATAGTGCCAATAATCGAGGTATAAGAGACAACAAATAGTAACAGAAACTGAAGGACAAAACACTACAGGAGAGATACTACGCCTACTAGTATAGAAGGACTAAGTGAGATGAAAACTCTACTACACTAACCTTCTACCCTAGTCCTTCTCCTTCACAACCTCCTACCTAAGGTCATGTTCTTGGTAAGTCGCAACTTGTCTATGTAGATTCTCTAGAAAAATACTTGTACTCTTAAATGTTCAGTTTTCCTTCAAGTGCAGTGAAGAGAATTGTTCTATTAGGCAACTTGGAGTCTGGGTGCTTAACTAAACTGTTAGATCAAGCCACCTATGATCCTCCCTACATCATGGGCACAACATGGCAATCAGGACTAGGATTGCCTAAACATGCAGGACTTGCTAGCTGATCATTTTACTAGTTTCTTTGAAGCTTCGTTGCATGATTATTACTTAGCTTGGAGATTAGTAGGGATTGGCCTGTTTCTCTCGTCCTGCTACTTTTGATGGAGGCTGCTCAACCATCAAAATTTTCTTGATCAAGTGTTAATAACTAGCAAATTAGTTCTTTAACTTATAAAAATAAAATTAACTGTCAGATTAGTTTTAGGATTTTTGACCATACTTATTGGCTTGGCTGCTGATGTGGCCCCAAGTACTAGATTAAACAAGACCCTCATATATTTAATACTATAAGAAAAATATTAAATATTTATGTGACTTCGATAACGTGGAACTGACATTGTCTTTGTTGTACAGCTTTCTTCTTCTCTTGTTGAGACACAAAGATAGTGGATACAATTTTTTAAATAGTACTTCCATTAATACAAGCCACATTATTTAACGCTATCAGAGTAAAACATAAACTTATATTCAATTTATCACTGTGTGAAACACCACATCAATGTACTTACAATGTGAAATATTTAAATCTCACATCCACTAATAAAACTAAAATTTAGTATAAACAATGCATTCTTTCTGTCAAATATCACTTTTATTTTTTGTAGAGCCTTACAGTCAATGCTTCCCAGCCTGTTACATATATTCTTACTCTAATTTATAAGTGAAAATAGTTCCATAATACTAAGCTCGCGTACTTACCCATATTACTTGTATGGAGTGACCCACTTCTTACTTATGCCAATTCCAAAGCTGCTCCCATTCCTCAAAGCCTGGGATCCGAGTCAACCCTTCCCTTGGGTGGTTCATGAGGTGTATCAGTAGTTAGGGAATTGCATAGATAACGAATATTTCACTTGGTTAATCATAAACTATGACTAAGTTTCTTTTGAAAATGATTGGATACAATGATGACCATCATCTTTACTTTTCTTCATCTGGAGCAGAATATGATGGATATCAGAATAAATGGAGTGGATTTGTAACTATCTTATCTGGTATCTGTGTTGGGCTTTGGGTGGAGCATGTCAGCCGTTCTTAGTCCAGGATTGGGATTGTAGTTGGTGAAAGGAGTTGTTATATGATACCTGATGTCAGAAACAACCAAATACCTATAACATATATATAACACATTTAAGGTTCATTGTTTCACTCCATAATATATAATATGCAGTATTTCTTTGTCCCATCAGCCACACACAAGGCATCATGAGTAAATAATAGCTTAAAGACAGGAATATGGCTTATCATTCTAGACAACTTTGTTGAGTATTGTTACTGAAACGTGTAAACTGAAGTTGTCAAGTTTTAATATGAAGTCCATTAAATTGCATATTCAATCTGCAGCTATCTCATTCATCCTGAATATACAAGTAGAAGTCGAATTTTGACTTCACATTCAGTTGGCAGAAAGCCATTGTTGTCATCAAGTCGGGTTTGTGACCAAATTCATCAGTTACAAACATTACTTTGTTTGCGATAGAATTGGGGAGTCAAGTAACTATCAAAACATTTACTTTTTGGGTAATCCATAATGAAATGAATTATGGTAGTGGAAGGATTCCAGGGAAACTGCGGGTGTGTTAATGGTGATACTAGGACTGAAGAATTCTGGCAACATGATGGATGATTAGATGGACATAAGTGGTGAATGTGAAACTAAGATTCTTTAACAAGTAGTAAGGTGAGACTGTGGGGGTGGGGGAGAGTTACAGTTCCATTGGCCAACTAACAACAATCGTGGCTGGGCTTGGCCAGTGTAGGCATTGGCCAACTAGCAACAATTTTTGCTGGTGCACAGTGGAGGCTTTTGCCCAGTGCGGCGAGATCGACCCAGAAGGTAAATCCAAGCAGGGAATTTGAACTTGAGACTCCAACATGAATGTCCCAAGCCCAAACCACTGGGCCATCCTGAAGGGTTACAGTTCAGAAATTATGAGAGCATTTTCTGAATTTTGACTCATATCCCCCTATGTGATTTCAGAAGGGGGCTGAAAATGGACAGTGTTATCTTTTTCCTTATCTTATTTGAGAGGTAGCATTGGAAGTATGCACGAATGAGTGAGTAAGATATCAAATGTGGAAACAAAATGATAGTCATCCTGTAGCAGTATTATTGAATTCTTGTTTCTCAAAGATATTTGTAATAGATAGCAAGTCTCAAACTGCGATAGCGTGGAATTTGATTTTCTTTCCTCTACTTATATAACAGGAACTGAAGGAGAGAATTGAACGTGTGAAGGCGAAGAGTGGCGAAGATGGAGTTCTTGCAACAAACGATGAATTCAGTGAAGAAATGATGAGCATCCGTAAAGACTTTGTTTCCATACATGGGGAGATGGTTCTTCTGAAAAATTATAGCTCATTAAATTTTGCAGGTATAGAACTTTGTCTGTTGCTTTTGACATGGCCCTTCTGATATTGTTACCATTGATAATTGTGTTTCCAGCATCATAGTGCTCTTGAGATTTAGAGGAGAAATTTTACTGTGTTAAACACAATTATGTCTAGTTATGAGAGTTGGCCTTGTTTGCCAGGTGAATTTTATATCATTGCTCACTACCTCTCACTCTCTCTCTGCAGCCATCAGCTTGTGGTTCCTCCTCAAAGCCTTCCCTCTTTCAGATTCTTCTTCTTCTTCTTCCACTTTTTCCTCCCAACACCATCCTTTTCACAAGCTGCACGTCTCTTAGACTCTTACCCCACTTTCTCCACTCTTATTGGTTCCTTATTCCCTCTTTGACTCTGACAAGCAACTCATCAAACACAAACTGAGTAAAGACGCAGCTTGATTTCTTCAAAGTCAGGGCAAAGTGCATAGAAGGTAGAGAAACTAAATGCAACTCCAAAACAGTATTGGCTATTACAAATTTATAGGTTTTGGGATGTTGTCTTTCTCCTCACTTCTCCATGTATTTTCCTGCAGTTTAATGTTCAACACATTTTCTCCATTTCCTTTTTTTGTTTTCCCCATATCCTTACCCATTCTCTTCTGATGATATTTTCCTCCTCAATTCTCTTCCTCCACTTCGAATTCCTTCAATCAGTTCACTTTTGCTTTCCAATTTTTTACTTAATTCTGTGAATTGATTAACGTAATTTGTAATCATCAAGAGACTTGTAGTTGATACAACAAGATGGTGTGGTCTTGGGATGAGGCGAAGAGAAAATAGAGGAGACGATAGGAAACTGGGGGGAGAAGGAGAAGGAAAGATGACAAGATGATGCAGTGTGAGGATGTCGGAAGGAGAAAGAAGAGAAACTAGGAATGCTTTGAGGGTAAAACTGATGCTGGGTATAGAGAGGAATATGGGTGATGTAAAATTATGGGAGCTTACTAGCTCTACTCGGCAAACAAGGACAACTCTCACATAACTAGTCTTACTTTAGTCTAACACGAAAGTAAGATTCTTGATTTAGAGGTATAACACCTCTGATTTCTGCAAGATCAAGGTTTCTTCTCTAACAATTTTTTGTTTTCTTAGCACTTGTTAAGATCTTGAAGAAGTATGATAAACGGACTGGGGGATTGTTGCGTCTGCCTTTTACACAAGTTGCTCTTCATCAGCCGATCTTTACTACAGAACCTCTGACGAGATTGGTCCATGAGTGTGAGGCTAATCTTGACGTCCTATTTCCTTTGGAAGCAGAAGTTGTTGAATTAGCTGCCCCTGCAGAAGAACCAATGGGAGAAACTTCTTCTGATGCTTCCAATGTTTTCCCTGATACAACAATTCCACCGGGGGAAGAAAATGGGGACATATACCGAAGCACACTAGCTGCAATAAGAGCCATTCAGGGACTAAAGAAGGCAAGCTCAACATATAACCCATTGTCATTTTCATCTATTTCTGAGAACCAAGATAATGATAGCCCAGGTGCTGTAACAGCAGAAGACTCTGATTCTGACTCACTGGTTTCCTCTCAGAATGGTGAAGAGCCGAAACAAGAAGTTTCTAGTTCACCAAAATAGAGTTTACTGATCA
Source organism: Solanum ossicruentum (assembly GCA_025774065.1). Classification (NCBI taxonomy): domain Eukaryota; kingdom Viridiplantae; phylum Streptophyta; class Magnoliopsida; order Solanales; family Solanaceae; genus Solanum; species Solanum ossicruentum. The sequence goes on along the minus strand of JAOTQR010000045.1, from coordinate 11,067,877 downwards.
TGTTCTCGTATGTTGATTATGGAGTGTAGTGCTAAAACTGTGTACTTTCTGCATTGTGTCTGAATAACTGCTTACCCAATCACTAATGTAAAGGAATAAACTTTAAATGTTTGTGGCAATCACAAAAGGTTGATGGTCATCTCTGACATCTATAAATGCGTGTTTTTCTGCAATTTGAGAGGGCACAACAATAGTGATGTATTCTGCCTGTGAAGGAGGAGAGTGAAATTATTTAACCTATGCACATTCTAGTCATTTTGAGCTCTTTATCATACTGAATCAAGTATTTTGGTTATTCCTAAACCTGTCCGTGTATGAGCATGCCAAAATTAAGTGTTTGGGTGATTCCTAAGTTTGTCCATATGTGCCCCAAGAATACAACAGAACAGAGTGATTGACTTGTCAATCAAGTTTGAATGAAAGGCTGGAGCATCTACCAAAGAATGGTCGACAGTTTGCCAAGAAAGGTCAGATAGAAGTAAGTCTTTTTGATTCTTTTATTCTCACTTCTACAAATGTGTATTTTTTACTTCCTTGTTGCTTCTTACAAGGGGAGGAGATAAGTGAGTAGCTTCTCAACAGACCTATGTGGCAATTCTATCTTTGCTGCTTCAGCATGTGTCCTCATCAGCTGCATCTTCCTCAAAAGATGATGTAGGTAACTCGTATAATTACATGTCACTTGTGTATTGAACTTTTCAAATAGTTGATATACAAAGAAGTGTTATAGTGGGAATTTACCCAAAAACTCTCCATTGAACTAATTTTGATTGCGTTAACCTTCTAACTTTATTATATACCTTTATTTTTTCTTGTTACCTTTTTTGTCAAGTATTGTTTAAAACAAATTGGATGAAAAAGTTTCTATGGCATTTTCCATGTGATGGTACAATAAGAAATCAATGTAAAACTTCTTGAAATTTAAAAAGAAAGTAAAAGAAGGCAGCTTTTTTCCTCTGATAGCTACTGCAGAAAAATGACATATAAGATCCCCAATTAGTGTAGGTTGTAAAAACTTCATCATTAGTACTATTGAAAGAATTCTACTTTAACCTTCCTAGCTGGAACGGCATATCCTACTAGCTTTTTCCTTCAATAATACTCAAGCCGTCTGTATTTATATTTCTTTCCAGCCATAAGGCTTTGCAAAGGTCACAACTTACGAATTTTGATGTTTATATGAAGACACAGCAAATAGTGAACTTGTCATGGCATAGTATTTTCTGAGAAGTGGAGATTTTATTCAAGTAGAGAAAGATAAAATACCTATTACTATAAATTACTGTCAATTTCCTTCTGTGAACAGAGAAAACACAATGAAGACATGCCAACTTTTATTTACTAAGAACTACTTATATGGCATCAATCTGGAGCAGATTACAAAAGCACTCTGCTTAATCATCAGTGTTTGCAATGGAACAAAACACTGTAAAGACATGCCAACTTCTATAAGGCATGAATCTGTGGTGCAGGTGATAGAACCACTCTGCTCAATCATCATAGTCTTGGCGATGGCGGCGGTTCCTATAGCGTTGTTTCTCCTCCTCGTCAGAGTCATCATCACCCTGCCGATTTATCAGATCAAGTCAATGGAAGCTGAATAAAACTCTAGATTGCTTGCTGCGGAACATAGATAAGCGAACTCCAAGCACAAAACTCACATTCCGTTATAGTTTATGCTATTCATTTAAAGATAAAGAAGAGTAATCAGGTACTTACATATTTCTTGCGACCATATCCTTCATCATCATCGACATGCCTTCCATAGCTGGGTTTTCTGTAGTCCTCTTCCTCGGACCTTCCATAACTAGGCCTCTCGAATGATGCCCCATATCCTTGACTCTCTGATTCGTAGTTTGAACGCCCATAATTTGACCCGTATTCTGAGCCCTCCTCCGCGTACTCGCTTCTGTTTTGATATCCTGATCCATATCCACCAGAGTCTGTGTTTCGTCTATAACCAGAGTTCTCTTCATACTCGTTTCTTCTTCCATACCCTAATCCATACTCATCAGAGTCAGTCTTTCGTCGTCCATAACCAGAACCGTATTCTGAGTTTTCCTCATCTTCATCATTTTTCCTTCTCTGCCTTGATCCATACTCATCAGAGTCAGTTTTCCTTCCATAACCTGATCCGTAAGCAGAACTTGGATTATTGTATTCTGATCCCTCATCATCATCAACTCTGGCCCCATCACCATAACGTCTGCCAGGCCGATTCATCCTAGGGTTGGGCTTGGAATCGCACTGGTACTCATTATCCGGAGCTTCATCACCATCGGCAGAGGGCTTAGCATGGGAAGTGCCCTGGGGACGATCATAGTCGCAATCATCAGAGGAGGTGGGAGGATAGCAAGTCTCCTCCGATGGTGGAATTGGATGGCCATATGTCAATTCTATATCATATCCACCACCATAGGGAGTCTCATCATACTCATCGAATGCCGGGACATCGTCACTTAGTCGGTAGCCTTTCGGGTAGTAAGACATGATTTCTGGTGATTCCTTTTTCCTGTTTGATTGAAGCTGGAAATGCTGACAAGAAATATGAGGAGTGAGTTAGTTGAAACAAACGTAAAAGGGGGAAAGACAGTTACACGTTGTTGGAGAGGGAAATAAGGTTGTTATTTGTTAAGGATCCGCACTACACTGTCAATCATTCCTTGTAGCTATTTATTCACTCTATTAAAAATAAACGAGCTAATTTCAAATATATAGAATAAACTATTTAGTTTACAATAAATATAATTATGCTTCATTTACATTAAAAAGTAGCAAAAAATCATAGGAAATATACAACAATAACATACCAGTGGAATCCAACAAGTGGAGTATAGGAAGGATAGAATGTACGCAGACCTTATCACTACCTCAAGGGTAGAGAGGTTGTTTCCTGGAGTGATTATAAAATACAGCTTGCCAAAATTACACTGATTATATAATTTAGATGACTTATACATGAGTTATATACTACATATAGAATATGATATACTCGAAAATTGAATATAATTTGACTATGCATGAAATATATACTGACTATACATGACAAGACAATGAATACCAATCTAAAAAATTGAACATAGCTTGACTCTACATGATTACACAGTGAAGGTCATACAAATATTATGACAAAAGTCATAAACACACAGTATTATTACATATTTAAAACTAGAAATTCAAAAATTTTTAATTACTCTTTATGTTTTTTTCTTTTCTTAGACTTGCATTTTAGTTAAATAAATAAATTAAAACTAGTAATTGCTAGTACCAGTAGTAGTGGACCACATAATCATGTGTTACCATTGACAGGTTGCCAAATGTAGATATGTTTATCTGTCCATTTCTTGTTTCTTTCGCATTTCAACATTAATGGAGTCCTTATCAAAACCACTCAATCAAGAAATCAATCCAATAATGGCAGTATCTCATACATACAACAATTTTTTGGTGCCCAAATTGAATGCAAAACAATGGAGGTCACAGCCATTGATGGTGAAATCCCAGATGATAAATAATGCTACAACTTACACTTGCTCAATCAGCACTGATATTCCTCTATATGAAATCCCAGGGGTATATACCATTCTCTACTTGTAACGTTGCCTTAAATTGAGTCAGTCTTAGCAGTGGTAGTTGAATTGGCAGGCTTCGTTTGATGGATATCTGGAGAATAAGCCTCGAGTTTTCAGGGCCATTTTTCCTGACAAAAGAAGAAGCCAGCAACTCAATCAGGTTTTCACCATTGTTTAAAGGAATAATATGTTTTCTCCTTAAATGGCTATCTAGCTGTAGTCTCAACACTCTTTTTTCCCTGCACAAATTCATTTTCAACTCTTTGGATCTTGTGATTCTTATTTCTAACAAAATGCACAAGGTGGTTATGTTTATATACCAAAAATTGAAACTTTCACCATTCATAAATAGCCTCGGCTTGAAACTTAATATGATCAAATAGCTATGTTTTATATAATTACATAGCATAACCTCGACTATGTGACCTGAAGGGGAGGAGAGAGGCGAGCGAGATCGAAAAAGGGAGGGGAGAGACTAATTATATATGTATATTTATCAAGTTGTGTGTGTATATTTGTCAAATAATTGTATATGTGTGACCAATATACACATATATTTGTACATCTGGCAAGCGAGATCGGGAGAGGGAAGAGAGAGACTCGCGAGATAGAGAGGCGAGCAAAAGAGGGCAGAGAGTGAAGAGAGGCGAATTGTGTATGTATATCTGTCAAAATAATGATATATATGCAGATAGAGAGGAGAGAGGCGAGAGAGAGGAAGAGAGAAGAGAGAAAATAGCAACAAATCCTTAACTATAGCAACAAAACCCTAACTATAGCTATAAATTATAATTTTTTCAAACTATAGTTGTATAATTGTAAATACATATCATATGTTTACCTAGTTATGTTATGCCTACTCCTTCATTGGGCTGTGTTTTTCTCATGTGTTATCTTCTTCAAGAATTGAATCTTTGGACTCCTTGAAGCTTCTCTAATTTTTTTATGATGTGTTGAAACCTTTCTAATTACAGACTGATTAAACAATCACTTCATGCATTGAACTTACTGCTCTTTATATCCGGGGGGCCATAATCTGATTAGATGATGATGAATGCCTCGATTTGAAGTTTGAACTGAATCTACATCCTATTTCAAAAACATGAAAAAGGAAAATGAATTAGAGATGTGACTTAGTTTGACAGCACTTCCAAAAAAAAAGTTCCTTTTTTCCACTTTTAAAATGTCAAGATTGAATGGTTGGTGTTCTCTTTTCAGTATTAAAACATGCATTGTTATATATGCTTGACTCCTATAGTTCTATTCAGGAAGAGTGGAAAATTCACATGCTACCCATCGATTTCCTGTTGATCACCGTCTGGCCAGTTATTGATATGAGATTGAGATGTAAATCCAAAGGAGTCGAGTACCCACCCGGGGTCCCTCCTAACGTTTCTAAGGTTCTTGAACTCGACATAGTAAGTGTCAAACCAAATCTTCACCCGTAACCTTAGTCATATATTTGTTGTCTTTGTAATGGAATGATCCACGTAAATACGCAGATAAGATGGGAGCTTCAGGGGCTGGATGATGTGCTGAAGCCATCTGACTTCTCACTTGGTGTAAAAGGCTCACTTTATCCCGATAGGAATGGACCACGGAGCAGGCTGAAAGGTCAATTACAGATGAGTATTAGCTTTGTTCTTCCACCTGTCCTAGCTTTGGTCCCTGAAACTGTTCGTAGAGATGTTGCAGAGTCGGTTAGATACTAAACCTTGAACTCTGTCGAAGGAGTTTTTAACTTGTATACACTGATTGTAAACACACAAGATCACAAAAATTCCTGTCTTTCTGGACAGGTGCTAAGGAGGCTGCTGCAGAACATGAAGAGTAAAGTAAATGGTAGCTTGCTTTCGGACTACGGTGAATTCAAGAGGGAAATGCAGAACAACCTATTAGTCTGATGATTGACACTAGTAGTACTCAATGGTATCCAAGAATGAATTTGCACAGGACAAGCATTCCCATAATTGCAATAAAAATGGAATTTAGAAAAAAAGTAATGGAGATGCGGGGGATCAAACCCCGTGCCTCTCGCATGCAAAGCGAGCGCTCTACCATTTGAGCTACATCCCCTTTGGGGCTACATCTGTGTTTAACATTTATTTTAGATGATACATTCAAAAATATTAGTCATTATTACAAGAATTTTCAACGCTTTGGGGTATGATGGAATAAAGCAAAATGGCTTTTTAAACTATTTGCGTTTCTTTCGATTATGAAGTAGCAGTTAGTCAATGCAACTTTCAACGCTCATCATGGGTCATCAGGAAACAGTCGCTCTATGTTTTTAAACATAGGGGTCAGGCTGCGTACATCCGACTCCCCCTTACCCCGTAATGGGCGGGAGCCTTTGTGGCACTAGGGTAATGTTGTTGTATTACAAGAATTTTCAATATTTGATCCATGCCAACAGGATGAGATCCAACTGTTGATTATGTAATCTAATTTGATTGGATGTAAAGTTAAAAAAAATACTGAACGACTTTACAAAAGCACAAAATATATCACTTTTCAAAATAATGAGTGATACAAATTACCATATGTGTCAATCTACCTCCAATACAATATGGAACATCAGTTAAAACCAAATTTCCCTTTGTTTGGTTACCTGAACTCGCGCCTCATCCGGCGAGGGTTTGATTTCTCAGGTTGCCCCTACCTATTTTTCCTGTCCCCGCCCAAAAAATTTTAAGAAAAAAATTAAAGAATTAAAGAAAGTAAACTGGTAATGGTGGCAAGAAGAGAAAATAAAGAATCAAGAAATTAATTTCCCTCTGTATTTTGATTGAAATCAATACCCAAAAATTCCAAAACGTCATCAAAAGAACAACTATCCATCATACCCAAATCATCATTATCACTACTAGTTTGATTCTTCTTCAGTAAATTCTTCTTCAAAACTTCCATGGCAGCCAAACATTCTTCAAGTTCCTGTAATCCTAAACCCTCCAAACACAAGTCTTCCCACCAATTAGCAGAATTGAATCCATCCCCTTCGAATCGATGGATGACAGAGTCGACAGAAGGGGTTCCAAAGGAAAAGAGTTTCCCGCCAGGAGACTCGACGATAATGGCGACTTGGGCACCGGATAATGTGCTTAGTTCTCTGGCTTTCTTGAAGAGACCTGCTCGCCGCTTTGAGAATGTCACCTGCAAGTTACTCTTCTTGGCAATCTTCTCTATTGGAATCTTCTGTCGTCCCCGGGTTCTTTTCTTCGTCGCCGTCGCCACCGCCACCGCCACCGCCGTCGTCTCATTATTCTCCATTCTTTCTCTCGCTTTCCAAAAATCTGATTTTCTTATTGTAATTGGGTTGTGCGTGTGGGTATATATATATAATTTATTTGATGTAGGTAGAGTTTTTATTACACGTGGATAGAATTTAGTAATTAAATTTTAGTATAATTTTTTAATATTTAAAATTATTAATTATGGTAAATTTTAGTACCTTTTTATATAATTTTTAAATAAAATATGTTATTTCTCTTGTCCTAGTTTATATGGCATTGATAAAATTTAGAAAATTAATTTTTTTATGTCTTTTATTTTTAATTTTTTTTAATTATTATAATCTATATTACGTTTATATCATTTTTACATGACATATGTTATCCCTTTATCCTTATTTATGCGATACTGATTGGAGTGTTAATTGAACTTTCTGTATGTCGTTAACTATCCAGATTTATGGTAATCTTTATGTAGTCTTCTAATTAAATAATACTTGTTATTTCTTTTGTCTCCTTTTATGTGACGTCAAAATTTTTTTTAAAGTTGTCAAATATCATAATTTATAGTATTTTTTATAGTTATCTAGATTCATGGTAATTTTTATGTAGTTTTCTAGTTAAACAATATATGTTATTTCTTCTTTATCTCCTTTTATGTTATGTTGATAGATAATTTCAATAATCAGTTGGATTTTTTATTTGTTTTAAAAAATTTAAAATCAAGCAATTGAAACAAACACATCAATGATCAACTATCTGTTTAAGCAAGTAGCTAAAGTAGACATGTCGACCATGACGTGCCTGCTTCTTCACTCTTGTTAATAGTAGTAAAAGTAATATATGTAGATTTACTTTATGTTAACTTTAACAATATTATTTTTGAAATATTATATAATTTGCAGGTAATTAGTAATTAGAGATGAATATTTATTAATAAATCTAGTGCTCATTCGATTTTAAGTTTATATAATTATAGCTATTTTATTCTTTTATTGAAAGTCCAACTTTATAGTTATTTTTTTTATGTAATATTTTTTTGCTTCTCCTTCTATTTTTTTAATAATTTATTTATTAAAATCATCCAATGGATTTTTATAGTCAATAATATAAAGAAAAAGGGAAAAGGATCAAAAATATCTCCCAATTTTGTTTTATTGTTTCACTTTATCCTCGATATTAAAATAAATTTATTTTTACCCTTGTCGTTAACAAATTCACCAGATTTACCCCTAAATTGGACGGATTGCCCCAAATTATATTCATATGGGAAAAGGGTCAAAATACTCTCAATTTTGTTTTATTGTTTGACCTAATCCTTGTCATTAAATGAGTTCATTTTTGTTTTCGCAGTTACAGAACTTATCACCCATGTCCTTTAATTGGATGAAAAATCCCAAATTAAATAAAATTATCCAATTCAAGTGTGAATGACCCATTTTTTTTAATCAGAATTTGACCTACTAAATTCAATAAATTAATACCAAATTAATTCCAAAATTCATCTCATCCAAATCAATCTCTGATTTATAGAAACATGGTCACTTACGTTGCCGTAGATGGTGGATTTGGAGGATCGGAATATCACAAACATAATTTGTTAATAGATTTTGTCGAAAATGTCAGAGTTTTGATGTTGCTTCAATGGCGTTCTGAAGCAGCATAAAAAATCTAGTCAAATATGGAGCAAAGAGGAGGGTGGCAGCATGGTAGATAGTGTCTGGGCCATCGCCAGAGCTACCAACAACCATTGAAATAATTGGAGAGTTGAAGATTTTTCTTACTTTTTCAAGTTAATAACAAAAAATTAAAAAAAAAAAACTTATTCTTGATGAAATAGAAAATCATTTTGACAAAAATCTCTTCATTCTTTAATTTTTGGATTAATTCAGATATTTTCGTCCAAATAAGGGCATGAGTGATAAGTTTTGTAAAGATTGAGACAAAAATAAACTCATTTATCGACAAGGATTAGGTCAAACAATAAAACAAAATTAGAGGGTATTTTTGACCCTTTTCCTATATAAATATAATTTGGGGCAATCTATCCAATTTAGGGGCAAATCTGATGAGTTTTTTAATGGCAGTAGTATAAATAAACTTATTTTAACGATAGAAATAAAATGAAACAATAAAATAAAATTGAGGAGTATTTTTTTTACCCTTTTCTCATATTATAATGTTACAAGTTTTGATTGCTCATCTGAAACATTGTGAACTACTTTTCGTCATACTAGTTCTTAATGCACACTTGAAATTAGTTATTAGGAATCATTATTTTAAGTGCGCTAAACAGTTATATTACATTTACAATACAGTTTTAATATATATTACTGAAAATTATTTATAAAATATATAATTTAAATTTTATTAATAGATAATATATTTATCACATAATTTAATACATACCATGTCAATTTCTTATCAAACAATAACAATATTTCTTTAATATTTATAATACATTTATATTACATATATTATTCGCTTTTAATATAAATATAAATTTATCATAATATTATTATATATTACTATACATATTAAATAATATAAATAAAAAAATTATTAAAATTAATAATTATTTTTCAAAAATTATTCGATCAAGTAATTTTTCAATTTAAAAGTAATGGAATGGCGTAATGCCGTAAATACAATGCATGGCCATACTTTGTAACCTTTCTAACAAGGTCTTGTCGAGAGCGGACCCATGTGTTGGGTTCCGAATGCTCGAGCACTCACTAATTCCCAAAAACATTTTATATATTCATATAGAAAATATGAAAAAATAGTATAAGGTTAAGCATTCATTGAATAAGAAGTTCTAGGGGTAAAAATTTTTGTGTATCCATGTAGAAAATATGAAAAAATAGTATAAGGTAAGCACTTGTTGAATAAGAAGTTCTGGGTGTAGTGGTTCTCCATACCTTCTTAAGGTTTAGGATGAGTTGCCAGACGCGGGTTTGAATCCCACTTGGTAACAATTTTTTTTCCTTTAAGCACCCACGGTCCAGGAATCCTAATTTTTTTTCATTAAGCACCCACGGTCCAGGAATCCTAATTTTTTTCTTTAAGCACCCACGGTCCAGGAATCCTAATTTTTTTTCTTTAAGCATCCACGGTCCAAAAATTCTGGATCCGCCACTAGGCCTAGTATTTTTCTTTCCTACATTTTAAAAGCTAATTATTTTATTTTATTTTTTAAAAAAAGTGGAAATTATATGTCCCAATTAGGAACTACCACAAAACAAAAATGTTTTATCAAACTTGTTCAGTTGTTAATCTCTACTTGAATCTTCTCAATGAAATTAATCATGATCTCTAATCCTTTCTCATCTGAAAAAAAAAAGCAGAAGAAGAAAAATTAATAAATAACACAGGATATAAACATCAACAATAACATACTCAGTAGAATTTCACAAGTGAAATTTGAAAAGAGTAAAATATAGGCACACTTTATCACTATCTCATAAAGATAAATAAACTCTTTCTAAAAAACCTTCATCTCAAAAATCAAGTCCCATAAGTAGAAAATACTAAATATACCAAAAAGAAAAAAAAAAGAGAAAAGAAAAATGACTAGTAATAAAAACGATAAAGTAACAAATACAAAACGAAAATAGAATATAATTAAATGATGTTGAATTAACAAAAATGTTTACCAAATATTGGTATAACGTCGGTCTCAGGATGATGAATGACCACTGGATCAACAAATGATTCCAACAGTCTTACCGCATCACACCTCGAGGGATCTTCATCACCTATAATATTCATTTACACACAATGAAATTCTCTTTTTTTAAAAAAAAAAATCAAAATGTGAAAATTAAATTTTTACACATTCTTAGAAAATGTATAATTGATTGTTTGAAAATAAAACATACAACCTTCTACAACATATTAAATAAAATATGTTTAAAAAAATTATAAAGTTTTATATCTTTTTCTATATGGTATAACATGTTCAAGTTCGGCAACTTCATTAGTCGATTAAAAATTTCAGTCCCAATTTATATTAATTGTTTTTTTAATTAATTTAAAAAATAATGTCATATCTTTATATTTAGAAATAATTTAATTTTGAAATGTTTATTGTGCCTTAAATCAAAATAAAATTATTTATAATCACAAAATATATATAAAACTTATTTTAGACCATAAGTTTTAATAGTCTTTTCTTTTTTTCCCGCCCTTAAATTTCGTGTTAACTCAAAGGGAAAAGGGTAAAAATGTCCTTAAACTATATGAAATGAACAAAAATGTCTTTCGCTTATAGTTTAGTCCTAAAATACCCTTGCCATTAATACTTAGGTCTAAAAATATATTTATAGTTAATATTTTGATCAAAAAATATCCTTGATGTTGATAGTTTGATTTAGAGTTGTCCTTATTGTTACTAAATGGGCCAAAAAATATCCTTTTAAAGATGGATATATTATTTCTTTTTTTTAAAAAAAATATATTGTGTTCCTAATAAAAATTTTAATTTAAAGAATCTTTTTGCTGTTTTTTTTTTTAAAAACACTTTGGCTAATAAAAAAAAGAAATTATTTTTTCAATTAGGATGCAATATTGTATCTTTGTAACAAATAATATAAATTAACTTTAAAACTAGGCTTGAAATTTTAAGACGCACAAATAAACACCCAAAAATTATAAAAAGGTTAATAAAGTACCTAGGAAGTGAAGGGAAGGGCATGTAATTGTTGGTGAATAAGGCTGTCTAGCCACTAATTGATTAGAAAATTTAGCACCTGAAATTATGATGACACATTTTATTTTGGGCACCTTTGTAAGTCCCATTCCCTGTCATGTTATTGAGGAATCCAGGCAATGCTGCAGAATATGTTGCGGCATAAACTAGATCCGGCAAAAGGAGAGAAAATAGAGATACCTGTTCGTAACTCAAAAGGTCCACATTTTATCATAAATTCTTCAAGGTATTTCTCAAAATCATCATATTTCCTATCTACCTACATCGAAATTATGCCTGTATACTCAGTCCTCGTCTTATCCAATCAATATATATAAGGAGGGCCGAAGAATTCTTGGTAGTAAGGGGGGACCTCGACATGGGAAAGGCGCATCAACAAAGACAAGATCCAATTTATCCAACACTTGACTTGGCCATTTACCAAATACTTGATTCTTCATGATTGCTCTATTTGATCGAAATTCATCTCGGTTTCCTCTTCCAATCACCTCCCTCTTTCCTTCATTTACGCAACACTTGCCCAAATATACCTCAAACTTAAATTAGTGGAGGAGGGAGTTTATCATTATCTTTTGTCCACATATTCAACCCCCTTGTGCCAATAGTGGTCACAATTTTAGTCAAGGGGGTTCAACACATCAACTAATCGAAACGGGTTTGATATCTATTATATATACATAAAATTTTATTTTAACCGCATATAAATAATAGAATTTTTCGTCTATGGAGGTTCAGATGAACTCCCTGATTGTATGCTAGCTTCGCCCTAGGCCAATAGCGGAGTAGAGCATAGTTTAGTATTTTGAAAAATAAATAGCTTTTGTATAGACCTGTGACGGATTCAAAATTTTAATTCAGGAGGTTCGAAATACAAACGTATTGTTGACACCCAATTTTGACCGGCCTTTTCATAAATTAATGTCAAATTAGTCATCGAGTCTTATTTTTACTTTTTAACGATTTTAACCATTA
>JAOTQR010000045.1:11039777-11054055 GCA_025774065.1 Solanum ossicruentum | reverse complement strand
TATTTATTAAATTCTAAGTAAGTAGAAAATATATTCTTGTGATACTCCGTTGGAATATTGATACCCTATTGGCATCATATAATTTTAAGCCCTTTTTTAATAAATAAAATAATTAAAGAAAAATTATTAAAGTTTCAAACTTAATCTAAATTAGTAAAAAATTATATTTTTTGTGATACCCTACCGGTATATTGATACTATATTGCTATCATATAGAAATGAGGTATATTGATACCATATTGCTAACATATCGAAGTATCACAGAGGATTATTTCATACTATTCACACTGACATCGTGATGACATCAGCATGACTTTGTGGGCGATAAAAAGGAAAAAGTGGGTGAGAAGATGAATAGTTTGGGCTATTAAGGGTAAATAATTTCACAAATAAGTCTATTTTTGTGTAGTTTTCCCTACTTATTCTACTTGTCTAGCTAAATTACATAATATTTAGTATAATTATTATTCTATATATCATGTTAAATTATTCGCAAGTCCTATAAAATTGATATAATAAGTATTATTCGATTGGTTATAAGTAATATTATACTGACAAAAGTCGTTCATTATTCATTCAACCTGTTTTTCACAAGTTATACTGAACTAACAATACTTGATGCTGTCCAATTGGCAAAACTTGCCTGTGATGTTAGTCCGGAACCAAAAAGGTATAATTTTTTTGAGAAAAGACCAAAGCAGCAATCAAAAAAAATTTGACACCAAAAGGCAAAGGCGCAGGGCCCTTGCCTTTTATTTCTAACACCGTCTGTAACGTCTGAAAAGTCGACGCAGTAAAGGTAAGTTACATCTCAAAAAGGTTGGCGATAAAATGACAAGCAAGGGGGAGGAGTAAGTAGAAAGATCATTTCAACCGGAAAATGTGTTCATTCAGAAGCATAATCACACAAGCACCCGGATCGTGCCAATAGAGATGGCATATTATTGAGCCAAAAATATTGTTTCTTTTCCTTTATCAACATCGAGATGATCAAGAAAAACTATTGCTCATATACACCATTGAATAAAAGAATATGAAGAATTGGTGATGCAAACCCAAATACAGGACTCCTCAAGAGTCATTGCTGCATCCACATTCATTCTTGTTATGTATGTACACATCATTCAAAGACGCGCAGGACCTGATCTTCTTGTGTTGAGGTAAATGGAACTTTGGCTCTCTTGGCATGGTAGGATTTTTCGCTGACCTGATGCATACCACCAAATTTCCTATTTAGAAATAATGCTAATCTAAAGCTTGTACACAAAGTAAAGTTGGAAACTAGTTACTACCTTCTAGGAATGAAGGGCCTGTCGAAGTAGGGCATTGGTTGAGCTTTTGGGACAAGATCCTTTCTCAGCCTCCTAATTTCTTCTTCCTCAGCAATCTAAAGAAGGTAAATAATGATATAAGAATGGAAGTGCAAAATTGTATATATGTATTTCATCCAAAAAATTTTGCTTGGGTTACCTTCTGTAGTCTCTCTCTTTCCAGTTTGTATTGTTCAATATAGCTCAGTTTTTCTGCTACCTGATACAAATGCACTCGCTTTGGTTATTTGTGTACACATGCATGCATTTCAATAGAAATTTTTTTGCTTATGTCCCTTATTTGATGCACTTTCTTTGGGAATCTCTTTATAGGTTAATGAATGGCCAAAGTTAATAAAGAATAAACAAAGTTTACCTGATGGTCAAACTCAAAACGTTCGACCGCCCTAATGTCACTGTGCAGAACCAGATCAATTGGCCTTGTGATCTCCTTTACTGGAGGCTTTGACAAACACTGAACAGTTGAAAACAGAATATCTCAGTTTTCTTTCATTGGCCGACATATAATCCCAAGTGCAAAAGATATGTGCGTAGCGAGAGAGGTAACAACATGCACTTGGCTGACGTATAATCCCAAGTGCAAAAGATATGTGCGTAGTGATAGAGGTAATAACATGAACTTCCTATATATATTTGAAGTACTTGGTGGTTAGAAATGACAACAATGAAAAGTTTACACTACCTCTGGCTCGTCTGTTGTCCATGGAAGGCCTTGTGCAATTGGTATCCTCTGTTTCTCCTCTTCCTCCACCATTTGTTGCACTTTCTTGATAAATTCTTCCTCCTTGCCTTTTCCCCTTTCCTGCAGCAATAGCCAATTTAAGCAACTCCTCAAGTAAAATGGTAAATGATTAATTGGATTCAACATACATCCTAAATTGAAAAGGTATCGTATATATGCAGTTCAACAATGGAAGATCACAATTAATTGGTGGATTCAAAGAATAGGAAACTATACAAATAAAAACTACCAACTGATCAGGGTATAAAGGCCATTATCAATATCAACAACAAAGTAAATTTAAAGACCAGTATTCTTTGTAGCCACAGAATTCACAGTCCATCATCATTATTTTTGGCCATAGCACATCTCAACCAGATATAATGCAGCTGCATATTTGTTCATATTTGCACAAGAAGCAACCAAGTAGGTAATGCTAGAGCAACCAAACACAGAACTCACGAACCTCAGTTCGAAGTTTGAAGGGCTTCTGGGAGGTCACTTTGAGATGCCTTCTCTTCCAGCTTCTTCTGGGAAATGTGCCTGATGATTCAGCACTCTGCAGCATTAAGAATGAGAATAAGTGCATAGAGATCAACATGGATTCCTATTTATCTAAAAGGTGATGGATAATAAACTCTTACATCACGTCTGCTTCTTTGACCACCACCTGAAGTCCTGCTTGAAATACTGAAGCTTCAAAAAGATCAGCACTCAAATGAGGAACAAAAGAATAACAGCAAGCAAAAGTTACAATCGAACTCTTAACTATATGAATCCAGTCATCCACCATATACAAGCTCAATAAAGTAGGATTGAAATAGGTTTTCAATCAGCTTAAAACTAGTTGGAAAGTGAAAGAGAAAAGAAAACCAAGCAATGGTGTTTTGAGTACTAACCATCCATCACTGCTATCCAATGAGGAGGCACGACGCGAATCCAAGCCTAAACTCTCGGAAGTGATGAAAAACTCCGGTGGACAAAACGACGAAGAAGATAACTGTGTCTCAGGAATCTTGGAAGGCTGTAGGCCAGGCAACGCCCACTTTTGTCCCTTGCTAGGATCTTCTTCCTTGTCATTTTTTTCCCCTTTCTCCTCACACTCATTTTTTTGGGGTGTTGAGAGAAGCTTTTCAAAAGCCTTAACAAGATTCAACACTTTTCCAGAACCAGGGTCAGGTACACTTTGTCTTGCTTCTTCCAACAACCTCTCCCTCCCCCTCTTTACAGTCCCAATAACACTCGAACCCACGCCTTCATTTGACTTTTCCGCCAATTCACCCTGGTTGTAACTGACTGGCGAATCACCAAGACACCCAGTAACAATCTGAATATTCGGAATCAAGGACGCATCTTCTCGATCCAACTTCTCTATTTCATGCTCCTCCTCCTCTTCATTTCCACCACGATTCTTGAAGAACTCTTCCTGAGAAGCCCTGAGCGTCTCATAAGCAACACAAAGACACTTCTTTTTCTCAGCACCAACCTTATTACACTTACAAACCATTGACGGGTTCATATCGTTTCTATTAGACTTCTTCTTCTTGGCAATTACAAACTTCCTCTGACGAATTTTGTTTTTGGGTGAAGGCGAAGCCAATTGACTTGTGTTAGTGTTTCTCGAAACTGACTTTTGGGTTTTTGTCGCCGATTTCACCATCGATGGTGATTTACAAGATTTTGAAACTACCGGACTGTTTTCGACATTGGGGTTCAAATTTTCGGAATTCTTCGAACATTTCTTAGGCGTAAGCCTGGTGGATTTGCAGTTGGAATCCATCAAAGTCACTGGAGGAAGCAATGTTATTGTCGCCGGAAAGTTGATCGGGATTAGGGTTTTGTGGTATTGCTGATTGGCTAGGGTTTTCTGGTCCTTTGCATTCATCAATTGACGAGAAAAACAAGTATACGTTGAGCTTTAGACGCTCCTGGCTTTTGTAACGGCTAGTTTTTTTGGATTTTCCTTTTTTTAAAATAAAAAAAACATTGGATTCTTTTTTTTAGATCATAATAATCAGTTCGCAAATTGGACCGTTAAATTTTTAACTTACACAATAACAAATCATTGTTAAGTAATTAAAGTTTATTCAAGGCTTAATACATGATCATCTCTTAAAATTGTAAAATATTTTATTTAGACAGTCAAACTAAATGATAGTTTAATTAAACATCTCAACTTTAATAAAGTATACTTATTAGACACTTTTAGTTCGAATTTTGGAAGTTGTTTTGCATGTGTTCAACCTCAAATAGAATGGAAGTTTAAGCCATGTTTTGCATGCAAGTTTGAATATTAGATAATTACTTAACCAAGTAAAATATGTCAGTTTTTTTTAATTATACACATCAACCTCAAATAGAATATCTATTGAAGCATATTCATATTATTTTACAACTTTTTCGGAAGATCTTTTAATGGGTGATGAGTTGAAGACTCGAGAGGAGCTCCACGAAAGTTGCAAAATATTTAAAGTTCAAACGTCAAGCAAGTAGAGAGGAAGAAAAGAAACAACACTTGGGGTTCGTTTAATAGCTGATTTGAATATGAGTTATACAAGTATTAAATCTTACATTTTGTGCTTCTAGGATTTGTTTGTTAAATTCCTTATAGTTCGATTGGTTTGCTTCCCAACTCTTGACTATCACATGGTTTGCTTCCCAACTCTTGACTATCACATCTCCTTTTCTTTTACATGGAGGAGCCAAGTACATGACAATAATACCAAAATAATAGGAAACCATGCCTAAAGCACATATAGGCTATAATTTCTACACCAAAAGCTCAAACCAGTTTTGGGTAGACACTTTGCAGAGTTGCAGTACAGTACAGCAAAGGTAAAGTTTTGTCAAGCTACATATGGAACATTTTTAAATGCTAGCTGTAAATAAGACAACCAGATAGACTTTAGGTAACACTAGCAAAACTCAACCGCGAATGCATTAAGACCACTAACTTGCTGCTACTGTAAGCAACAAACTTTCCCCCTGATACATACACAAAATGGAGTTCATCCTCTTCATCCAGCTAAAATTTTGGGAATCAAGAACAATATATATAAGTTTTGCTTCATCTCATATTTCATCTTTTATATCTTCGAAAGGGCATTGTAGGACCACGAGCATTGCCTCTCAAGGGTCTCACTGACCATGAGCTCTTCTTCACAGAGCTCCAAGTACCCCTGCTACTTCCTTTATGTAACTGTTCCTTCTCCGCCTCTAAGGGTCTCTCTGACCATGAGCTCTTCTTCCCAGAGCTCCACGTACCCCAGCTACTTTCTTTATGTAACTGTTCCTTCTCTGCCTTTAAGGTCTCACTGTGCTGTTCCCAGAGATTTACCCTATTTTCTGCAAATAAAAGTAACACCTTGTTATGAATTTCAGCACCCAAGGAATTTGTAATACAGTAATGACTAATCATAAAGGAGTTAACAGAAAACATCATCTCACACCTTTATGAACAGGATGTGTTTGTTTTCCATGGTTCATTTCTACAAACAGTCAAATTATAATGACTCAAAAAGGAAAAGTAACTTGGATCTAATGAAATCTTCTGTGACTCACTCCACTACATAGCCAGCGTAATAACAGTGATAATTAACTATACCTGGGCCATTAGTTCTCTTCTCAGAGGCATTAAGCTCTGGATTTGATTTGTTTGTAGCAGGACCTTCACTGGGCTGACCAGAAAATTCTACTACAGAATCTGAATTACCATTTTTGACAAGACCAACTTCAATGACTGACGGAAAATCTATCTGCAAGAAGATGTAGTTTATTATTCCAAGTTGTTGCAAGAAGGCCTCTGCAATTAGCATTATGATCAAAAGTTGCATATCCAACTATTAGTAACTGAAAGTTCAAAACATGACAGCGAGAGAAATCCACTGTAACGATTCTCAACTGGGAAACGCCATAAACTAGAACAAAGAGGAATTAAAGAAAAATTAAAATTAAAATAACTTTTTCGTTCAGTCAATATCTCCATCCGAGACTACACTGATACACTTTATAGGATCGGGATATACATCAATACTCTATGACCCCACCAGCTAAAATACCATTTCAAGAGATGGCACGTGTCCTGTACTAAAGAGAAACTTCTGGACTTAATTGAACATAAAAATAGCACTGAACTTTAATTAACTAGACTAACCCCAAATTTAGGTTCGAAATTCCTAATTCGTAACATCCACTCAGACAGGATGTAAATTCAATTTCTTGGCTCAAGCAACTCCAGTGATCCATGTTCCTTACAAAATGGAGTTATCCCAATGCGACTTACAAGAAAAAACTGCAGAAGACAAATATAGTTGATTTACTAATTTAAAAACATTTTTAAGTCATGTGACATAAACTTCAACATACAGGAGCCATCTTACATGTCATTTATGACAAACTTCAATGAGGATTCTTCTCCACACACTAACTCTTTTATGGTACAATTCAATGTTAATCATCCATCCTTCATGTAAGAGAGTTGCCACTTTTCTCTTCGAAAATATCTTTTATTTATTTCTAACCAAATAGCCCACATAGCGCATAAAGATACTGTATTCGAGATCTTTTTTTCTCCTTATATTAACATCTCTAATTGTTAAGCTTGAATGCAAATCCCAAAATGACATTCTACACAAATTTTACATTTGACAACTCTACCTTTGGTACCTAAACCACTTCCTTTCAATATTACAAAGAAATTCAAGAACAATTAATTGCAGGAACATCACAATAAAAACTATAGCTGAACCTACCTCTTGCACTGGATCCTTCTGCACAGCTTGATCTGCATTAACCAAAGGATTTTCAGACTTGAGTTCTTCCAAATTTTAAATTTTATTGATAACCACTGTTCTTCCATATTAAAGAATGCAAGACTGAAGCCATGGTGAAAGAACCGGTTAACCCAAATTAATATTTTACAAACTGGTAGGAAGCAGAATATCATCTAAAACTCCTCGCCCTGAAAAGTGGAGGATAGCTGAATCATCAAGCGAACAAACCTGGAATAATATCATCCTCCATATTACTGTGTTGTCCTGGTTTTTCAGACATGGTGCTTTTCTCATTAGCCTGCTCTTGTCTGTTAGTATTTCTACCCTTATTTTCTTCGCGCGATTGCTTCCAGTGAAGCTGCATGTGAGACACTACTTTGTCAACAGAAACGAGACTATACAGAAGAATTAAAACATTTGTTTAAGCCTGATTACTTACAAGTCCTTTTGGTTGGCCAATCATCTCTTGGCATTCAGTTTTGCTTTGTTGCTGCTTCCAATTCCTCTGCAAAGTCTATTATATAAGTCTCTGATACATGAATCAGACACAAATGCAAAAGCAAGAAGTACTTCTCGGAATCTCACTACTCACACGTCCCTTTGGTCTGCCATCAGTCTCACCATCAACAAGCCACTTTGGGTGCAAGTTACCAGCTCTTCTTCTACCATTAGCCTGCAATTCCTTCCAGTTTTGCAGCAAAATTTTCCGCACAAATATAACTTGTCATGGAAACAACAGTTGGATACATACATCTTATAATTTTTTTTTTGAGAGCTAAAAGAAGAGGCAAATATCTACATCTTATAATTACTTACAAGTCCCTCTGCTTCAGAAGCTACATTCTTATAAATTTTGACCATTTCTCGCAACCATTGCCTTTTTGCATATTGTCTCCGGGCACTTCTACTCGGGCCCTGAGAGAAAGAATCAACACCTGAGCACTACAAGATCTTTAGGCAAATCTTTGAAAATTGAAAAAAACAAAGAACAGTGATATTTGATGGAAACTATTTGCGACACAATTAACTGGTCATACGAGTAACTATTACTCGTGAATACCCCTATAAATCCCCCCCCCAAAAGAGGTTAAATTCAAATCTCTCTGATTATGTTTACAGAAAACGAAAACAAAAGTAGAAGACTGGCCAACTAACTTATTCATCATATACGGGGCAATAAGTGGGCTGATTGGGCAGAGTTAAGACCCAGTGGCTCAGGGAAAGGGATTATAGTGCTGTAGTCTGGGACAAGTGACAATAGCAATGTATATCCACCAAGGCTCTTATTCTATCTCATGTATGCTAGAATCCCTCCAAGAGGATTTTAGTTGGTGTTTCACTGGTCATGGGATATATGACCCGCACATCAATACTGAGAGAAATATCATGGCATGATAGCAGGTATAAGGGGATTATGGAGTGACCATTGGGTCTTGAGGGGTGACTTTAACAGGTGCAGATATGAAAATGAAAGGCTACATTGTACAAGGAGAACTAAAGCCATGAGACATTTCTCGGCATTAATCAAAGATCTGGCGTTGATTGATCTGCTATTACATGATGCCACTTTCACTTGGTCCAGAGGAGAAGCACACATACGAGCCTCCAGAATTGACAGAAACTTGTTCTTATCTGAATGGAATGATAGCTTTAGCTTAATTAAGCAGGTAGCTCTCCTGATGGTTTTATCAAGTCACAGACCTTTGATGTTAAAGAGTGGTGATTGGGGAGAAGGGCCATTCTTATTTTAAATTCGAAAACATGTGGCTAAAGGCTGAGGGCTTCCTTGATAAAGCAAAGGAATGGTGACCAAGTTACACAATTAATGGCAGTCCTGACTTCAAACTTGCTCAAAAGGGACATGACAAATTGGAATCAAAAGGTTTATGGAAAGACAGAAACCAAATTGGCAGCATTCTAGTTGAACTCTCTGCGTTGGAATTATAGAAACCAGACCCCCTTCCTCAATGGAGAAGGCTAGGCTACTGTCTCTAAAACTGCAATATCAGTACCTGGACAAAGCTGCGGAAACCTCATGGAGGCAAAACTCAAGATGTTTGTCGTTGAAAGGAGACAGGAACACTAAGTACTTCTAGACGATGGCCAATTCTCATAGGAGGAGCAACTGTTTTGACAAGCTCAGATTACGTGCTGCAATTATTGAAGATTCAGACTCTATCAAAAGGGAAATCCTGAAATTCTATGAGAACTTAATCAACTTATGCGCAGAACATGAAAACTCAAGACCAAGTCCTGATTTTGATGGTTTAACAAGCATTTCAGCAGAGGAGAAAGCTATCCAATGGCTTTCAAAGAGACTGAATTACTTACTGTGATCAAATCATATGCTCCTGGCAAGGCCTCTAGGCCTAATGGGTATGCTATGGCATTCTATCAGAAGGCTTGGGCAATTATCAAAATTGACATAATGATTGCCCTCAATCACTTCCATCAAGAATGCCACATGATTAAATGCATCTTTCATAGCTCTAGTTCCTAAGAAGAAGGGAGCAATTGAACTAAGAGATGATGGGCCAATTAGTCCAACTGGCAGCATATACAAAATCGCAGCCGAATCCTTGCTGAAAGTCTCAAAACTGTCATTGGGAAACTAGTCTCTCACCATCAGATTGCCTTCACAAAAAATTAGTCAGATCACTGACGCTGCACTCATTGCTAATGAAGTGCTGGATTGGAAGCTAAAAAGTGGAGGAGCACCAGGAATAATTTGCAAACTAGACATTGGGAAAGCTTTTGAACAATAAACGGGTCATATCTCATTGCTTTGATAAGAAAAATGGGATTTGGAGAGAAGTGGACCAGATTGATCAAATTCAGCATCATGACAGTGAATACTCCGTACTCATCAACAAGAATCCAGTGATATTCCTCTATCCTCAAAGGCCCATGGAAAGATTACCCACCATCACCATTTCTCTTCATACTTGCCACGGAAGGTCTTAGCAGACTGTTGATAAAGCCAAGCAACTGGACTGACTTAATGGATTTGATGTGGGAAGAAGTCCAGGGCATTCAGTCAATATCTCCCACCTACTGTATGGCAACGACACACTATTATCCCGTGGGGCTCACACTAATCAGGTTCTCTCCTGAACATCACTCAGCTCATTTTTAGGCTCCTTTTTGAGGCTCCATCAGTACTATACATCAACATGCTCAAAAGTCTTATATCCTGTTAATGAGATGCGCAACCTAGGAGAGCCAGCAGAAATCCTTTGTTCTAATGCTGGATCCTTCCCAATCTCATACCTGGGGCTACCACTAGGTGCAAATTTCGAAGTTATAGACTCCTGGATTGGAGTGATTGAGAGGTTTGAAAGGAAACTAGCCTCATGGCAGTTGCAGTATCTTTCAATGGATGGAAGGCTCACACTTACCTGATGGCATTATTCCCTATTCCAAATAAGGTCCTAAGGCAATTGGACAAAATCAGAAGGGACTTCTTGTGGGAGGGAAACAAGAGTCACCAATTACACCTTGTAAAGTGGTCTAAATGCACTATGCCTTAGCTAAGGTGGCCTGGGGATCAAAGATTTGGCTACACACAAGAGCATACCAATGAAATGGCTATGGAGATGTGCACAAGAAGGATAACCACTAACGGAAAGAGATAATCAAAGCCAAGCATGGAATTCATCACTACTGAGCTTTCCAAAGCTCCACATGGAGTTGGACCTTGCAAACACATATGCAAACTCTGGGATGAATTCAATCAGAAGTCAGAACACATACTTGGTACCTGAGCACACATCATATTTTGAGAGAAAAAGTGGCATGAGAATAGTTTGCCAAAGGAGGATTACCCAAGCCTCTATTGAATCTCGTGTGATCCTACCTCTACCCATATTCCGATATAGAGGAAGTAATGCTTGAGCATCCTATTCAGAATGAATTTTGCAAGACTGGAAGTTCAAAGATCTGCTGAGCCTCTTGTCAAGACTGGAAACCTGTCCAGTGAATGCCCAGAATGTAGACAAGTGCAAGTGAGGAAGTTCTAAGGAAGGGAGCTATTCTGTTAAAGAAGGTTACTCATTAGTCTCACAGATTGTGATTCTGCAGAGCAGGCCATGGAAGCTAATTGGGGGAACCAGATTACCCCCTAAAATCATATGTTTCTGTTGGCTTGCCCTGCGGGAAGCATGCCTCACGATAACTTAAAGAAATGAAAACTCTAAATTACTAATAACTGTTACATGTGTCATAATAGTATATAGACCAACAATCATTTGTTTCTACACTGCACAGTTGCTACAGATTTATGGAGCATGTTCTCTATTTTGGGACTAGTTGGGTCATGCCTGGGAATACTAAGGAAGCCTTTGAAAGTTGGAGCACATGGAAAGTTGATAGAGCCATCAGGAAAATTTGGAGAACGATCCCTGCTAGCATTTTTGGGTTTTGTGGACAGAGAGAAATAGGAGATGTTTTCATGGTGTATCAACTCCCAATCACTCTATAAAGCTAGGTGCTTAATGTTTCTGTTTAGCTGTGCAATTTGTTCCCTGTGAATTTTCATGACAACATTTTGCTCTCAGTTAACTCCCTGATTCTAGAGTAGACGGCTTTTGCTATGGAGCTACCTCATTTTTACCTTTGGATGCAATATCTTTTGTAATTTTTGGTAATTTTGCATCTTCTTGATGCCATAAATGAAATCATTTCATCAAAAAACTACACTAGCCAATAGATCTGATAATGCACTATAGCATCTGATCATGTCAGGTGACTTTGTGACAAGAACAGATGTCACTTTACAAGTAACACTTCTAATATAATGCAGATGCAGCATTAATCAACGCAGTTCCACATAACTTTCTGAAATAGCTCCACCAACAGTAGGATAATTTGTAGCCAATTTCTCACAGAAATGTCAAATGTATGAAAAAAGTTGTATGAATGGACCTTTTTAACTCTCTCAGGCTTGGTGGTTGCCTCTACATTCTCCACACCTTTCTCTTGGAACTCATTATTTCTATTTAAAAAAAAAAAAAGGAAAATGTTCAGTAGCTACCAAGATATTGGACATCTCTGCATGCATAAAAACAGAACAAGATGCACTTGGAAATGCGTTAGTCATACAAGAAAAGTAACTTTAAATATAAACCTCCTTGATCTTCCACTTTTCATCAATAAGATTATACTTGCCAAGCCACCGCAACAAATATCAGATTCGGGATTACTTGAAATTATTGTGAAGAAGATAAACTCAAGATTTTTCACCAGAAGAAGATGGACAAAGATAAACTTAGGGAATTTACAAAATTTCCGACAAGGAAAGATAGGGTATTCAAGGTCTCATTCAACATGGCTCTAATGTTGTATTAGTTCCCAACTTCCCATTAATTTGGATTTTACGTTTCAACATCAAAATCCATATTCCATACAATGGGTGAGCAACACTTGAATGATATACAAAACAATCAAAGAAAATACAAGGGCAAGGAAACACTCATTGAAATGCAGACAAGCAACACCTTCAATTTTGTTATTGATGCTAAAATGGTAGCAGTGGAAAGGAATAAACCCTGAACTAAGTGGTATTCCGGGAAGGAATGTATCCTCTATGTAATGGCCACAGTAAGGCCTCCAATGCAATGTACCAAGAAAATGGGCAGAAACTGGCCAAATAAAGCAATAATAACTTCAAAATAAACTATGATCATGCAAAGAATGAGATTGCAGGTTCCAATAGTCGTACTTCTTCATGCCCGAAGTACCATCATTAACCTTGCTACTTTCAGCACTTCCTTTGATACTATCCGCATCTTTGCTATCAGGATCAGCTACCTTCTTTTGCTTGCAAAGACTCTTCTTGCTTGTCTGACCTTGTTGAGATTTCATGGTCTGCTCATCAACCTTCTCAGCAACTTCAGAGCAATGTTTCTTGTTCCTGCGAAGGAAAAAGATTCAAGAAGTCAATTGTGAGCCTTAGAAAACCAATGTATGGGCATATCAAAATTATCAAACAAGTGATCAAGAAATTACTTCGAGCTAGGAAGCATTTCTGATGCCTTCCTTTTCTCGGGGATCACAATACAACCCAAAGAATTGTACTGATGGGAACTTGTAAGTTCTGTTGGGTCTGCCCCTTCCTCATCTTCAGACTCATCTTCACTCTCATAACCTCCAGATTCATTGTCAAACTCCTTATTCACCAATGGTAAGTGTCCTGTGTTTACAGGTTGCTTCTCAACAATTCTGATATTCTCAGCTACATTTGGCGCATCATTTCCTTCAATGGCTAAAACACCTCCTTTCTTCTTCACACTAACATATGAGTTTTAAGAATATAATCTTTCTTAATAGAAACAATAGTAAGAAGAAGAAGAAGAAGAAGAAGAAGAAGAAGAAGCTGAACAATTTTTTCAAAAAAAATAGATGACAAAGCTGCAGTTTTAGCAAACCTGACTATACATTTATCCTTCAAGATACAAGTTGATTCGAAAGGAGGCAAGAGAAAACCATCCATCTGCATGTATATGACAGGAAAGTGAACCACTTAACAATGTAGTATCATAGAACAGTTAATTTGCAGCAATGGAGCAGCCAGATAAAATTTCTATATCCAGGTTTAATCAACAATGCAGCAATGATTTCTCCATCTGCCTAAGACTCAGTAGTAAATATTAGCAACTAGTCGAAGGATGCAGCTGTTCAATAGTTTGTAATATATAGAGGTCTACATGACTATTCTAAGTCATTCTATAATTAGAAGAACTCTCTTTAAGCAAAGTCGATTATTCACGCCTCAAAGTCATTTCTTCTTCAGTTTATTTTTCTAATATTAGCTACTAAGTGAAATGTTGTGCGCGCAAGCTCAGCAAACCTCTCTAGAATCCACAAATAATAAAAGCAGCAAAGGAGAATCAACTAAAAACAACCCGAAATTGAAGTTAGAGAATATACAGATAGGAGAAGGCCATGAGGACAGGAGTTTTGGAGTTGAAAAGTGCTGAGAATATGAGAGGAGAGATCAGAGATAGTCGAATGTAGCAACTGGGGTTTGAGAAGAAACCAACTACGCCTCAAACCCTCTGATTTCTGTACATCACTGAGAACGTGCGGGTCCTCGAACGTCAATCGAAGCCTTACGCGCTCCATAAAGAAAGCTTTCTCCGATTACACACTTGCCGGTTTGGAAATTCCGGCATCAAACTTCCTCTGTGTCTGAAATAAAGTGCGCTTCTCTCGAAATTGTTCAATTTATTTGATGTCTCCTTGGAATTAGAGCTCTTTTGGGAAAGCACTATGTATTTGGGATTTGGTATAATTATATCTTTCTTTGGCACGTTATATAATTACTCCCTGATTTTGAGTAAAGGTATGCAAAAATTAAATTGACTAATAAATTGAATTAATAAAAAATATTATTAATTTATTATTATTGAGTTATTAGATTGTTTCATTTTAATGATTTTGAAAAAAAGGATCAT
>JAOTQR010000045.1:11014811-11027901 GCA_025774065.1 Solanum ossicruentum | reverse complement strand
GTCAACCAATTTCTCATAATTTCTCACACTTCAATCCCATCTCCACAATTTATAGTCAAGAACTCAAGGAAATAAGATACTACAACATCACAAGTAGAATCATATATCACCCTATTACTCTTTTTTCTTCCTCTTCAACACCTTCCTTCAAGATTATCATCAAAAATTGGCAATAACTCATCATCACTTTGAAAACTATTACACTCAGAAGTGTCATAGTATGTCTCATCCTCTGTTATCTTACCCTTGATATTTTTCTTTCCCTTATCAATATCTTCATTCCCTTTATCCAGCCCCACTTCACCCAAAAAGTTCTTTGTTTTTTCCTTCTTCTTATTCCTCTGATTTTCTCTAATAAATTTTCTCACATCCTCCTTCACAATCCACAGCTCCTCATGTACATTACTTCCATAGTCAATAGAATAGTTAGAATCTTCATCATCATTGTCAAAATGTTTAAATTCTTCTAGAACTGAAGTTTGATTTTCCTGTGGGACAGAAGGTTGATTTTCTTGTGGGACAGAAGATTGATTTTCTCGAGGGACAGAAAGTTCAACTTCATCTTCAAAATCAGTCCAATTAATCGAAGTAGAAGAAGAACCTAACCCTAGATCTTGATTTTTTCTTCGACAGTCAAAGAACCACTAGATTCCCTAATACAATCTCCATGGGCATTAAAAGACTCACAAACTTGACTTAAGCATTGACTAATTTGCCCTTCAGAGGAACTCATATCTTCTATAACTGAATTATCACATACATATATACCTATAGTGTCCTCAATCATGCAAAAATAATGCAATGTCATAAATATCCTTATCTTTTTTCAATTCAACCAAATCAGCCCTTACAGATGAAACTGCATAACTCCTTCCTAACTTAGTAATTCCAAAAGATTTAGCATAATCTACCAGTTTAGGAATCGACAAATGATCTTCATCTACATTGAACACATATTTAGTCCAACCCCCCAACATATATTTGACCTACCTCATTCACCAACATACCCCCAAATTTGAACCTCAAGTTAAGGAACTTAGAAGCCATGTATCAACCTATAATCATAGTCATATTCACAAACATTTAACAATAGAAGCATAATTATAAGAAAATTTACAAAACAATACAATAATTATAAGAAAATTTACAGAACGGTACCATGAATTAAAAGCCTGAAAAATGATTTTACTCACAAGATTTCAACTATATAAAGGAATTTTATAAAAATACCCAATGATAAGAATACCAAAATATTGGAATCACAACCCTAGAATCTCAATATTACTAAAAAGCCTATCAGAAACCTTAGTACTCATATATGCATAAACTTAATAAGTTTACAATAATACATGCAGTAAGTTGATAACTAAGATGAAATATAATCCCTAGTCGAAAGAAAAATCGACAAATAAAGGCATGTGACCAAACCCTAGTGAAAAACAACCAAAAAAATTATCAATAACACAAAGTAAAGATGAAATCAAAGCTCTAATCAAAGGAAAATAAAAGCAAGGAAATGTGACAAAACCCTGGTCGAAAAGTCAGCAAAGAAAACAAACAATAACACAAAGAAATAGTGGATAATCACTTACTTGGTAAGAATTTTAGCCAAATTCAAACAAGCAAAAGCTTCACCCACTGTCACCTTCCCAAACCGAGCAAAACCTTTCCAAATCGAGCAAAATATTCACCCAAACCCCGACTACCCTTTTCTTAATGAGTCAAAACCCTTCAAAATGAGTCCCAAAATGTTGAAACTGAGAAATAATCCTTTACACTTCTCAGAGACATATGGAAGTTGAAAGAGACTTTTGGAAGGAAATGAAAATTCTAGAAAATCAAAGTGACTTTTGAAAGGAAAGGAAGTGACTTTTTGATTGTCTAATTTTGCTGATCAATTAAATTAAAAAAAGGGGTCCATAGCAATTTTTTAACCCAACTGGATATCCATGTCGGTTTAACTTTCACCATGTCATGTACGTGAATACAGGACAGACATGGGTGGACATTAGAGGGTGTCGTGATCCAACTTTAAATGAGTTCGATACAAGGGGGATTTAAAACGGATAATAGTTAATGTGTGTACTGAATAAAAAGCTTCAAATGCAGGGGAGGGGGTATTTCTGCATTCTGCCTTAATATTATGAACAGTTAATTATAAATGATTTTTGTCAATCTGAAAAGACTTGAAAATATTTTTAAAAAATGAGAGAACAAAAATTATATTAAACTTGTGACACTTTAATCGTAACTCCTTGAAACCTAATTAAACAATTTTTGTACAAAAAAGATAAAATCTAATACACATTTAAATTAAATAATTATTTTTCATGTTTGTGTAATAATATACTTTTAAGTTTACTGAGAAATAATCAAGCAAACTCTAAAAGTTAGTTCATAAATAAAGATAAAATTAAACGACTATTTAATAATTTTAAGTTGAGTGAGTTGTACAGAAAAGATATAATATGATACGCATTTATATCAAATCCTCCATTTTTCATATTGCATAACAATATCTTTTAAGTTTAATGAAAAAAATTAAATAAACTTTAAAAGTTAGCTCATAAACAAAGATAAAATCAAACAACTATTTAATGACCTTATTTCGAGTGATTTGTACAAAAATAAAAAATAAAATTTGATACGCAGTTAAAGTTTATCCTCATTTTTCATACTTGCATAACAATATATGTTTAGTTTTAATAAGGAAAATCAGGCAAACCCTAAAAGTATAAACAAAGATAAAATTAAACGATGACTATTTAATGATCTTATTTAGGGTGATTTGTAAAAAAAATAAATAGAATTTAAGACACATTTAAAGTTTATTTATTTTTTCATATTTGCATAAAAATAGAATCTAATACGTACATGGTACACACATGCAATGCAAACAACAACATACTCGTGGAATCCCACAAGTGAAGTTTGGAAGAGTAAAAATGTACGGGAAGGATAAAAATGTATAAAATCTTATCACTACTTGATCGAGATATAGAGATTGTTTTCAAAAGTTCTCGTCTGAGAGACATATATGCATTGCACGTGTCATAAAACTAATTATATTTAAACTAATAATACAATATAGCACAACCATTTACAACCATCCAAACAAGGGGTAGGAGTATAATAAGTAAGAAAAAAGAGTGTAAAATGCTCGAGGAAAGGGAAAAAAGGGTGTAAAATGGTCAAGTGCAATGTCGATAAAACCTAGGTAAAAATGTAACTCCTCTCTTAGCTGCCAAGTATAAACAGTGGGAGAACTCCATTGATGAAGCTGCTCTCTCTTCCTCTCAACATCTAGAGCTCTCTCTTCCTCTCTTCCAATTCAATGGATTACAATCGCAACCTAAGGGCTGGAATTCTGCCGAGCCTAACCTTTTACCCTAACCCTTCACCGTTGGCAGTGACTCAATCCAATCAATCCGCATTTCCAAACCCTAACCCTACTTCTGGACAGGGTTTGTTCTTTGGTTATGCACAAACCAGTGGTGCAACTAGGTCTGTGGAAGCAATGCCGGTGTATTATCAGGACCCGAATGTGGTGCGACTTTTGGGATCAAATGGCCCTTTCGGGGTTGGTGAGGTCAGTTCCAATACTAATGTTGTTTATCTGTTGTCAATTTGCCATCCTTGAATATCACGGCATTGGAGCAATTTTGATATACTCGATGTGCTATGTAGGACATCTTAATTGGATTGATGTGTTGTATTAGTTGCAACGAAGTGAAATATGAATGTTTGAAATAAATGGTTAAGCCCGTGTCTTTTTAGCTAGTTGGTGAGACAATAGATTACCCAGGCGATGATCTGTAGCTGGTTTGAGAGGATGATCAGCCACACTGGTACTGAGACACGGCCCGAAATGTTCCCCATGGGATTGGTCTAGGAGTTTAATGAGTTAAAGTACAACCTAGGGAACATTAGGTAGATTTTCTTATCTTTCTACTTCTTGGTGGATAGAGTTATTCTACAGATAGGGGCGGAGCTAGAGGGTATAAGGGTGTTAAATTGCTGGGGAACTTACATTGTATATAAAAGGTCAATTTTTATTTTCCTGTTGTGCATACATAGTTCGTCACTGCAGTGTAACTCAAACATTCTTTTGTCGGAAGAGATATAATCGAGTTTTTAACAGTTGCTAAATTCATATGAATAATATCATTAGTTGAATGATACTAAACATTGCGGGGCATCCTGAAATGGAAAAGTTAGAGTATATAAATTGGAATAAAGAGGGAGTAATTTTGGTGTCTTTGAAGAATTACCATCGGTATCCTTTCGCCTGTTTACTTCTAATTATGGAGGGATTATACTGATTTTGGTGTTATCTAATAATTATATTTTTCAAACGATTGTAAAATTCATTAATTATTTTTGCTTGTTTCTTATTTGAAGTAGAGTCCGCCATTCAAATTGATATCTCAAAGAAGGGACGGACACTTACATAATCTAGCCTAGTCCATAACTGTTTCTGCTCTTGTTTCTCCCATTTCCTTCTAATTCCTATAGACGAGTACTGATGGCAAAATTAGTGTGATGAAGAACAATCTGCATTTTGGGAGTTGATTTCGGTGGAAATTCGGGAAGGTCTAAAGAAAAGATCCGAGATGGGTTGAGTCTCTTTCTTTCCGAATTCACCTCCAAAGCTACAGCGGAACAAGTAATGGTGGGGGACTAGGTGTGCTTGAAAACCCTTGCTAAATTCCAATAGTGGAGCCTAGGGCAGGAACTTTAGAGGAGAACAAGGAAATCGATCCACCTATGGACCCAAAGGGTGTTCAAGGCTATGAATGATTTTTGCGGAGGTTGAATCGAAAGGGAGGAGGAAACTAACCTACGGAATCACCTCAAATAGGTAAAAATTAAGATCCAAGGGGATGATGACAATATTTTGTAGGTGTTAGCGGAAAGTGAAGGTATGATCTTCAAGATGCAAATCTGGCTGAAATTCCAACGAGTTTTTCGCTGAAAAAGAGATAGTGCCGATGATCTTTACCCAATGGTCCTTACAAAGGAAACGAAAGGGGAAAGAGAGGCACGACGATATCTATAAAGACCAGAAGGACGGTGTTAGGTCAGAGCTGCATGTTTTGTCAAGTGTTGACAATTCAAATAATGGGGGTCGGGTAGTAGCAAAGTCTAATTGGGCCTAGAGAGTTCACCAAGCCCAAGCCCCAAGCCCCGCCACATATACAACAGCTATGACTAAAGTGAAAGAACATGATATGCACATGACCTCATTTAAAGCCGTCAAAGACTTAGCAATTCAATTCCTTAAAGCTTGTTGAATCACGGGAGACAACCACTGAGAAGAAGGAAAATAGCGGAGGTGGCAAAGAATCACCTTCAAAGGAAATTGCACACATGAAGCAGCGCGAAACGATGTAGACCAAGGAACTTTTTTTTTTTTTGAAAATGGTAATTGTTTCTATTATCCATAAAACAGTACATAGGTTGTATTGAGAACCATATTTACATGAGAAACTCTAAAATCACTGACCTATCCCTAATGGTAGAGACAATATCATTAGGGTACATCCGATTACACCAAAAACATAGAGTCAAAATGCAATTCAGTTTGACTTGTCGCATACTACTCTCCCTATTCTCAAAAGCTCTAAGGTTCCTCTCTTTCCATGTTGTCCACGAAAAAGTGGCCGGGACAATTCTCTAATTGCTTTTGTTTTTTGCTTGTGTCTCGGCTTCTTACCAACTGTATAGAGCCTCTGAAATAACTCGCAGCTTTTGAATCATCTTGTGAAGGGTGGAACAGGCTTACAAATACAACCGATTCTTGAAGCAGAACCAATGGCAATCCAAAATTCAACAGATCCTGAAAAAATTGAAATAGATACATCAAGCTGGGTTAACTCCACATTTTGGAATTAAGCAATACTTACCGAATAGCTTTTGATAGTTTTGAAAGTGAACTTTGGCCCTCAATCTGAGAGT
The DNA here is from genome assembly GCA_025774065.1 of Solanum ossicruentum. Lineage (NCBI taxonomy): Eukaryota > Viridiplantae > Streptophyta > Magnoliopsida > Solanales > Solanaceae > Solanum > Solanum ossicruentum. Next base: position 11,021,943 of record JAOTQR010000045.1, on the reverse strand, counting down.
TGACGAGAGAAAAGTGGCACTTGACAACAAGGAGTTAAGGACAACAAATGTAACACCCAGGAGCAAAGGCATTGCAAAAATGAGTTGAAAACTTATAGTCAATTCTGAACAATGAAGTAGAAGGAGTAAGGAGCTAGGGGAAGACATTCAGCATAACTTGTAGATGAAGATCAAAATATTGTCATGGCATTTGAGAGGTCTTAACAACTCGACTAACAAAGCCCTTGTTACGACATGTCTACATAAATGAAAAGCTGATGTGATTGCCTTCAAGAAACAAAAATTAATAAGAGAGTAGAGGACATGGCATATCAATTGTGGTCATCTGGGTGGATGGAATGTGGATATATAGAAGCATATGGAAGCAAAGGAGGTGTACTAATTATGTGGGGCAGCAGGATGTGGTACGGCTTGGTGGTTGAGGAAGGCAATTTCTCTGTCACTTGTAGATTTGAATCAGTTCATAATTCTTTTCCTGGCTTTTCACATGTGTTTATGCACCCCGCACTAAAAGAGAAAAGCTAGAATGTTGGGAAGAAAGGTCAGGGGGATTTTAATATAGTTAAGCACATGATGGAGAAAAGGAGATGCAACAGACTCAGACATAGTATCTGATTTTTTTAGATGGATAGGAGACTTGGATCTTCATGATCCAGTTCTACTGTGTGGGAGCTACATACACCTGGTTCAGCGGAACCAATCACCAAAGTACTGCTATGTTGGATAGATTTCTTTAAAATATAGGGAGGAGAATTTCAAAAGAATCACACAAAGAACTCTACAAAGGATAGCTTTGGATCACTGCCCTATACTACTTGAATGTGGTAACTGGAAATAGAGACAACCTTATTTCAAATTCAAAAATTGGTGGCTCAATGTGGAGGGATTTAAGGAGTTGGTGCAGAACTTGTGGAATAACTGTGTTGTTGAAACGTATCCTAATTACAAATTACAGGTCAAAATAAAAATGCTAAAGCAAAAGCCAAAAGAATAGAATAAGAAGTCCTTTTCTGATCTAGCCAACAGGAATAACAGTCTCCTAGAGGTACTTTTAGGACTTAACAAGATTCAATAACATAGGATTCTATCTGAGGGTGAAGTGTTAGCAAGGGCTATAATACTGGTGGAACTGGAAGTTCTGGCCAAACATGAAGAACATAGCTGGAGGCAAAAGTCAAGAAGCCTTTGTCTGAAGCAAGGTGATAAGAGCGCTAGATTTTTGTGAAGAGTGGCTACAACTCATTGGAGATATGATACTATTGACAAACTCATGGTGAGACGTGAGGTGCAGGAATCCAAAGAGGCAATGATAGAGTTATATTCCTATTTGTATTCAGAATTTGACTATGGAGATCCTCCTTTGAACTGGAAGGATGTCCTACAGTCTTTGTGGAAGAGAATGAGTGGCTTCAAAGACCATTCATAGAGACAGAGATGGTACATCATCAAACAGTATGATGGAGACAAGGCACCTGGGCCAGATAGTTTCACTATGGATTTCTTCAAGACATGCTGGGACATCATAAAAGAGGATCTAATGTAGACCATTCAGAATTTTCACCAAAGGAGTACTTTTGAAAAATCTTTAAATGGCACATTCTTAGCGCTAATTCCAAAAAAGCCTGGAGCAATGGAGTTAATTGATTCCAGACCAATCAGTTTGATAGAAGGGTTTACAAAATCATATCTAAATTGATAACTGAAAGGTTGAAAACAGTTATAGGCAGTTTGGTAGATGAACACCAAATTGCATTTTTTAAAAAGAAGACAAATAATGGATGCAGATTTATTGGCCAATGAGTTGGTAGATTCAAAAGTGAAACAACAGAAACCGGTGTCTTGTGCAAGCTAGATATTGAGAAGGCCTATGACCATGTCAATTGGAATTTCCTTTCATTATCAATGGGAGTACTGAAGGTTTCTTCCAGTCACATAGAGGTTTTAGACAAGGAGACCTCATGTCTCCATTCATATTCCTGATTGCCATGGAGATTCTGAATCATGTACTCATGAAAACAAAAAATAATGGTTGGGTAAAATGTTTTATTGCTCAAACAAGCAGGGGAAATGAATTGGAAATCACCCGTATGTTTATGTAGATGATGCCCTCATTTTTTGTGGAGCAGAGGTGCTGCATATCAGACATCTAAAAGCAGTTCTAATAATTTTTTGAGGCCATTTCAGGCCTCCACGTCAAGTGGATGAAAAGTATGCTATTCCTTGTTAATCAGGTTGACAACTTGCAATGCTTAGCACAAAACTTGGGCTATCAGACTGGATCCCTACCAACGGAAATACTTGGGTATGTGACTAGGTGCTAAGAACAAAGAACTGTGGAGGTGTGGAGTGAGGTTCTAGAAAGAAGTGAGAAAAAACTATGAAGGTGGAAGAGTCTGTTCTTACCCTGGGTGGCAGACTGACACTAAAGCTGGGCTTGGGTCTTACTACCTACATGATGAGTTTATTTCCTATTCCTAGAAGCATAGAAAAGAAAGACGGAGAAGATCCTTCCTATGGCAAGGGAATAAGGAGAAGAAAGGCTGCAATCTAGTGAAATGAGATATTCTTACACTCAGCAGAAAGCAAGGGGCCCTTGGACTAAAAAATTTCAGCAGCCAGAATAATTCTGTCCTGCAGAAGTTGCTATGTAGATTTTGCCCAGAAGATGGGCCCTTATGGAGAAGCTGCGTAGCAGGAAAGTATGGCTTACTTAGCCACTGGATGACTGAAGGAGTCATGGGTACATTTGGGTGTAGTGCCTGGAAAACAATCAGGAGACTTTGGGGCCTATGTTAATAACAACATCACCTTTGGTGTTAGTAATGGGCTGAAAATTGCTTTCTGGAATGAAGTTTGTGTAGGGGTGGACAGTGTCAGAAACTTATTCCCTCGACTTTTTACTTTGAGCATGCAGAAAGATGACAATCTCACAGGTATAAAGCCAACAAGGTTGGAACTTACTCTTCAGGAGAGCATTAAAAGACTGGAAAATTGGACAAGTATGCCTATTGGGAACCTTAAACGCTTCCCTTGGTGTCTCTGTGAACCCAGACAAGCCAATTAAACTACACAGCAAAGGCCAGTTCACAGTCAAGTCTTGCTACTAGGACATCAATGCTAACCAGATAACAACAGACACAGGGCCTTGTAAAGCAATCCGGAAAGCCAGAAGTCCACCCAAAGAGATTTGTTTCAGCTGGCTAGAATGCAGGAAATCTTGCCTGACCCATGAGACACTACAAAAAAGAGGATGGCAGATTTGTCCTAGATATTTGATATGTGAATAGGAAGCAAAAGTCAATAGCCATTTGTTTTTCCATTGCAAAACTGCCAACAAGTCCCCATGGACCAATTTCCTGTGCATATTAGGAGTTAGTTGTGTGATGCCTAAGACAACCTTGGAGTTGATGAATCTCTGGTCAGAAGTTGGCAAGAGAGGGAGAGAAGATTGGTGGAAGACAATACTAGCTTGAATCTGGTGTACTCTGGAGAAAGGAATGATAGGTGTTTTGAAGATCAGAGAATCAACATATAGAAGATTAAGATGAAGTGTATAAGCCTTATATTTTTTTTGGTGTAAACAAAAGTTGGTAAGGGATATAGTAGATTTAGTTAATTTTATAGGAAACTTGTAAAAGTACCCAAATGGGGGTGCGCTCACCACTTTGTGGGATGTATGTTTCCAATTCATCATTTTTTGGATGATGATTTTTTTGTGTGAATACAAAGTTACCTTTTTCTCAAAAAAGAAAATTTTTTGAAATTTTTGAAGTAAGAAACAAGAAGGCTTCATACCTAGATAGCCTCTTAAACTTGGCACAATATGTCAGCTAACCTTATAGACTTATGAAGTGACCGGAAAGATGTTTTAACTTGACAAAAATAGTTCATATAAGCACCTCATGCTGACAGGGAAAATCATGTGTTTTATACTTGTATCTGGGCACGTGAGAAAACCTAAAGTATGTATTTTTGCTTCTTTTGTTTCTTCTTAAATAATGATAATAGAAAAAGAAGCTCCTCACCTCATCTTCATCACATAATAAAGGGGAAAAAATACAGTGCTTGTGTTTAAATATTTCCTTTTTAATAAAATCTTGAAAATGATTTGGCCATCAAAGTTAAATTTGAGACCTATCACTAAAGTCTAATTGACATTGAGCCTTCTCTCCTCAGTGTTCGTGGTTCTGTATGTTTTCCTATTAGAACCTATATCTTATATATAGTTGTTGATGGTGCTTAATTGCTTATATATAAAAGAGAAGAAACTAAAGGAAAAGAGAGATGGGAGCAAGGGTTGAGGCAGGGTCTGCAGAGAAGAAATGAGAGAGGGATATAGGTGGAGGGGGTGGGGTGGGTGGCACAAAGGGAGAAATCAATGGGGGATTGCCGTAGGGTGCAGATGAAAAAGAATAAGTGGGGTAGTTGGGATGTTGTCTTGTGGGGGAGGGGGTTGTTTTTTTAAATTACTTTTTCTATTTTTTACATGGGTTCTTTATTCATTTGTTATTTGATACATCACTAGCAAATGTTTTTCACGTGCTTGGTTTTGCTGAACTATGTGTTTAAAAGACACATTTTTATCAAGTGTCTAGCTGGTTACTCTGTAAGTTTACAAGGCTAACTTACAAACATGCCAAGTTTAAGGGCTATCTAGGTATTTGGCCAAACAAGAAAGGGAAACAAATAAGGGCAAGTGCTACAAGGTCTACTTTAAAACTATCCAAAATGTCTTCTGTTTATATAGTTTTTATTGAAAGTGAGCCTTCAAATCATCCAGAAGTCTCTGCTAAGCTCTTATAATTGTTTTCACTGCAACCAAATATTTAAAATCTATCTTGGTGTTATAAACCCATTTGTGTTACATGCAATATCTGAAGTGGTAAATTAAGGAATTTCTCTTGTCTCGAAGGTGGTTCCAACTGTTACATTCAACAATCTTTCTGTATGCAACCAAACAGCGACAACTGATAAGGAAGGGATAAACTATAATAAAGGTTACCTTTTGTGGAATCAGATTGTATTTATACATGTAGAAGTTCAGTGACATAAAGCCAAATCCCGTAGAAGTCTTTTATCTTGGACCAGTTGACATATTTAAGGTTGCTTTTCCTGATTGAGGAGGTCCATGATAGTTTTGATCCTTTGCTAGTTTGACTTGCTTTTACTTCTATATATTTTGCAAGATTAGAATATGAAATGAGCTGAAGTGGGGATTCATATAGCCGACCCCAACTTGTTTGGGACTGAGGCGTTGTTGTTGTCGTATTGATGATAGGTTGGTGTTCATGGTTGGATGCTTAAAAGTGTTCCTAAATTTAGACGTTTGATGATAAGTTATGAACCTGTCGTCATTCGAGGGCCAAAGCTGGATCCCATCAATTGAAAAACCTGCCTTGTCATGACCATGTGTTTCACCCATGTGGTTGTGTTAGATGATAATCTTTCGTGGAATTGTTATCTCACTTGAAGTTTGTTCATTTCCTGCAGTACATATTTCTCACAAACATCTCATCACGTACTAAATCTGGCACTTCTATTTTCCTACTTCGTCCTATCACATTTATATATATTTGAATGGTTTCAGCATTCTAGAATATATGTACATTCGCTTCAATTTAAAAAGAATGTAACCCGAGTACTTTATCTACAGGTGGCTGCACTGTCCTTAAATGGTTCAGAGGCATTGACTCCTGCAAATGTAAATTCCAACTTTTTTATCCAACCTCTGGGAAGTGTGCCTTTGGGAAGAGGCCAAAAGAAAATTAAGCAACAGCCTGCATGGTGTGATGTTTGCAAACTTTCATTTAACAGCAAAACTGTTCTTGACCAACATTACTTGGGCAAAAAACACAAAAGAAATTTGGATATATCAAAAGGAGGCAGTGTAATCATAGCTCCTGCTTCTGCTCCTCTTGTCGCTTCTACAGCATCCGACAACCCATTTGTTGGACTGCAACAGAAGCCTAACGAGGTGAATTCAGCCAATGGACAAGTTAAGAATTTGGTGACAAAAAAACGAAAACTTTTGGCAGCAGGAGTAGCCATAGACAAGGCCCGTACTTGTCTTGCTTGCAACGTGATTTGCAACAGTGAGACTGCTTTCAAAAATCATCTCATAGGAAGAAAGCACATTGCTAACATAGCAAAGCAACAGTGTTCTGTCCCTGCTTCTGCATCTCTTGTTCCTTCAGAGGTGTCAGTCAACACATTTATTGGACCACAAGAGAAGCCTGACATGGTAAAATCTGGAAATGGGAAAGATGCAAAGAAGGCGGCAGCTGAGCTGATTGGGAATCTGGAGATCAAGACACAAAAGGTTTTGGAAGGAGGAGCGGCCACAAGTGAGATCCGCAAGTGTCTTGTATGTAAGGTGGTTTGCAACAGTGAGACTGTTTTCAGTCATCATCTTGCTGGTAAAAAGCACATTGCTAACATTAAAAAGCAAGCATCTGGAGTAGCCCCCGCCAGTTAGAATGGGAATCCTGTAGGGAATTTGGTGGAGATGATGCTCGTTCTTGTTTCATTGTTCAGGTTTCTTATAGCTGATGTGAATAGTAAGACTGTAAATGGCATTATGTGCAATATGTGTGATAGTAATACCTTGTTTGATACCAATAGATTTATTGAAAGTGGATCGCATTAGCTTTTGCCAAAGTTAGTGAACAGTATTCTTACTTGGTATTGGCATAGAAACAAAATTGTACATGTTCCTGGGATGAAAGTACTAGGAATATTTGTGCACTCGTGTAGCTGTCTTGCTCAGTTTATCACATTCTGTCAGGGGTGACAATTGGGCAGGTTGAGTCAAATTTGAACGGATTATAATGGGCCAAGACACCAAACGGGGTTAAGATTTAACTCAATCCAATTTGTTTGGGTCAAAATGGGTTGGGTCAAAACAATTTATAAAGTGGGTTAAGATTCAACCCGACCTAATTTTTATTAAATTTTATTTATTTTATTTATTCTCTTTCAATATTTAGTATATAATTAAATTATATTTTTCTTTATTATGGTTATATAAAATATATCAAATTGAAAAAAAGTGTTTTGAAAATATTTTAACAAGATCTTTCTTGAATTAATTCGGGTTACATATCAATCTAATTTTAAATGGTTTAAAATGGGT
>JAOTQR010000045.1:10987164-10998777 GCA_025774065.1 Solanum ossicruentum | reverse complement strand
TTTTATGGGGGGTGGAGGCTAGGCGGGGTGAGGGTAGAGGTGGGGGGTGGGGGTGCTGGTTGGGGTATTGGGGTGGAGTAAAAATTTAAAAATTTTAAAATTTGAAATTTTTGTAAAAATAAACTTTTAATTTTTTTTATATTGGGGGTATTGGGGCATAAGGTGAATAAAAAATTAAAATTTTTAGCATTTAAAATTTTATTCAAAATAATTTTTATTTTCTGGGGGTGATGGATGGGGGGAATCGCGTGGGCTGGATTGGGAAAAGAATAAAATTTTCAAGATGTGGATTTTTTTTAAAATATAAGTTTTTAATTTTACTTTACTTTAAAAACCAATGAGGAGGGGAATCATGGTATGAATGAGAAAAAAATCAATTATTGGATAAGAGTTTTGAACAATAGTTTTCTTAATTTTTGAAGGGAGTTATTATTTTTTTTATATTTGAGAAAAATAAATTAATTTTGAAAATATTTTTTAAAATATTTAGATCCACCAAATATAAAAAATTTAAAAATATTTTTTTAAAAGTATTTTACTCTATGCTAATTATCACGTAGCCTTTCAAACAAACCATGTGTGAAGATTTAGTTGAAAATATCTTGATACTTCTTCAAAGATTTTCTTGAAGTTTGGTGATTAAACAAGTTCCCACTGAGAAGAAAAAAGCTGAATCAACAAGCTTCCCCTCTGAAAGGGAATTTAATGATGCTCTCCTTTTTTTTAAAAAAAAAAAAAACCACTTAATTGATTTGACGCAAAATTAAAAAGAAAAATTTTGTAATTTTATAATTTTAATTTAAATCATATCAAATAAACCAAATTACTTTAAAATTTTGTTACTTTAAAATTTTGTTACTTTAAAATTATCATATGAAAAACTAAAATTAAATTTATCAAAAAAGTGAAAATTAAATTTATCGAAAAGGGAAAAAATTATTCTTTTTGAAATAGACTAAAAAAGGGAGAACAAATTATTTGGTTCAAGTGCTACAGCTCAAAAGCTTCTCCAATATTAAGCCATTACCACCTAAAAGATCAACTACACAAGCATAATGCTCTAATTCAGAAATAATCCCATAATAACAAATACAATATCCTTATCCACTAAACAATCTAACTCTGGCAGAATACTTGAGATTCCTTCACCTTCACCTTCACGCCTAGCTAGACGCATCGAGCTAGCACTTCAGGAATGAAAAACCTTTTGGTTAGGAGAAATTTACTCCCCTTAGTCTCTTCTCTGACGCGAATTTGAATTTCCCCGCGCAGTTGAAGCAGATCAAGGAAGCTAAGTCGGTGGGTTCGAAGTACCACAGCGTCCACTATAACTTAGTGAGTTAGCACCAAATGCCGCGAATTTAATACTAAGAACAATTGAGCTATATACAGAGCTCAAGATACGTTAACATCTACATCCCTATGCAACATGTTGGTATTAGTTGTATTATTATTCTGAACATGAATCTTCCTCAACTCTCACAAGGGTGGGAATTTGTCCATGATCAACAAAATCTATCTTGTTCAATCTAACACAACAAAGCACTTTCTCTGGCAGCTCCTCTGGCTTCTGTGCCTGTGGAATTTAGTAATTACACAATGAACATACACCATTTATAAAGCCAAAAGTAAGCAAATCATCCTCAAAACTAATAAGCTTGAAAAAAATGAGAAACCTGAATTGTTAGACCAAAATCAACTATGCCATGTCGTAAACGTTCTCTAAAAGCATCAAGCCCCTTTCTTGCTATGTAGCTGAAGCGATGAATGTCAAGATCAATTTCAAGGTAATTCGGGCCCTATAATAAGCAGAGACCATGCACATTGAGAATATTGTGGTGTTCAAAAACAGCAAAAATGTTGCTAAACTGACTAACAAACTAAAGTCATGGTATCAAAGATCCACCTGATAAAAATTGTGTTGAGGGCGGGAAAGCACAGGCTTTTCATTGTAAGCACTCAAAAGCTTCCTTTCAGTTGAACTTGTAACAAGCTCATCTGGATTAACCAACCCAACCATAATCTTCAACCTCTCTCTGAAAGGAACAATTGATTCTTTTGCAAAACCTTTCACCTTTTCCATGTCATCCTCGATGAATCTCTATCACAAAAACGAATAGCACGTATAAAGGAAAATTAAATTGGGAAGCAAGGACTATGTAATCACAAGGAAAGGAAAGGATCGGATCAAAGTTCTTGCAGTATTAGTACGGTGCCCAACTTTTTGTTAGAAAGTCAACAACTTGTTATCCCTCAGCCTAAAATTTATTGTTTTGGCTGATTTTGAATGTTGATAACAAGAAGCAGGTTAGGATGTTTTTTCTTTTTTTGGATTAGTGTTGAGTTGTTAGCTCGGTAGTTGGAAAATGCGAAAGAGGCACAAAAAGCTCGGATTGAGTTTGTGTATTTAACTCTTCAAGCATGAAAGATTTGTTCTTTTTACAGAAAAGAATTTAATCTGTTTGTGATGGACAAAATAGAAAGTATCAATTAAATTCGGACAAAGGGATTAATTTGTCAATCAATAAAATTGCAATACAGTAAAATTAACGACCTCCGTAGCCTAACCTTTCAGCTAACCACTGTCCAAAATGGAAACACGGAAATAGTGTTAGGTAGTGGAGCCTGATAATATATACCCAAATTTAGGTGCTACTGTCTATTCTCCATGTATATGTGTATTCTGTGTAATTGTAAATATTCGGATATCATTAATATATATAGTCCTATAGCCGTGGAGTTTACCCAATTAATTTTGGGGTGTTACCACGTGAAAACCTCTCTCTCTCTCTAAGTTTTTTTCTCTGCCTTCTCTCTAAAAACTGAAGTACTATTGATTGTCTTCTTCCTTCCTCCTCCTCCTTCTTCTACTTTCAATTTACAGATTGTTAATTCCCAACAAATAGCATACACTAGTCTACTTCAAGAAAAGGGGAAGGGAATAAGGAAAAACAGGAGAAGAAAATCTGTTGATTTTGCTTCATAAATTTGACAAAAGTACCTTGATGGTGTCTTGAAACTGGGGAGAGATGTACTCCTCAAAAGTTTCCGAAAGTTTGAAATACATTACAAGGCTCAGGCCTTCTCCATCAGCATCACCAACGAACATTGGAGCAGGATAAGTGGGCAACTGACAAAGAAGAAGAACTTTATTAATTAAAATAGAATATTCTATCAAATAAAAACTACTTCGGTTCGTTGGGAGAGACTGCTCTAATACCTGAATGTTAACAATTAGTAATGGTGGTATTCTTCCATCTCCTTTTACAGAAGGAATCTCAATGTGTTGTGCTATATGATTGATCTTTCTTGGGCAAACAAATAAGTCGACCCCAATTGGAATATAAGGAGACTTATTAGTAGCAGGGTTTTTCCCCTTATCTCTGCAGATTAAATGAAAAAAATGTAAAGACACATATTTAAGATCCATAACAAAAGTCCAACAACAGTAATTAATTGGAAAAAAAATGCAAGTTAAAAGTGTACTTGAAATAACTATCGGCACGGAGCTTGAAGTGTGAGGGCTCAATCTTTGACCAACTTTCTGCAACAGACTTTGCTTCTGTGCAACAGGGAATTACAAGCCCAGCTCTGGGGCGGCGAAGAAACTTTCTTGAAGAACCTACAAGAATACCACTATGTTTAATGCGCTATTACCTAACCATCGTAATAGCTTTTCAACCTTCCATTTAAGCCCTCTCTAGAACAGGAAATCTAAACATGAAGGTGTCAGCCTCATGATCTCAGTAAGATTTGGCTAGTAAGTAGATTTGAAAATAATGAGAATAAAAATGTCATGGAGCAAATCCATATAACGGATTTTGATTTGTGCTCTAAGCATACAAATGAGGAGAGGTACTTACAAAATTCATTTTTCTCTTCCCCATCAGCAGATGTTCTGTTCATAGAAAGCCTTATAATAGTTGACTTCTTTACTTGAGAATGAGGAGCTGAATTTGGTCCATTTATGATTTTTTCATTGAAACTCAAGGTATTTACCAGCTTCGGTAAAACAGACTTGAAAACAGTTTCCTGAGTTTTCTCCTGCATCTGAAGTATCTCCTTTTTTACACTTTTAAAGCTTGCAAAAGCACGATCCAAGTTCTTCTTCTTTTTGGTGACAAAATCTTCACCCTTCCCTATGGAAGGACGTTCATAGTCCTGAGCAGTTACAACTGCAAGTCCATTTGGATCCTGAACTCCATCTTTGCCCAAGCCATCTATCTTGAGATATTTCTCATGGTATTCTTTGTACTTGAGCTTGCTATCCATAAAGCATGATGAAGTTTCATACTGAACTACTTGTCCACTTGAAATGTTGGGGAAAATATCTAGAGAGAACGAGAAGTAATAGAATGACAAAATCATAACTTTGCTCAAGAATGATCCCTTTTTAATCACCATAGATAGACAAAGTCATCAATTATAACTTATAAGTACAACAGCAAAGAATTTGATGATCATTACCTCCATGAACACTACTAAAGTCATCATCTGAGTCGGACTCAAAAATGCTGTGCGAGTCGAACCATGCTTCTTCTTGGCAAAGAACTGTAAAAATGTCAATCTCGTAAGTATCATTTCCAAGATTACAGTTCAACAATTTTTTGTTATCAATTGCTTATCTAGAACATTTCCTTCAAAAAGGAGATTGGTACAACTTCTTTTCATGATAAACGCTTTCAGCCTATGTTGCTCGGACTCTACAAAAAAGTAGTCACACCTATGTCAGATTCTCCAAAATTGCACTTCTTTTGGAGTATGTAACACGCACCTGTCAACATTTTTGAAGAGTCCGAGTAACATAGCTTATAATGATTTATTCAGGTAGGTTAAATTGAGCAGGCATATCAAAATATAATGTTCAAAACAGAAAAGAGAGCTTACCGTTGCCATCTATTTGAGCATGCTGCCACTGCAACTGAGTAAGATGAAATGTGGAATTGGAAACCTCAGATGTTCTGCCGGTTGTTGTGGTTGTATGAACAAACTCACTAACAGCAATGTCTGTCACCCGTGCATCGCTGTTTCTTTTCCTGGTTCCTGTTAGACCTGAGTTTGAATTCTTTCTATGGTATTTTCTGTGGCGACAGTGGTGTTTCTTCCTTACCCTGATTGTAGTTGCTGGAGTTGATACACAACCACCCATTATTATGATTCAGCTCACAAATCGCACAGCTAATTGCTGATATACCATGCGAAGATGATGCAAATTCCAAGTGGAACTCAAGAAATTAAGTACACCTGGCACGCGAAAAAGAGAAACTTGAAATCTCTGATTATGTAATCAGACTCAACAACATACCCAGTGAGTGAGGGTTGGGAGATATAGCGTAAGCAAAGAGGTTGTTTCTAAAAGACGCTCGCTTCACTAGCAAATCAAAGTAATATTGAAATCCACACACATTTATCTTGAATTAGCAGTTCTCAAAATCTTATATACTAGTATAAAACTCAAAAAGATAGAGTAAAAGCTGTTTTTAAAAGGCTTAAAAGGAGTGAACCTCGTAAGCCAGATGTAATACAAGAATATTACTGACAAGAAAAGCAACAAGAACACAAAGATGGCTAAGTGCAAAGGAACTAATGAAACAAACTTTAATAATTTCATGTGATAGCACATAAAAAAAAAGCAAAAAAAAAAATGGAGACATAACTGAAAAGGTGAACATAAATGTAATAAGCTGCTTATTCTCTCATTTTTTATGGTCTTGTCTTTTTGAAATTGTTAATGATGAAAAAGGATAGAATGAAGATGACCTTGTATTCACTTTCAGAGACTGAATCAGACAAAACAATTGTCAGATTAGGCATAAGAGAAAAAGTGAAGCAAAAATGGGTCCCCATTAAAATCATATGACAAGCAAACAAACAAAAGAATAACAACATCAAAATTGTTATTACAAACAGAAAAAAAGAGGAAAATGCAATTGCTTAGAATAGCAGAAAAGGCCAAAATATGAAGAATGAAAACAAATACTAAAATAATATGGGAAACAGAGATCAGGAGGAGGGGAAAAACTCACAATACAACAAGTTATTGATCAACAGGTCAAGAAATACCAAAAAATACAAAAGTTATACTCACTATGCAAATTCTTTATATATATGCTCTTTATCTGGACCAAGGTACCAAAAAAAAAAAGAAGCAAAAATGCAGAAAATGGGACATTAATTGTAAATTCTGGTCGATACCCACCATCAATATGCACATAAAGTATGTACCTTTTTTGTTTTTGAATGAAGAAAACACCATTAACAATGATGATGAATGAGTGTGGGTCTCCCTCTCTTTGTGGGAAAAAGAAAAATTCCAGAGAGAGAGAGAAAGAGCAAATGGGTCCAAAACGGGTCGGATCCAAGCTCTTTTCGAAAAACTTATCCTTCTTTAAGCAGCTGTTCCTATATTTATTTTCTGTCTTTATGTATATGGATTTGACAGAGAGAGAAAAAAAAAACACGGGGGGAATTCAGAGGAAGGAGAAGAAGAAGGAGAAGCGAGGGTAAGAAGGTCATTTGACATAAGTCTCAGAGTGCGTGCGAGCGTTTGTTTAGTGATATTTGTGAAGTTTAAAATTAAAAAAAGGTGCGTCTGGCTGTCCCCAAAACAAAATCATTATTACAAGCCTCCGTCCATTTCTCTGTCCCACCAAACACTGTCGAGGTATTATTACGGTAATTAATTTCTTTATTTAAAAAAAATATAATCAATTATATTTTTCTTTTTGGAATTAAAAAAAAAAAGGACTTCATTTACTGCAATGATATCCACAAATTTGAAACAAGCCAAGTACACCGACGTATTTTACTTTTTTTAAAATCGGGTATAAGAAATTAAGATAATAATAAATACAATATTTTAATAACAATATATTATTTGCAGATGATATAATACTAATTGATGTGACATGAGATAGAATTAATGATAAGTTGGAGGTTTAGAGTTAAACTTTGGCATTTGAAAAATTCAAATTGAGCAGGATCAAAATAGAATTATATTCTTAGAGTGCAAATTTGGTATTGTGATGCATGAACGATGGGGAGGCTTGCCATTCAACCTATTCTCAAGTGAAAAAAGTTTAAATATCTTGCGTCTGACATCCAAAGTAGTGACAGTATCGACCATAATATCATACATTGCATTGAGCAACATGGATAAAATGGAAGCTTGTCTTTAAAGTATTATGTGATAAGAAGATATCACCTGTATTTAAAGGTAAGTTACAATAGAATAATGGTTAGATTATATTTGTTATATGAGGTAGAGCACTAACCAATTAAATATATTTACAAAATTTATATTGCGGAGATTAGGATGTTGAAATATGAGTGAGAAGATTAGGAATGAGGTTATTCGAGAGAAGATGGGAGTGACCTCTGTAGCAGACAAAATGAGAAAAACGAAAATAAGATGGTCTGGGACTTTGGCTATGTATAGAGGAGGTGTGTCGATGCCAGTTAGAAAGTGCGAGAGATTGGATTGAAGGGTTAAGCAGAAGGGTAGGAATAGACTAAAAAAGTGCTTAGAAGATGTGATTAAATAAGATATGACACAACTTCATATCATCAAAGACATGACATTAGATAAAAAAGAGTTGAGGTCACGTATTAGAATAAAAGATTAGACAGCTTTAGATTTGTTATAGAATTAGTGATGTTGTTATTTTCTTCGATGATTCTACTACTTTTATTATTTTTCTTATAGAATTGGCATTTGCTCTTCATTTTTAACCGTCTTTTTTTTTACTAGAGGCGAATACATTTGAATCAAGGATCTTTTGGAAATAATTTTTTTATCTTCATAAGGTAATGATAAAGTCTGTATGTATTCTATTCTTTCTAAATTTTATTATGTGAAATTTCATTGAATATGTTGATAATGTCATATTATGGTAATATCGTAATTCATTCTGTATCAATTATGTGTAAGCTAAAATATCTATTAAATAAAAAGAATAAACAATATTATAACTAATATAATTAGATATTTTAATGCATGGCCCTAAGACTGAAGTTTTTCTTGTTGGGATTAATAACGTCAACTTTTGGTTTTCTTAACGTCAGCTGACATCAAGTCTTTCAGTCTGGAGTTTGTCCCTAAGACAAACGAACTGCTTCCTCCGTTGTAATTTATTTATTTTTATTTTATTCACCTTAAAAAACATATTTTTAAAATTTTGTAACTTTAATTTGTCATATATATTTATAATCACAAAATTAGAAAATATTTTAATATATTTCATACATTTAAAATTTATTTTTTTTTAAAACAATATTTTTAAATTTTGTATATAAAATTATATAGAAAATTTAAAAATATTATTTTCCATCAATCTCGAATGGAGCCAAAGATTGACTATTTTTTGGCCTTGGAGTATGATGGAATAAAGCAAAAATAACTCTTTAAACTATCTGCACTTTTTTCATTTGTGAAGTAACAGTTAGTCAATGCAACTTTCGACGCTCCTCATGGGTCATCTGGAAACAGCCGCTTTATGTTTTTAAACATAGGGGTTAGGCTGCGTACATCTGACCCCCCTCACCCCGCAATGAGCGGGAGCCTTTTGAGGCACTGGGGTATGTTGTTTTTGTTGTTGTTGTATATAAAATTAGAACTAGAAAAAAGATTGACAAAGATAATATTCCTTCTGTCCCATATTATTAGAGCATCTTACTATAAATATGCGTCTGATATTATCAAGATACTTACTAAATTAGGATAGAATTAATTAATTTTTTCCCATTTTACCCTCACCATTACTTAGTGTATTAATGATTTTTCTAACTTAATTTAATATATTGATAAAAATAAAGGGTAAAATAGTAAAATTTATTAATGTATTAATGATTTCTTAATAATCATATAAAATGAAAAATGTCCCTACAATATGGGACAGAGGGAGTATTTTTAAGTTAATTATTGTAAACTGCAATTAATGTTAATTATAGTTTAAAGGTATATTTTAGTTTAGTTAGTCAAATAGAGAAATATTTTTAAAACTATCAACAACTCAAAGATAAAACTAATAACTTGTGTCAAGTTCATGATTATTTTCAATAGTTTTCTCTAAATGATAAAAAAAATTATATAATTAAAAGATTGAAATAAAATCATATGTCTGAATAAATTGAGAATTTTTCAAACAGAGTCAAACGTCAACTCTGGGCTATACATTAATTATAAAACAAAAATATAGAAGACTTTATTTAGTACTTTCTCCATTCATATTTACTTGTTACTATTTTATTTATCAAGGTCAAATTATATAAAGTTTGACTAATATTTTAAAATGTATTTCTTTTCATCATTTGCTATGAGAAGTATTGCAACTAACAATATTTTCATACAGTTTTTAACTATCTTTAAATTTTAAATATCAAATTTAGCTACTAATTTAATTTTGGAAATTTAATCAAATTGACTTTAAAAAATAAAATAATTGAAAAATAAAAGTGACTGACAGAGTATCAATCGACTCAAGTTGTATAGGATCAATTTCTCAAATCAAGAATTGAGAACAAGGAATTATTCGTTATCCGAAATTAAATAATTGTTTAAAATAATAAAATATAGGACATTCATCGAGAAGTGTAAAATGATACAGATTATTTTATATTTTCTTCATTCATTTTTAGTTGCCAAAATTTTTTAATTTGATTTTTCATTATCATTTTTGACAAATTTAGATAGGACAATAAAAATTTTCTATTATATTCTCAATTTATTGTCATTAGGTTAATAACTTTAAAATGATAAACTTATTATATCAATAATTATTTTCTTAATAAGCATGTTAAGTTAAAATTTATTAACTAAAGATAAATGGTGGAAGTATGTTGATTTATTTTAATTCAATCATTTATTTAATTTACAAATTTCTATCCAATTGGGATCTTGAATTTCTAGATTTTACTATATTATAAGAAAGAGTTAAGCAGCTCAAGCAGGCAGCAGGTCGACATGCCTGCATGAGCTGTCTGCTTCCTCTTATATATTATGCGGGATCCATAAAAATATTTTGAAAATTTTTTAATTGATTTTTTTAAAACAGTTGCTTAGTGATTTTACAATATTATCTTAACAACTAATTTTCACAATTGAAGGGCCCATAAAAATATTTCAAATATTTTTTAATTTAATTTATTAAAAGTGGTTGCTTAATGACTTTACGATATTGCCCCTCATAAATAATTTCCCAGCTACTTCAATTGTTCAGTTATTAAAACTGCTCATGCAGACAGCAAGTCCACATGCCTGCTTGAGCAGTCTGAGAATATATCTATACTTTTTAATGATTCTTATATTGTAACTTAAATTAAAATTAAAAAATAACAAATATTTGGGTCACGCTAGCAGGCGCGAATGTCTAGTTGTAGAGAGGAAAAACACCATCGGTTCTGGATAAGTTTTCTACACATATTAAGTGTATTTTCTAACATAAATATAAATTTTTTGTTGTCTTTTTTTTCTCTATAATTCTACTTTGTATCAAATGTTTATTAAAAATATTTATTTATTTTCCAAAAATTAAAATAAGATTCGTATATATTGATGCAAGACACTTTTATTGATTCTACCATTGACATTGACTCTGTGAGCACATGTACATTTTAAATGCAGAATTCATTTCTTGTTTAGCCAAGAAATAAAACCATGCATGTGCGTAAACCCATGCATGTTACACCCTAAATTTATGGTAGTTATTCAATGTCAAATAAATAGCTTTTTACTTATTATACTCTTATAATTATAATTGAATTGTTTTTATTCCAACGTACATTATTGAACTCATATCGTATAAACCTCAAATCAATCGAACATGAAACCTCAGGGAACTAGTTAGGTTATGATGATATGTGACTTTTTTTTCAATCGCATGAAAAATGCTAAAAAAAATTATTTCTCGTGGATTATTTCTTTGAAGGATTTTGATATTTAACTAAAGTTATGACAATTTACATGTTTTTTTTAACAATGATGGAAATTTTGCTTTAATTTTTCCATCAAATGTTAGATACCTACAATAGAGTTCGATCAAAATTGATTTCATGTCAAGGAACCTCATAAGTGTGGGGAGAGGGGAGAGGGGAAGGGAGATTGTAAAGCGCTCCCTAACAAGTAACAAAGATGAATAATTACTTATTACTTTACTATGATCCTGATTGATAATCTATTTTTAATTTTTCTTGAGTCATGATTTAAATTTATCTCGTATTCTGTTAAGGAAAAAAATTTAAAAACCCTGCATGTGCATAAAGTTCATGTATATGCAAGTTTCTAGTTTTATAGCATGTGATCATCAGATTGACCAAACTGAATTAATGAAGTTTTATATTGCAATAGATTATAGAAAATTAAAATCTTGTATTTATTAATTTGGCAGTTTACTTATCATCCCTTTCTGTCTAATTAGAAATCACCAAAAAAAAAAAAAAAAAAAAAGGGAGAGTCAGATAGCATAAATACCACTGTTTTTTATGCTTTGTTGTAAAAAAATGTGGAACTAGTTAATATATAATTTCATGAATGATATTTCACTCAATTTGAGTAAAAAATATTTAATATGACGCTGTATTTTATTTGAATACTAACAAAATCACTAAATTATATTT
>JAOTQR010000045.1:10965236-10981881 GCA_025774065.1 Solanum ossicruentum | reverse complement strand
ATGACTTAAAAGTTTGAAGAGTTTTTATAATAATATCGAAATAGCGTTCTGCTTAATTTGATAAGTTGATATAATGCTATTACAACAGTATTGATTAGTTTAGTCTTGAAATTTGAAGAAGACACTTAAAAATAAATTTGATTTTTTTATATACACAGAACAATGATTTTGTATAATGTAAAAACGCTTGATCGTTTGAGAGACTTTATAATCTTCAAATAAGGAATAAAAATAGTGAAAGAGGAATAAAAATAAATATAAAAATGATGGTGTTGATTCATGATAATCATCAAAATATAAACAAGACAACAAAATAGATAGATATTCTAGAAGGATACTACAACTAACAAAACACTATTCATTTCTTAATTATAACAACAATCACTATATTAAATGAGATAAAAAATTATTATATATTCAAAAAATTGTTTTCAAATTTATCAATATATGAAACATTTTTTTTTATAAAAATAATATACAAACATATATATACCATTTTGGGAGAAAATGGGGGCCTGAAGCTATTGCTTTAGTGGCCTTATGGTCGAGGCGACCCTGATTTTTTCTATCGTAGGGAATGTCCGAGATGATGCTTGAGGATGACCATTGAAGATAAATTTTGGGAGTTACGCAGAATATCACATTTACATCTAGACATATATATTGTATTAGTTTTAGGACATTTAGATGATTCTCTTGTTGCATATGTCGATGTAAATTTGAAAGGCTAGTGTAAATTATGAAACCATAGTTTGTAACTTAAAGTTTTGGCTTGTTTAGTTAGGTTTGAGCCGACGAACTTGCTTTTATATTTAAATTACCAGTTATTTTGAGGTGATTGTATGCAACAGAAACTAGTAAATTTTATGTTTTTGTATTTTAACAATTGGTAATAATTTTTAGCATGTATTACAATAGTATGGGTAATGCACAAAATTCTCACAAGATATTGGTTTAAATTATTTTGAAAGGTGCTTACGCCTTAAACTGGAACCCGAAATTAAATGAACTACCTCTAGAACAAAATTCCATACCTGTAACTATTCTGGATTCATTATTAAATTATATTTAATATGCCGCATATTAAACTCTTTATATTTTAGCAAGAATTATGTACACCCAGATAGTACAGAAGTAGCATCCTCCCACGAGGGTTGCTACATGATGAATCCGAGATATTTAAAGTTTTTTCTCTTTAGGAATAGATTGAGTGGTAAGCCTCACTTCAATGTTCGCTTCATCCCTCGCAACACTGAATTTGGACTCCAGATATTCTATTTTGATCCTATTCAATTTAAAACCTTTGGATTCCAAAGTATGTCTCCAAACTTCCAATTTGTCATTAACTTTATCTCAAGTCTTATCAATCAATACTATGTCATCCGCATATAGATACGACGTGTTGTTACATCACTATTATTAATTCTTAAGGGATGTTTGTGATCTTTTAAAATAACGATGAAGGTATTTTTGATTTTAAAATATAACGAAGGATATAAATAAATCTATTTTGCATAGTTCAAAAATAATTTTGACCCTTTTGGAAACTTTCTAAAGTAGTAATGCAGTTGGCCTTCTTTTTATTGCTATTTTTCCAAGAAATAAAATTTAACACATCACACCACATTACATTTTTATGGACCACTTGGCCCAAAAAGGCACACTACTGGTTAGCTGTAGCAGATTCTGTGGAAGGAAAAGATCAGACGTTTGATTCTGTCAAGATTAACAATTTTTAGAATTGTGATCTTAATTTATTTATAGGTTAGATTAGAAATAAAACATAGAATCTTTAGAAAATTAGTTCTAGTCGAACATAGGAATCTAATTAATAAATTAATTAATTACTATCAATAATTTGTTCCGGTATATAATCACAAGGCTAAAGATTTTTCCCGTGAATACCAAAGGGGGGAAAAAGTAACAGAATCGAAAATCAGTGAACTCCATTCTTGTGCTTCTGCAGCCATCCTTACCCCCACCCCCAATCTTCTCCTACCCCCCTCGACTGACCTCAACTTCTTCCCCTGTATTCCAGGAGGCCTCTGTTATTCTCTTTCATCCCGGAATGGTGAAGATAATCGCTTAATTTCCAATTTCTCCTCTTTTGTTGTTGGATTTCTTCAATCTGCTTCGTGGGGTTTAGCTACTGCCAGGTGGGTTTGCTTGTTTGATTTCATTTTATTGGTAAAATGTATTTTTCTTGGTTTTCTTGCAATATTTTTCAGATCTGTTCTTGCTAGGGTTTTCAAGAATATGAACGTTTGGGTGTTACTTAATTGGGTAATTTCAAGATTTGGTTTTGGGGTCTTGGGATTCCATGTTTTTTGCATTTAGGGTTATAGCGCGGGGGGAATTAATGTGATATTCGATTATGGGGTTGTGAATTTCTCATCAATTTAGCTCCTTTTCATTTCTTTAGGGTCTGGGTACTGTTTATTAAGAATTTCTGTGTCTAGTTTTTTGAGAATTGATGGTGTCAATTTTAGCATAAGGGAGCATTGAAGCTTTGTGAGAGGTACTGAGATCATGATGCCTTAGGTTTGCTTCCCATCAGCATTTGGGTATTGTTCTTACTAGTGTGTTAAAGAGGGTGTCGATTGATACCCGTTGGCGAGTTGTAAATTTTGTAAATATCTTCCAACTGCTTGGCAAAAAGAAATTAACATAGGGGGAGATTACAATCCAATTACATATAAGTCATCACTGAAGATTAACTTTATTTGAAGACATTATTTATGTACCTTTTAGGCCTAGAAATTTTTTCCTCTTTGAATTATCATGGAAAGAGAAAAGATATGAATGTTGTTTTAAAGATACAATCTTTGGAATCCCCGCCGCACTGACAAAGGTAAATAAGTTCTTGAGTTCTAAGATGGACAAGTTTTCAATGGAAGTTGTGTTTTGATGGCTTACTACCGTGCTGTCACTTGAGACAATTAAGCTCCCTAAAGCTCCTACTAGTATATACACCTTTGATAGATGAGGTTGGCAGTTGTGCATTGTGCCTATGTTGTTCGGATTACTTAAAATCCTAGCCATACTCATGTCAACACGACATGGGTGTGGGTTTCACACTGGATTTGGTTAATTTACTTTGGGTGCTTTGACTACATTTATGACTGCGGAGTTTTAGTTCAATAGCTTTAATTAATCAAGATATATAATTTATATTTCATAATCTATGTTTATTGGCGTATCCGAACACCCGAATCCGTACTTGGATCCATACCCCCAAATCCGACCATCAGATCCACATCCGTATCAAATGCCCGCGCCGAATCCAAGCAATTTATCATTGTGCTTCCTGATTATCTTGGCTTTCAAGGAAAAGTATCTCAAATTTATTACTGACATCTAGAAATTAATTATGTTACTAGCTTGTAAATTTGGAGGTAGCCAATATATCCTTGGTGCTGAAGAATACAACTTTACCTTTCTCAGAAGAAAAAAATAAATCTTGCAATTAAAAATTTCTTTTTGAGTGTGTTAGAGGCAGAGGTACCCTTTGGTGTGTTTTTTTTTGCCTATTCTGAATGATGAATGTCTAATTCGCCTCTTAATTTCTCGTGTTGGTAGGAAAATGGATGGATCAACAGTCCAAGGCACCAGCAGTGTGGACTCATTTTTACGGAACTATAAGCTCGGGAAAACTCTTGGCATTGGATCGTTTGGCAAAGTTAAAATAGCTGAACATACCTTAACAGGGCACAAAGTTGCTGTCAAGATTCTTAATCGTCGAAAAATCAGGAACATGGACATGGAAGAAAAAGGTAAGGGAGTTGGGAAATGCAGTCACTTTTTCCCTTTCTATCCAAAGTACGTGAGTACTGTCTCTCTTTTTTACCCCTAATTTTAAGGATAAGAAGGTAAGAGGTGGTGAGGTTGGAAGAGGGACAACCCAAATCTTGAAAGATGAAGACTGATGTTTAATCTACTATTGGCCTGTTTGTTGCCTTCATCATTCCTCCTCCATTAGCTTTCTTCCTTATTTTCCCCCTCTGTTCTATCTTTTCTGGAAGCCATGTAAATGTATGATTAGATTGTCAGTTGATTTAAATGTGGTTGAACTTTTTTTCTACTTAAATTTAATGAAAGCCTGCTATGATGATATTATTCTTTCTCGCACAAAAGTTGCGTTGAACTCCCTATATTGAACTTTTGGTCTCCAATCTCTAGGTACTTGTGATTTTATTAGACAGTGGGATATACCTTGATTGAGGGTGATTTTGTTCTCAATGATTGGCCATTGCTTCCTCTCGGTTCTAGGCTACAATTGTATTTTTTTTCCTGTTTATGGATTTCTGGACTGTATAAAGAGTTTTATATTGCTGACATTCTGCAGTCCGAAGAGAAATCAAAATATTGAGATTGTTCATGCATCCTCATATTATACGGCTTTATGAGGTCATAGAGACACCATCAGATATATATGTTGTCATGGAATATGTGAAATCTGGCGAGCTGTTTGATTACATTGTCGAGAAGGGCAGATTGCAGGAGGATGAGGCTCGTAATTTTTTTCAGCAGGTGGATGTGCCACTTCCGTGCATGATTTTCTTCATGCTGTTTCACTATTTTTAAGTAGTGTGATGGTATTCTAATTCTTCTGAAAAACAGATAATTTCTGGTGTGGAGTACTGCCATAGAAACATGGTGGTTCATAGAGACCTTAAGCCTGAAAACCTCCTTCTGGACTCCAAATGGAATGTGAAGATCGCAGATTTTGGTTTGAGCAATATCATGCGCGATGGTCATTTTCTGAAGACAAGTTGCGGAAGCCCAAACTATGCTGCCCCAGAGGTACTGAAGCTTCTGATTCGAGTTAACAGCAATTACTTTTTTGTTGTTCTTCCCAACTGATTGAAAAAAAGAATTGTGATTCAGCTCTATGCTTAGAGTGTATGCTGCATTTTGAACTCTTCAGCATTTGTTACCTTGCTTAATCCATAGTCTATCCTGGAGGTTGTGTACCCAAATCCCCTTTACACACCCCTTAGACCATGGGAATCACTTTAGAGACCAAATTTGTACATGTGGCCAATGCAATTTTACAAACAAAAATAAGTGTGTTACAAGTTCTGGGCAGGGTGGAACAAAGTAAGTGCGTGAAGAGTTAAAAATGTGTCTGCAATTTTTTTGAATGGTTTAGATTTGATAATATTAATGTAATACATAAATCATTTTCATTTTCTTGTTTTAATCTTCTTTAGTTCTCTTCCTTCCCAAATTTGTATAGCCGGCACCCCATATATTCTGGCTAAGAATACCCACTTGAACCTTCATAGCTTTTAATTTTGAAAAGCTTGTAGTAACTGAAAGTTCGAGCGCTTTATTATTGGTCTCCTCTGACCTTCATTTCTACTACCAAAGAAGATCACTGGACTTTTTGCTCCATTGATTTTAGATGATGATGTTGGAAACTGCAGCTTTTAGAACAATTGGAGAGAACTCAACACTCCAAGTAGTTCCCAGATTAGTCTTATTTGAATGACTGTAAGGAGGAAGAAGAAGAATGCGGAAGAATAATATTAAACTAAGATTGTTGATCTTTTGGCAATTATTTTAAAGTATTTTCTTTTTTTACCTATATGTATATATATTAACATGTGTCAGGTTGTGATTGGTGTGTGGAATACACTTATCAAAGGAAAGTGATGAAACACCAAAATGGTGGGTATTAGAAGACATAGGGCTGTCGAATTTGGCCCGGTCAACCTGCCTAAGTTTTGATGGGTTGGGCATGGGCTACATTACAAATGAATCATAACTCATCTTAACCCATGATAAAAGTTGGGCCATACTCAACCCATCATTTTTCGAACATCAACCTTTTCTTTTAATATTTATGTTTGAATATGGTCTTATGTCGTCCTATAAGATTATCTTAATATTTTATGATTTCTCCTAAACATTTTGACCTTTTCATTCAATTAATAATTTGTATATTTTCTTGTTTCTATAGATTTATTTATTTTTGACCAAGTTTGATTAGAATAAATTTATTAATTCAAAATCTATACAACTATAAACAATGAAAATATCAGGAGTCCATATATGTTCCATATTGAATATAAAGATAAAAATAACTTCAATATTTTAATTGCTGGATATTATGATTAGAATTTTAAATTGCTGGGATATGAATGAGTATGTTTACACTATTTGTTAAGAAAATTAATTGAAGGGGTTGCCTACTTAGTCAATTCTATTTTACTTTAAAGACTTACCCACCGGGTGCAAACAATTTCTGAGGGTTATTGGACTGGGTAAAACCTGAATTAACCGTGGTGAACTTGCGGGAAACTCCTTGCCGAGGGCCTGTGCACCTCGGGATTAGTCGGGGCTCTAAGAGATTCGGACACCTGGTAAAAATAAAAAAAGTATCTTCAAAAAGAAAAAGACTTACTCTATTTACCCTTTGTATCCTAGTCTTGGACGGCGAAAGGCGACAAGGGTCTGCCTGGCCACAAGGCGATGCAAGAGATGAGGTACTCGCTTTATTGAAATACAACATCAATGAACACCAAAAAATTAAAATATTTAATTGCATATATAAATAATCAAAATCTCAACCTCAATAACATATTAACAAATATTTCAATTCAAAAATTGAAAATAGATAATAGATACCAAAAATCTAGAACTTGAATGGGAAAAAAACAAAACAAAAGTCAATAGTGAGGGAAAAAAATAGAGGTAGAAGTAACTGTAAAGTTTAAAGAAGAATAAAAAAGGAACATAGGATGATGAAATCTGACTAGAAAAGAAGAAATGCATATTTGTTGGATTTTGGGATCTCCAAAAAAGTTTGGCTGGTTGGTGAGAAGTTTAGTCGGCTCATTTGGTTGGAGTCACAGTCTAAGTCTAAGAGTGCAGCTGTGCAAATTAAAAAAAAAACCTAAAATTACCTTTTAACTTTTAAAATACCCTAAAATAGCCGCTTTTTCCAAGAAAATACAAAAGGCAACGTTTTTGTCTCCATGGCGTTGCCGTTTGAAGATCGCCTTACCACAAAGCTAAAAGGCGCGGAAGGGTCGCCGCCTTGCCTCGCCTTTCGCCATTGGCGACAAGGCGATCACTTTTCACAACATTGTTATATCCTATATATGGTTCTTTTGGTAAAAGAAAGAGAGACGTCGTATGCTTTTTTTACTCTGTAAAACATATTTTAATTGGACAAGTTGTTCATTCAGTTATTTTCTAATATTTAAAATCTTAAAATCAACATTAAATCTTTAATAATTTAATCTATTTTAGATTTATTTTATTCCTTCTAATGAGTATCCAGATTGAATAGGAATCAATTTTGATTTTACATTAAAAAAGGTTATGGTGGAGTGGTAAGTACTCTTTTCATTTTTAACCAGATGTCTCGGGTTCGAGGCCTCCTGGGTATGGAGTCGCCTTTGTTGGGGAGCATTTTATTCTCAATGTGGACTTTTCGGTACAAGTTTAGATTTAGTCGGTCTCCAATGCTGGTATTGGACACCAAGTGGAAAGCAAAAAAAAAAAGTATTCCCTCCTTTCTGATTTACTTGTCAAATTGACTTGACACACTATTAAGAAAATAATAATTGGTACACTGAGTTTATCATTTTACCCCTATTAATTGATAGGATGCTACACATTTATTCACTGTATTTTTAAAAGACATCAAGTCAATGTTAATAAATTGAAAGTATAATAAGGGAAAAAATTTGTCCATCCTTGGTTTGTTAGAAATGTCAACGAAAAGTAGAAATCAAATTAGAAAATATTTTACAAGTAAATTGGAACGAAGGGAGTAAGATTTTTCTGCGTTAGAATTAAATGCAAATATACATAAAAGTGAATACATTAAATAGGATTTTGACCAATTTAGAATTAAATACAAAGATATATAAAGGTTATATAGTTTTGGGACAAAAAATTAAAATAAATTTAGATATAAAAGTTATATACATTAAATAGGATTTTGACCAATTATAGTTTTTTGTCCCAAAGTACAAATCTACATTTATTTTAACTGTATATCATCAATAAGGTTGGTGTCAGACATAAACAAATAATTAATTTAAATGCTCAATTCAAGATACAAATACTACATAGGAAAAATTCCAAATATTCCTTAATTGTAACCATTTAGGACTAACTTTTTATAAATAAGTAATCTGTATGTCATTCATCTGTGGATATTCAGTTAAAAATGCTTATAAATATCTTTAGAAAGAAAGAAGAAAAGTTGTATCAAGTTGCGCGGGTTGGGCTATAGGGGCAAATGTAGGCTCAAATTATGGTGCAGGTCAATCCATGGTCTCTTTGCATAATCAGATATTTCTTATATGTATTTTCTTGAATTGGTCTAAAATTATTTGTTAGCCCTCATACTCCTAAATGATTGAATGGTATACTTTGTTGAATGATGAGTTTTTTACTCCAAGGACTAGGGATCAATTCCCACTTACTACTCTCTTTTCTCTCTCTTTTTAGTTGTGCACCCATATATTTTTAGAAATCCTAAATCCACCTCTGATTATGACTATTGTTTAGCTCATCTTGACCCTACCCATCTTAACCCAAGTAGTCTTTGGGCATGGTTGGACAAATGACCCATTTATGGATTCAACCCATCTTAGCCAGACAGCCCATTTGCCATCCTTAATATTAAGACACGCTGTCTGGAAAGGTTTAGTGTGTAAGGTTATTCCCATAGTTAAGGGGCATGTAAAGGGGAGTTGGGTACAACCTAGGGGATAAATTATGCATTAAGCCTTTCTTTCCCTCAAAAAAGTGCTTCTTATGCTCATTATAAATTCTCTCTCTGTAGGTTATATCAGGTAAGTTGTATGCTGGCCCCGAGGTAGATGTATGGAGCTGTGGCGTTATTCTTTATGCTCTTCTCTGTGGCACCCTTCCATTTGACGATGAAAACATTCCCAATCTTTTTAAGAAAATAAAGGTATATTTTAGTTTACTTGAAATTCAGCATGTTAATGTTGATCCTTCATTCGATTTTATCCAATGTTGATTTAGCTGCCTCTTGGCTTGAAATTGTGTGTTCTCAAATCTGCTACCTGGTTGTAGTCCGACTCCATTTCATGTTGGCATTCAATTCTACTTGATTGGTAAATGACCACAATGTGTAGGCTATGCCTCATAGCCTACTTTCGTTATTGCATACATGATAGATCAGATGTTGCAATAGCTCCACTTTTTGTTGATGTGGCTTGAATATGTTGTTGATTATCCCCTTTTTACTATGTTGTTTAACTTTCTGTTTCCCAGTTCTGCCCATCCAAATGTATCATGTTCAGGAAAAAAACAAAGAGTGCTTAGATCTGCTGTGACCCAATCTTATCTTTTTTTGTTATTTTGATAAATTGGACATGATGTGAAATTCCAAATGGATAAGGAAAAGAAAAACAATTCTCCATTGGAATGAATTTATGCTCCCTGCCCCTTCAACATAAAAGGGAGAGATTAGATGATACATTTATTGAATCTATCGGGGTTGATTGCAGACAATTATTTAACTGTATATCGATTTGTCGGTAGGGTGGAATATATACTCTGCCCAGCCATTTATCAGCTGGTGCAAGGGATTTGATTCCAAGGATGCTTATAGTCGACCCAATGAAGCGAATGACTATTCCTGAGATTCGCCTGCACCCTTGGTTCCAAGCTCATTTGCCACGTTATTTGGCTGTACCTCCACCAGATACAATGCAACAAGCTAAGAAGGTTAGATTGAATATACATCTGACTTACTGATGATTAGTCTTTTTCACCTTAATGTTTCACTTGACAACAAGTTATACATGGCTGAATAGAAATTTTCCCCAGCTTTCACTTATTTGCTATCCCATATAAATGGCACTACAGCAGTACTCTGTTTATCAAAGAGAGAGCTTATTTCTTGACTGTTATGCGATGGAAACTCTGAGAAAAATAATGCTCAATTAGCTATAGAATCACTTTAGACGATTTCCTATCTTCTTTTGTATTTTTGATTGCCTTAAATGGTGGATTCTGTTTGTTTATTTATCCTATCGACACCTTTCTGTCCCCCTCCCCTTCGACTAGGTAAAAGAGTGAAAAAGTAAAAAGAGTGATCAGGATTGCTCATATATATTTTTTTTTGATAAGGTAAAGGTTTATTGACCAAGTATAATGAAGGTAACAAAACCAGAAAGTTGGAAGAGACTGTTGGGAATGTCCATACAGTCAATTACAACATCCCCCTAGCAACTCCAAGAACTCCATATAAATTGATCTATATTATCAGGGAAACTACTTCTACACCAACAAAATAGATCATGTAAACACTTGTTTTTAACTCTGAAACAGTCTTTCTGCCCATCAAAACAAGCTTTATTTCTTTCTTTCAAAGGTATAGTTTTCCATTTTTCCTTCAAAGCTTTATGTGTTCTCTGGTGCTATCAACTCTCCAACTATTCCTTCACACTCTGAGACATGATCCAAGAGATCCGGCAAATACTGAAGAAAAATTCCTATCATTGTCTAGCTATTCTGCAATGCATAAGAAAGTGTTCAGTCTCCAACTCTTCTTCACATAAATAACATCTATCACTTAGTGCAAAACCCTTTTTCGGAAGATTATCCTGCAAAACCCTTTTTCGGAAGATTATCCTAAGTAAGATAAGCTCCTTATGGTGCAATCCAACAAAAACATGCTACCTTTTTAGGAGCTTGAGTTCTCCAAATCCCTTTTCCATAGCCAACTAGTATCTCAATATCTTGTTTGCTTCGTTAGAAGGCTATAACACTTTTTAACTGAAAAAGTTCCATCATTACTAGCTATTCTTAATAGTGAATCCTCCTTACTCTGATCAATATGGGTATAGTCCAGTTGCAGGAACAATTGACAAAAGTTTTCAAGTTCCCAGTCATTCAAATTCCTTCTATAATTCATCTGCTAGATTGCTCACATATCTTGCGCAGCTTGTATAATTAGAAAATGCTGCAAGTAGCTGAACAATGGGGAAAGTTTACAATTGCTGTTGTAGTCCTGTCATCAGAGCCTCATAAATCTAGAAAAAAGATATAAAAAACAAGTGATCAGCAGTTTCCCAGTATAACACGCACACAATTGTGCATCTTAAAGAAGGGTCACATTTGTCTTGCTGTCATAACCAGGCCTTGTTGGGTTAGATATTCTCCTTGATTGTATTGATCATGATATCCTTGTTCACCCGTCCACCATATTAGTCCTCTAGCCTACCTTTGTAGATAGCATGTTTATTCAATATATCAGACCCATTAGGTCTTTTGAATTAACAAACATGTTTATTCAATATATCAGACCCATTAGGTCTTTTGAATTAACAAAAAAAAAAAAAGAAACAAAAACAAAAACTTACTAGTTCTGACTTTCTTCTCCCTTTTGCTTATGATAAAGTCCCACTCTAGTTCAGTTATAATTTTTCTCCAGGTCCCTTCTGCAGACCACGCCAGACAAATATTATCAGATAGTTTAACTCATTATATTTGGTAAATGCTTCCAAGGATGTGACTTGTGGTCAATAAAGTGGGCAAACCTTGTAGTTTCGGGTCTCCTAACCCCATAGTGACAAAAAACACTTGTCATTTCGTTCCATGTATCTCAGCCTTGGTGATAAAAATCGGGTTACTTGAATAAACAAGAAAATAATGCGAAAGGGAAATACTGAGATTGATGAAAGAAAATTAGAGAGGCGAAATTTGAAAATATAACCTTCAAATTCAAAAGTAGTGTTAAGAACCCTAATTTAACTTAGTATTCAAAAATTACCGAATAAAAGCTAATTTATGATACTAATGGAGTCAATTTAAGTACTAAGATAAAAAAGTGATCTAGATCCTACTTCGAAGAAATTAGAGACTATTAACATTATAAGACTAATTACCTTCTTTAACTTATGAATAAGAACAAAAAACATCAAGTTAAGGAGTTAATCTGACCTCTTAAAAATTATTATTATAAGGTTGTAAGATGAATTCCAAGTAGCCATACCCAAAGGTCTAAAGAAGAGAAACTCTCAATTAATAATAATTGTCTAAATAAAAAAATAAATTGAAATACCCTTTGGGGTGATCCAGTGGTTTGGGCTTGTGGCTTCCATGTTGGAGGATTTAAGTTCGAAATCCCTTGCTAGCGAAAGCAAGGGGTTTGCCTTCTGGGTCGAGCTCATCGCGCAGGGCTTGCCTATTGCAGATTACCTCTCCTATGTGATATTATTTGCAAGCTATTGCATAGGAGTGGGGGGTTTACCCTGAGCACACCCAAAGGGCAGCGGTTGTGGGTTCCTCTTGTCATTTAAAAAAAAATAAATACCCTATATATTAGGGAAAAACTATTCCAAATAGAATGGGGTCATAATCTACTTTTATGGAAATAATAAATAGAATCTAACTAGGAAAATTTAAACTAGAAAAGCATAAAAAAAATTAATACCCAACATTTTTCCCTAAATAAATAAGGGAAAGTTTTCAGATTTGACCAAAACATGTGGGCCCTTCCCAAGTCATTTGTACGCGACTTTTTCCTCCCCTTTGGGTGAGGATTTAAGCTCATCTTTTTGGGCAGAAATTTCAGCCCCATGTGGACTCCAATCTTGTTCCATTTGGGCTTGGGCTTGGGCTTGGACTTGAACCATAAAATGTGTAACACTTGGTCCATTCTTCTCCACGATTCTTAAACTCGTTCTTGGGCTTTTCTTTCATGATAAGCATCTTCTTGATTTCCCATTGAAGCCCAACAATCTTGGTTTGTAACTCCTTAGCTTGAGACCTTGGCAATTGTCTTCCTAGGGTTTTTACAACATCATCCTTGTCCATGGAGCTATCAGGTGGTGCTCGGAGTCATCAGGTATGTGCTGGTGGGAGGTAGTAGGAACTCGGTGAGGTCCCTGCAAGTTGGCATGGCAACCATTCTTTTTCAAAAAATTGTATTTAGGAAATTTCTGTGTTCATTGATATGCTTGGGATATTTTGGTGCCATTGAATCTTCCTTGATTTATTTATTTAATTTTCCATGTGCTTCTTTTGTCTCATTCACTCACAAATCACAATTTGACTTGTATGGTAGCTGGGCCTTGTTTGCAGTGATTTCATGGGTCAAGCTTTTTGTATGACGTTACACTCTTGACATGGTTTCCTAAACCAGTAGATTCTCATCTAGTCAAATCCTTGAAAAATATTTAATTGCAGATCGATGAAGAGATTCTTCAAGAGGTGGTTAAGATGGGATTTGACAGGAACAACCTTATTGAGTCTCTTCGTAATAGAATTCAAAATGAGGTAAATTTTCATTATCAGCCATGTACTTTTTCCTGGATTGCTCTTTATCTTAAATTTTTGTTGTATTTCAGGGCACTGTGGCATACTATTTGCTCCTTGACAATCGCCATCGTGTTTCCACTGGCTATCTTGGAGCTGAATTTCAGGAGTCCATGGTGCGTCTTTGCTTGTTTTTATTGAATAGAACTGCAGTTTCTTTTGATCTGCTTTCATGATAAGGAGCCCATAGTTCGCCAATATTTGATGAGTTTCTTCTCCACAAATATGTTGCATCTTTGTTATGGTTACTGAGCTCGTCAACATTAACTTGGGTTTATAGTTGTGGTTGATTTTTTTTGCCATTAAATATGTTGTGTTTAATTGGATGCATAAACATGCCCTTACAGGAATATGGTTACAACCGGATCCATTCTAATGAAACCACTGCTTCCCCTGTTGGTCAACGCTTCCCAGGAATAATGGATTATCAGCAAGCTGGTGCTAGACAGTTTCCTATTGAAAGAAAATGGGCTCTTGGCCTCCAGGTTGGTTTGCTGCCTCATGCGAATAACTAACTATTCTCTCTCTTTTGATAAGCTAATCATTGGACATTCATACTTCTTTTATAATCGGGAAATCCAATGGTGCACGGTTTGGAACTCGGTTGATGATGACCCTACTCCTCTACCTTCTCTTACCCCATTAGACCGAAGCCCTGGGGGCTGGATATTTATACTAATTGTATAAAAAATATGTAAATGGATATTTATGTTGACATGTGAATGGAGGGAAGGGCTATGTGCGAGAGTTTTTATTTTTATGATGGAAATTTAATTGAAGCACTGATAATCTTTGAACTTCCCTTATATTCAAACTGTTCAGCTTTGAAAACATCTTGTCAGTGCCATCGATAAATATAGACTCATGCAGGTGTAGACTTGGTTTATTTGATAGGTTCTTTAGTGAGTTTTTCTAGACAATTTGCAGTTTTATTCTGTTCAACAGTATGTTCTACATAATAAACGCCTTTTTGGTATTTGCTACAGTCTCGAGCTCATCCACGTGAAATAATGACTGAAGTTCTGAAAGCTCTTCAAGAACTGAATGTATGTTGGAAAAAGATTGGTCAGTATAACATGAAATGTCGATGGGTTCCTAGCATACCTGGTCATCATGAAGGCATGGGTATTAATTCCATGCGCGGGAATCAGTTCTTTGGAGATGATTCATCCATCATTGAGAATGATGGGGTCACTAAATTAGCAAATGTGGTCAAGTTTGAAGTTCAGGTAATGAAAACATTCATGGATCATACATCTTGCAACTTTTTTCATACAGGAGTACATGAATGCTGCTTCGGCCTTGGATAGAGTTTAGAGGTATTTGTGTATCATGGAAATAAGAATGCCTTAGTAACATGGTCAATCTTAATTACATGAACGAAGAATTGGGTGAGAAAGAAGTTTGCACTAAGCAGTAATGAAGTATGTTGCACATAATTGGTGGAACTCACTTGTTGGGTGCCTGTATTTTAACTGCTGTTGTGGTTGTTGTAAGTGGATGTGTTATCTATTTTATCATGTAGAGGAGCAGATTTCAGCAACTATAATCTGTATGTATCCCAAATTTCTAGCTTGCTTATTCTTGGTGCTTGCCCATGTGTTTTAGATGCAAATTTTTGGAATATTACTTTGGACTAAATCTCATACTGCGTCAAATTTTATTGAACTGTAAATCCAAGATGTTGGTCTTTTTGTTTGATTTTCTCTGGTATTAGAGTTTTAGCAGGGTTGTCATTGGTGAATCAGGAAAATGGCTTTTTAGGTTGGTTTCAATATCTGAATGCATACCATTTGGTATACAAACTTACCGGATATTTGTGTTGGTAAGAGGTAGTAGGTACCTTGTGGAATAGCTTAGATGCATTACTAGTTGGTCATGTTTCAGAAAGCAATAGAGTTTCTCGATTGTTTGAATCTGCATTTTTTCTTGAGTCTATTTTCTTGATTACAGCACAGCTTTGTATGGTTCTGAAATATGTGTTCCTTTGGTGCAGCTTTACAAAACCAGGGAGGAAAAGTACTTGCTTGATCTTCAGAGACTTCAGGGTCCACAGTTCCTCTTCTTGGATCTCTGTGCTGCTTTTCTTGCTCAGCTTCGAGTCCTTTGAGGTCTCTGAAATAAGGAGCTAAGTTGGAAGGGTATCGATGTTTTTCAGAAAAGCTCGTGCTTGTATATAATTGGTATACCGGCTCAGTTACTGCATTTTGTCTTGTTAACAAATTTCACCCTGCTTGGTCAGAGGTGCCTAGCAACTTTTTTTGGTTGATTCGCTAGGAGTTCTAGCTTACTCTGCTTCTTAACGTTGTCAGTGTCTATGGAATCTCAGCTTCTACTTACCGATTGAACTCTAAAGATTCCTATTTGCATTATGGCTCTTTGACCCTTGTACCGTTGGGATTGAATTGAATTTACCCCTCCCCCTCTTCACCCCCTTCGATGATCATTTGGCTTCCGACATACATATTTGTCTATATAAAGATAGTCCCATCGTTTCCCTTCCCCTTTTGGAAAACATTACGATCTTCTTTTTCCTCTCCCTTTTGCATGAATTTTGCTCCGACTGCGTTGCGCCACAAGATTTCATTTTCAACCTTACACATTCTGTGATTCATAAAGAGAAGCTGAAAACTTCCTCTCGTAATTCATCATCCTCATTGCCATTAAAATAATGTAACGTTTTGGTGGCTGTGAAAAGAAAACTTAGAGATCTTTAATTTGATAGATCGTGGGCTGTAAATTCTCCATAATGAAAGATATAGGCATTTGAAAAGCTTGGTGACCTTGAAAAGAAGATTCAGAAACCTTTAATTTGATAGATCGTAGGCCACAAATATATAGGCATTTGAAATTGTCCCTTATATGAATCCACCCGAAAACTTATCCAACAGAAATGTTTTAAACTTAACTTGGTGTTTAAGATTCCTTGTGACCCTAAATCACATCCAATACACTTCAAATACTTAAAAGAGGACTTTATCATATATGCACAATTCTAAAGTCATTGGATCATCTAGCTTTTTTAAAATCTTGTATGAAAACTCAATCGATAAGGAAGTATTCAACTCAACTTTGTGTTAGAGGATTCTTATAGCCTTAATTCATGCCCAAATCTATTCCCACGCTAAGGAATTGATCTTAACACTTATGTACAATTAAAATCACTCAATACGATACGATACACATATGAAGAATAGTTAGTATCTTATCTTAAAAATTTTCGAGGTGTTACATCTCCTCTCCCCCCCCCCCCCCCCCCCCCCCCCCCCCCTCCCCCCCCCCCCCCCCCCCCCCCCCCCACACTTTCATTTCTCTCATTTCTCTT
>JAOTQR010000045.1:10942936-10962753 GCA_025774065.1 Solanum ossicruentum | reverse complement strand
TATTAAAAAAACCGCATTTAATGGTTTGGTTTGGTTTTTAAAAAATCCGCACCAATCCGCACCATGTACACCCCTAGTTCAGGTTATAAATAGTTTTAATTTTATAATAAATTAATTTTATTTTTGGTATAAGATATGTCTTTTGATTTTATCTTATTTGATACCTAGATCGTTTCATTTTGGATGTACGTATAAGCAAACACATAAACTTGAATTAAGTTTGAAACTCGGAGTAAAACTCGTAATTCATCATCCTCACATACCATTGATGTTTCTTTCCCAAAATCCATTCCCTGTTCCATTGATAGCTCTTCAGCTAAAGCAAATAGCGAATAGTAACATGATCTGATTTCATCTAGAAATTGGAAGTCATATTAAATTATGTATCTTCTACATCAGTGGATTCTGTATCTTCTACATCAGTAATAATTGCCTCATGAAATAGCAATAGTGCTTTTTCAGACATTTGTAATTCATGGTCTAATTAAGTAACATCTTGCTTCAAACATAAGAGTTGCTAAGAGTAATATTGAGAAAAAGAGCTGATTGTATGGAAAATCCTTTAAGAAGTTATGCAGGGACATTCTGTATTGCTGAATAGAGCACATACGCTGCAGATTAGGTATACATGCATTCCAACTCATATTAGTGGAGAGACGTGCTATTTGTTTACATCTATTAGTTTGCAAGGAATTAAATGTTGATTTTGATAGAGAATAAATGACTGTTTATGTACATTTATCTTTGGAGGCTAAGTAGAGGCCTGTTTACTCATGTTTTCACATATGAATATTGTCTTCTGATTGGGGATCCCATTTACATATCAGTACAAGATATGTTTATTGGACTCTATGGACTAACAAGAGAAAACCATTGAGGTATTAGTGTAAATAGATATAAATATGTAACTACAAAAACTATCAAATAAAAAAAGATTTGACAAATAGTTACTATAAATATATGAAAGACCTTTTTTTTTCCGAATTCTTATAATGCAATTGGAGCTTACCAATAGAAAAGATTCAATTTAGATAAATCTTTGTGGTTTCAGTGGCGACTGGATCAAAACATTATTGCTTCACGAGAAACTCCCGTCAAAGTTCACTAATATAGTCATATATATACATTATATTCACAAAATAAATAGCAAGAATAAAGTGCAACACAAATTTTACCCTAATCACTTTCATTTAAGACATAATTGTACAAATTCCTTCTAAAAACTCTATATATATGAGCATTTTCTTACCATTTTATCCTATACAAAAACTAGTAGTAAGAATAAAAGTACAGTACAAATTTCTACACTAATCACTTTTATTTAAAATATAATTGTTGGAATTCCTTCCAAAATTCATGCAATAAATAGTTGAAACAACATTAAATGTATATCTTTGTCATAATCAAATGTAAAATGAAAAGATAAAATGTGATACTAATTTGTGTCGAAAAGAGAGAGTACCACAATAGAGAGGAAAGGAGGCTAGGTTGTATTCTCTATTGTCAAAAGTGACACTATTCCCCGACACTCTTTCTTTTTTAGTTTAGCTAAACAAGAATGACAATCTTTTAGAATTATAAATAATTCAACTTTGCAAATTTTTCTTTATCCTTAATGAAATGATTTTCAATCATACAAGTATCTATGGATAATTTTAGACTACAAAATTTAAAAAAATCTTTTATTTTTTTTAAACACCGTATCAAATCGAACATTACCACATAAAATAGGACAAAAGTAGTAAAATTCAATAAATAGGGTTGGTAAAATATTAAAGCCGCTCGAGGAACAAAATAATAATTTAATATAGTCTTATTAAATTAGCAGTTTACAATAACAACAACATACCCAGTGGAATCTCCAAGTGGGGTCTCGGAGAGTAAAATGTACGCAGACCTTACTACTACCTCATAGAGGGATAGAGCCTGTTCCTGAGAAACCCTAGTTTCAAAAATCAAGCCCCATAAGCAGAATAAACTAAATATGGAAGAAAAGGAAAAGAAGAAGAAAAAAAGGAAGAATGACTTAAAATGAACAACAAATTATAGTATGTAAATACAATAAAATTAACAAATATAAGACGGATAATAACAACACATGATATAAAGACACGACTAAGTCTACTATCCTATTATATCCCAATGCCAGACATCAACCTATCCCTACTAGCCCATTAGTCTGCTACTCTAATTCGCGACCTCCACTTCTTTCTATCTAAGGTTATGTCCTTGGATGAGATCAAGTTTTGCCATATCTTTTTTGATCACCTCCTCCAATACCTCTTCAGTCTACCTTCATGTAACCCCTAAATTCAACCTCTTGCACCACCTAACAGGAACATCGGTACTTCTTCTCTGCACATATCCAAACCATCGTAATCTCGCTTTCCTCATCTTGTTATCCACATGACCACATCTAACTTCTTTCGAATGATTTCATTCGTGATCTTATCACTCTTGGAATGTCTACACATCCATTTCAACATCCTCATCTCAGCGATCTGCATTTTCTGAACATATGATTTTTTGATTGGTTAACACTCCATCCCATATAACAAAAACGGTCTAACCATAATTCTTTAAAATTTATCTTTAAATATAAATAATACCTTCTTATCACACAATACGTTAGAGACCTCATATGATTGCGTACACCTTGTACTTACCACATGAGGAAACCCCCTCTTGTCATTCGGATCCGTTAGACTACTTGTTTTTTTAATGTCTTTTGATAATACATAAGGAAATGAGATAAAACCTCCCTAATCCAATTATTATTAATTTTTTACACATTCAAAATATAAATCAAATATAGAGAATAATATGAAAAACAAAAAAAAAATTGATTTGTCACCCATTGTTTAAAGATTAACGAGGAAGACCCCTCCAAAATCAACTGCAGGACCCTATTGACGAGCAGCTTTCAAATTGTGTATAAGGTAAATTTCACTTTCTATGGATCACTCATATAAAACTTTAATTCCATACTGTCATACTCATCTTCAGCTAAAATTTTCTTTTCCTTTATCAATTATGTCCCCGATTGTTGATTTAGATTCGGCATTTCCAATTTGAACCTTTTATTCTGAATTTTTTCGAACAATAACAAGTGATATGTCATCCTGAGACAATTTTATGTAAGGAATTTCATATGCTTTTGAAAATATCAAAGGCGATTTGAAATGTTCTATTGGTTGTGTAAAGTTTAGTTTTTTTTTTTGTGATCTTTTATATGCCCATACTCTAAACCCCTAGGCTGGTTTCATGGTGGTGTTGGTAGGTTTAGATGCTGAATGGAAATGTGGTTGTTATGAATTTTCAATCATTTTTTTGCCTTTTGGGTGACATTATTTGTTTTAGGGGGTCAGGGTTCTTGTAATGGTGGTGGTGGTGACAGCCCCCCTCCCCTCCCCCTTTATTTTTAAAAAGAAAAACTAAATTGTACAAATATATATTATTATTTCTCAATCGCAAGCTAGGAACATTTGAGCACCATGAGGTCTCAGGTTCAAATTCCGGCAGAGACCAAACACTATTCTTTCCATTTATTCTGCCTTGGTAGCAAGAGTTACTTGGTACCTGTTGTTAGTAGAGGTGGAAGGTATTCCACGGAATTACTCGAGGTGCATGAAAGCTTGCCTGGACACTACGGTTATCCTAGAAAAAGGGAAAGGAAAAGCTAGTTTCAATCAGTTATACGATCTTCTATATTCATTTTGTTCAAATGGTGCTCATTCATTCAAATACTAAATAGTTGTATTTTAAGACATTAGGGGTTCTCTTTGAGCACTACTTAGCTGACGAAGTTCTGTATTGATTGCAGAATGCTGAAGGCAAAGCTTAGTCGTAAAATTTCTTAAGGATGCAAAGATGTATGGGAGCACAAAGCTTTTTAAGTTCTTGACAGAATGACTTAGTAAATGAATGCAACATAGTATTCGTGGTTGTGCTCCTTTCACTTATCTTGTTTTCCCATTGTTGTGTTAAAGAAAGATCTTCCTTTAATCAGGAAGAAAGATGAGCATGTAAGGGAGAGACAGAGAGTATAGATTTTAACATTTGAAAGCGACAGATACTTGGAAATTTGACTCTTCGGGGTGGCCTAGTGGTTTGGACTTGGCACTGCCATGATGGAGGTTTCAAGTTCGAAACCCCTTGCCAACAAAAGCAATGGATTTGCCTTTTGTGTCGAGCTCGTTGCAATGGGCTTGTCTAGTGCAGGTTACCTATTCTGTGTGGTTTGTGAGCTTTTGCATAGTAGCAGGGGTTTTACCCTGTGTACACCTAAAAGATAGCAGTTGTGGGTTTCCCTTGTCATTAAACAAAAAAAAGAAAAAAGGTACTTGGAAATTTGGATGCCTAGAAGAATACTTAATAGAGTTGAATTCTAATAGTTGATATTCAAGGTGGAGAAGAACTATCAATAATTCAGGAAATTGTAAGTTGATTCACTTAGGAATGTTGCCAAATTATTTAAAACCATTTATTAGCCTTTTATAATAAAAATTGTTTGCTACTGCTCATATCTCTTTCTTTTTTATTGGCAAAGCAAAAGATCATTTACAGAGAGAAATTAAGTGGTTTTGAACTAAGTTGCTCGAACTCGGCTGCGGGTGTCCTATATGGGTAAGGATCTAAAGGTCGGATCCTTCATGATCTAATTTTTAAGATTCGGGGATATGGATCCAATGGATAGGATGCGGGGATTTTCCTAAAAATAATTAAAATATCTAAAAATATATTGATAAAACCTATATTATGAGTTATTACGTGGAGAACTTGAGGAGAATCGTGGAAGGAGATTAAAGGAAAAGGAGTGACATAGAAATTTCTGTATAAAAAGTATTTCATTTTCTTCAATTTTACCCCAGTTTTTGTATTAATTACAA
Source organism: Solanum ossicruentum (assembly GCA_025774065.1). Taxonomy (NCBI): domain Eukaryota; kingdom Viridiplantae; phylum Streptophyta; class Magnoliopsida; order Solanales; family Solanaceae; genus Solanum; species Solanum ossicruentum. Next base: position 10,957,864 of record JAOTQR010000045.1, on the reverse strand, counting down.
AAATCATTAAAACTATCCAAACTTTCCCCCTCGATTATGGTCTAAGTATCCGAAACCGGTTGACCAAATCAGACACGGATCCCACACCCACACTCATGTTGTGTCGACACAGGTGTGGCGGAAGAGTCCGAGCAACTAAGGTTTTGAATGATTTGACAACAATATGATTGAAATACCCTTAAGTCGCCAATAATATTTGACAATGTTGTCAATATGGTGTATATTTACTTTGGAAAAATCCTTTTAGTGCTGCAAAGGAATTCTTTGTTAAAAAATTATTGAATTTACATGTTGAATATATTAGCTTTAGTACCTGGAACAAAGTTGGTTTTATTAAATTCTAACTCTTCTCTTGTTGAATGCTAACTTTCGAGACTGCACTATAGATATTGATTGTCTAACCATTTTGCTATTTCCTTGAGTCAGAGCGTACTAGCATGTAAAGAGATCCAAAACCTTCTTTCATGTGTAACATTCTTTGGTGCTTTTTCTGTGGTGTTGAAGTTGTATGCTGTAGATAGATAACAAGTCCCTCTTGCATTTATGTGCAATCCTCAAATGTTTATCACCACATATGTGGGTTCTAACAAATTATGAGATTTAATATTTTAGTTGCATTGTAAGAAGCTAATCCATAGCTATGCTGCAACAGCTATGAAGAAGCCTCGTTATTAGCTTTGTCTTCAATAAAATAAATGTAGATTGACTCATTTTAGTACGGACAATTAATATAATAGTAGCACAATTTGGAAATGGTTCTAGTCATCCCACTCAGTTTTTTGATCTCTTTCTTTTGAAGAAATTAGGTGATTCATCTACTAGCTATAACTTGGTTGTGCATTTTGCCCTTAAAAAGACACTTCATAATTACCTTGGTTAGGATGTCTTATTTTTGGTTGTCTTCTTAACGACATTACACTCTTCTTCTAATAACTTTCAGCTTTTTAATCTTTTAACACTATCTCAGTCGTTTGTCACCGTGAATGAAATGTAACTATTTGATTTTTTGTATCTCACTAACTGTTTACTTGCCTCTATCTACTTATAACAGTTGGCTGTCTTATATTAAATCAATTTGTTGCTGCTCAGGAAATGATATAGGAAGATGCTGCTTGATTGATGCTGTAGCCTTTTGATTCTATTACAATCCAAGTGAACTAAATTAAAATTTAAATCATGATGGGGTGCCTTAATCAGCAGAATGAAGTCAATACTCCATTTTCAGAACAAAAGGATTGTACTTTAAAGCCTTCCAAAGGTGCCTTAGCATGCATGGTAAATTCAGAAATTGGTGCTGTTTTAGCCATCATGAGGAGAAATGTAAGATGGGGTTTCCGTTATGCTGCTGCTGCTGATCATCTAGAGCATCCTCTCATCCATTCTTTCAAGGAATTACGGAAAAGTATCTTCTCATGGCAACATCACTGGAGCAGAGTTGATCCACTCCTATATCTTCAGCCTTTCTTGGATGTGATTCAATCTGATGAAACTGGCGCACCAATAACCGGTGTTGCATTGTCTTCTGTTTGCAAATTCTTAACCCTTGAAATAATTGATTCATCTATCATGAATGTGGAGAAAGCTTTACATCAGATAGTTGAGACCGTGACAAGCTGCCGCTTTGAAGTGACTGATCCTGCCTCTGAGGAAGTGGTGCTGATGAAAATACTTCAGGTTCTTTTGGCTTGCATGAAAAGTAAGGTGTCAGCAAATTTGAGTAATCATCATGTGTGCAACATTGTAAACACTTGCTTTCGGCTTGTTCATCAAGCTAGTGCCAAAAGCGAACTGCTGCAGAGAATAGCAAGACACACAATTCATGAATTGGTGAGACATATTTTCTCTCGCCTACCTAACATTGTCAGCAAAGTGCATGAATTTGATCAGCAAAGCAGATTGTGTGCTGACCAAGAGGTAATTGGGACTCTCGATTTATATTGTTATATTTACTTTTTTGATTTATGTTTTGTTTGAACGAGACCATAGCTGCACGTGCTTGTGATTCTTGGCCAGAATATGACTTGTTAAATGTTCAGTTTAAATTAAAAAATAAATATTAGGATTGAAGATTGGCCTTTTGAGTTGAGCCTAGGGTGATTCTTATTCAAACCTTGTTAACTTTTTTCCTCATTCATAATTGGTTGGAGCTTGCATATGGCTTACCCTCAGCTCATAGATGAATTTGGGGCTAGGCCAAATACTGAAATCTGATATAGTTCATGATACTCAACATTTTTGCCATAATCTTGTCTAAATCTGAATTTCTCACATAACTGCTTTGTTGAACTTGCAAAATTATGGTTTCCTTAAATGAAACACTTTGTTCATACTAATAAACAATGTCTCTAGAACATGGAGGAAGTGCTGGTAACCCAGTTTGACCAGATAACTGTTCAAGAAGTCCTTGAATTACGTCACTTGTCCCTTGTAATTTTAGAATTTTAGTTTTTCACTGACCATGCGGAATATTTTTACTACTTGTAATGGTTAGTTCAGAGTCCATTATTGTTGTCATGAAGTAGTTAGCCTGCCAAGGATTGTTGGCTTGATGGAAATTTGGATTTATAGATGATAGGAATGTACAACAACTGATGTAGCCTTTAATCATATTTGATTTACTTGTTTATCTAAATAATGTCTTAAACTAGGTAATATGGAATAAATATCCAAATTAGTTCAGAATGATCATTCAGTGACACGTCAAAATTGGAACGTATAAATTAATTAGGCATCATTCCCCCTTATCTAATGTTTACCAATATACGGGTTTTTCACTTAGTTTTACTCTTTCACCCTTCATATTCTTGATAATTCATGTTGCTTCTTTGACAAATGATGATCAAGAACTCCCTGTAAAAACTCAGATTTACTGGATAGTTGCTGATAAATGTTCAGGAAGTTGAAAAATTAAGCAAAGCGTAATTACCTCCCAGTTATTGAAATTCCTTCAAATTTTTATGCTCCGAATACCGTTACGTCTGCTATCAGCCAAAGAAGATTAGTTGTTTACTGCCAAAGTAAATAATCTGGAATTAACTCCTTCAAAGAGCCATTACCCACCCAGTTATCCAACCAAAATGAGAGATTATTTTCCTTTCTAGACCTGAACAAAGAAAGTCTTTTTTCCCCTTAAGGATGCATGCATATAGTGATCCACAAGAAATTTCTTTTTTTCCCCCTATTTAGTTGTTTAGATACAGGACAAGAGAGATCTTGAAGAGTTATTTCTTTTCTATTTATATCTATTTAATTTTGCCCTTAATTGAAGCATAATTTAGTATGCACAAAATGGAAGAAACACAAGACACATGTTTATACATACTTTGACCCTTAAATCACTAAAAGTGGAGGGCAGTATACCCTGGTTTATCATCACTTAACACTTTTGTGCAGGCAAGCGAAAAACAACATGACAATGCTTGTGTTAGTGCCGAATCCACCGATAAGTCAGCATCGGCTGCAATTCCTCCCAATGCATCAGACAAGGGGGATGAAACAATGAACGAGAAAACTCAAAAGGAAGAGATTGCTAGTAATACAGTAGATCCTATGGATCCATATGGGGTCCCCTGCATGGTGGAAATATTTCATTTCCTATGTTCTCTTCTGAATGTGATGGAGTCCATTGAAATTGGTTCAAGATCCAACCCTATGGCATATGATGAAGATGTTCCCTTGTTTGCACTGGGGTTAATTAATTCAGCCTTAGAAGTAAGTGGTGCTTCTTCTGGAAATCATCCTGAGTTATTGGCTCTGATACAGAGAGACTTATTTCACAATCTGATGCGTTTTGGCTTGTCTATGAGTCCTTTAATTCTTTCAACGGTTTGTAGCATTGTCCTAAATTTGTATCATCATATGCGTATTAAGTTAAAGCTACAACTTGAAACTTTCTTCTCTCGTGTGTTATTGAGGATTGCCCAAAGCAAGCATGGAGCTTCTTATCAACAGCAAGAGGTTGCCATAGAAACTCTTGTTGACTTCTGCAGGCAGTCCATGTTCATGCCTGAGATGTATGCAAATTTTGATTGTGACATATCTTGCAGCAATGTATTTGAAGACCTTGCAAACTTGTTATCCAAAAGTTCCTTTCCGCTCAACATTCCACTATCAGCTTTAAATACACTTGCCTTGGATGGTCTAATTGCCATGATGCAGGGTATGGCAGAGAGAATAAGCCAGGGTTTATTTGTTTCTGAACAAGCTTCAATAGATCTGGGTGAATACAGACCATTTTGGACAGAGATATGCAAGGACTACAGTGATCCTAATCATTGGGTTCCTTTTGTTCGTAAGATGAAGCTCATAAAGAGGAAATTGTTGATTGGAGTTGATCACTTTAACCGAGATCCAAAAAAGGGTATGGAATTCCTTCAAGAAGTGCATTTGTTACCTGAGAAACGTGACCCGAAAAGTGTAGCATGCTTTTTCAGGTATACGACTGGCTTAGATAAGAATCTTATTGGGGATTTCCTAGGAAGTCACGAGGACTTCTATATTGAAGTGCTTCGTGAATTTTCTGGAACATTTGATTTTCGGGACATGAACTTAGACATAGCCTTGCGAATCTTTTTAGAAACCTTCAGATTGCCTGGAGAGTCGCAGAAAATACAGAGGGTGCTTGAGGCATTTTCTGAGCGATATTTTGAGCAGTCGCAAAATATTTTGGCCAACAAAGATGCTGCACTATTGTTGTCATATTCAATTATTATGCTGAACACAGATCAACACAATGCCCAAGTAAAAAAGAAAATGACAGAGGAAGACTTCATCCGGAACAACCGGAGGATAAACGGAGGAAATGACCTCCCTCGGGAATTTTTGTCTGAGCTTTACCACTCCATCTGTGACGATGAGATCCGGATTACTCCAGATCGAGGTGCTGGTATTCCAATGATGTCACCAAGCCATTGGATTGGTCTAGTTCATAAATCAAGGCAAACTTCCCCATATATTGTCTGTGATCCTGGTCCTTATCTTGATAATGATATGTTTGCTATGTTGTCTGGTCCTGCAATTGCTGCCATATCTGTGGTTTTTGATAATGTTGAGCAAGAGGATGTTTGGGAAACATGTATCAATGGATTCCTTGCCATTGCCAAAGTTGCAGCTGCCTATAACTTCAATGATGTATTAAATGATTTGGTAGTATCTCTTTGCAAGTTCACTAACCTTTTGCTTCCATCTTACGTTGATGAATTTACTGTTGCATTTGCGGAAGATGGTAAAGCTAGATTGGCCACATTAGCAGTCTTCACAATAGCAAACAGATATGGAGACCACATTCGATCTGGTTGGAAGAATATCCTAGACTGCAGTTTGAGTTTGCACAAATTGGGCCTTCTCCCCACACGTCTCTTCAGTGATGCTGTTGATGACTTAGAGTCTACTGCTTATGCAGACCCTAGGAGACCTACTGCACTTTCTCGATTACCATCTCATTTTCCTTCATTGGCTCCACCAAGGAAATCATCTGGCTTAATGGGCGTATTTAGCCAATTATTATATCTTGATGAAGAACCTGCACCACAGCCAACTGAACAACAGCTTGCCGCACGTCAGGAGACTCTTCAGACAATTCAGAGTTGTCACATTGATAGCATCTTTGCAGAGAGTAAATTCTTGCAAGCTGAGTCCCTGTTACAGCTTGTTCGGGCCCTTGTGTTGGCTGCAGGCAAGCCTCGGAAACGAAATAACTCTTTAGAAGATGAAGAGACTGCAGTATTTTGTCTAGAGTTGCTTATAGCTATCACAATAAATAACCGGGACAGAATAATGCTTCTTTGGCAGGTTGTCTATGATCACATAGCAAGTGTTGTCCAGTTAACAACGATGCCGTCTACTTTGGTAGAGAAAGCTGTGTTTGGTCTGCTTCGCATATGCCAAAGGTTGCTTCCATACAAGGAAAATCTCACAGATGAGCTTCTCAAGTCTCTGCAACTTATCTTAAAGCTTGATGCTCGGGTTGCTGATGCATTTCTTGAACAGATAGCACGGGAGGTTATGCACCTTGTTAAAGCAAATGCTATGCAGATACGATCTCATATAGGTTGGCGGACAATTATATCTCTTCTTTCTTTTACTGCTCAGCATCCAGAAGCATCTGATACGGGATTCGATACACTAGCATTCATCATGCCTGATGGGGCCCATCTCTTGCCTGCTAATTATGTCCTCTGTTTGAATGTGGCGGCACAGTTTGCTGATTCCCATGTTGGGAATGTTGATCAATCTGTGAGATCTTTAGACCTGATGGCTGGATCACTTGTCTCTCTTATTAGATGGTCTCACACGGCGAAGGAAGCACTTGGGCAGGAGGCTGCTGTAAAAATGACCCAGGATATAACAGAAATGTGGCTCAGGCTGATACAGGGACTGCAAAAATTTTGTAAAGACCGGAGAGAAGAGGTAAGGGATCATGCCATCTTGATGCTGCAGGGGTGCTTGACTGGAGTTGACGGGATCCATATCCCAGAAGATTTGTGGTTGCAATGTTTTGATCAGGTGATATTTACATTACTGGATGAATTACTCAATCTTGCACAGCCGAGCTTTGTAAAGGATTATAGGAGCACTGAAGGAGCAATAGTTTTGGCAATGAAGCTCATGTTCAAAGTGTTTTTACAGTCTTTGCATCATCTCTCCCAGTCGGCATCCTTCTGCAAACTATGGTTAGGGGTATTGAGTCTAACAGAGAGATGCATGAAGGTGAAATTTAAAGGGAAAAGGAGTGAGAAGATCCCTGAACTCATTTCCGAGCTCCTAAAGAACGCTCTACTTGTCATGAAAACAAGTGGAATTCTGGGGCCAAGTAATCCTGTAGGAGGGGGCAATTTCTGGAAGTTAACATGGTTGCATGTCCACAAAATATGCCCATCCCTTCAGTCAGAAGTCTTTCCCACAAATAATTAGAACAGTTGGAAAAACAGCATATCCAAGAAGGTCATAGTCCTCTGGCAGAGGGAAATGTTATTGTCTCGGATAGTAATAGCACAGCTTGAAGATAAAGTCCCCACCCCATTGAGGAGGCCTTTGTACAGTGAAAGTGATATATTCTTTGTGAGCACCATCATCAGCGTAAGCAGATGATGAATTTTGCAGCTGAGAACCAGTTAAGCTTTTTGAAGCACCGTTTGGGAGCTGAGGAGCAAATCTGAATTCAGCTTCTTTGCGGAATGTTTTGGTTTACAGGTTGTGATATCTTTATTTCCATTCTTCAGAAAGGAACATATTTGCAGCCTTGTTGGCTGTCGATAGAAGATTAGAAAAGGGGTTACTTTGATGAAATTTTGTGCCACCATGGCGGTTCCTGTACACACTTAAGTCTGATAGTAGTTACAATTTTGGCTGTACAATACTAGCATACTAGTACGAAATAGTGATCGAGTTTTAAACTTTTGTCATGTTTCCAGAAATACAGTACCATTATTCTTATCATGTTTTCTACCCTATTCTTACTTGGCGAATCCACTACCCATAGATAAATAAGACCTCACAAATCTGTATATCGTAATTCATTGTCAGCATGATTGTATGTCATGTCTTAGCCTTAATAAGGAAATCAATGCATGATGTTTCAGTCATTTGTGCACAAAATTAGTGGTTCTATAAATACCCTCCCTACACCACATAGTAGCTTTAAGCCCTATTTCACATAATTTTACATAACATTTGAGAATCTTTCTCAAACTCATGAGCCATGTACACATATATTTTGGGGAAAAGTAAACTTGTACCCCTTTAAAGCAAACTATTTATATCCATATACTCCTTTACATTTTATACCCCCATGCTATTAAAATTCGTCCCCTTGATATTAAAATCCACGTGCTGATGTCATGATGATATTAGCATCCGCTTGTATGATATACCAATAGGGTATACATATACCAAGAGGGTATCACAGATGATTAAGCTCAGTCCAATATGATACCGATATGGTATCAATATACCAATAGAGTATCACAAAGAATATATTTTCTACTAATTTAAATTTAATAAATGAGTTTGTAACTTTAATAATTTTCTCCTAATTATTTTATTTATTAAAAAAGAGCTCAAAATTATATGATACCGATAGGATATCAATATATCGATGGAGTATCACAAGAATATATGTTTTACTTATTTAAGTTTAATAAATAATTTTGTAACTTTAATAATTTTCTAGTCGTATACGATATCGATATAGTATAAATATACTGGCGGAGTATCATAACAAATATATTTTCTAAATCTGTCCTATATTGCACCCATAGTTGTCAATGGAGAAAGAGTGGTGGAAATACAGCCAGAAGATACTGCAGATGAGGATGCCAAATGAAAGCCTTCAGTTGTGATATATGTGGTAGGAACTACACCAACAATTGGGGATATGGAAAGGTTCATTAGAGCTCAAGGTACATTCTCTAGTAATCCAATTATCTTGTATCACACAGACGTTACTTTGTAATTCGATTTGTGAATGAAGAGGAAGAGATAGGGTATTGTGCTCCGGACCTCATTATCTAATGAGGAGGCCAGTGATCATGAAACCGTGGGTTTCGGAGTTTAATTTCAAGGAGGAGATTCTCACTACAATCCCTCTATGGGTTAAGCTCCAAAACCTACCCTGAACTGCTGGATTTCTGTAATGCTAAGAAAAATAGAAAGTAGTCTAGGGAAACCTTTATATGCTGATGAATGTACAACGCAAACAAGTAGAATGTCATTTGCAAGTATACTAGTGGAAATGGACGTCACAAAGGAATTACCAAAAATGATCAAAATTCAAGATAGTAAGGGGAAACAAACTGAACAACAAATATGGTACGAGTGGAAACCAATCTTCTGTCAGAAATATCTACAGGTGGGGCATTCATGTACTGAGAAAATAGTGAAGCCATTACCAAAAAATGGATAAGGACAAAACGAGAAAACTTGGAAACCTACTGATAAAGAGTAGAGTGTACTGGAGAAGGGTAAAGCCACAACAACAACAGAAGAGGGACAAGGGATGAGAACAAATCAACAACCTGAGCAAGGCAAGGAGGAATGACAAGTAGTACAATACAGAACAACAAAAAAAAGCCAATACAAGAAAGTAGTCACCACACAAACAATGCTTCAGAATACATCAGAAAAGCATATGAGATTGGTGAGCAAAGTGGAGAAAAAAGGGGAAGTGAGAGTGGAAAAACTACTGATCAGAACATATAATGTTAGTATCATGGAATGTGAAGGGACTTAATAAGGAGGTGAAGCAAAATGAGATTAAGTTGTTTATTAGCAGAAATAAAGTTCAATTACTTGCAATCTATGAACATAGAGTTAGGAATGACAAAGCCAATGAGGTAATGAATAAAATAATGCCAGGATGGGAAGGATGTACAAATGCAGATATGAATGTTAGAGGAAGGATATGGGTAATAGGCGATCCAAATGCACTCACTTTTGTTAAACAAGAAGCAATAAGCCAGCTTATACATGGGTAAATCACTATGAAAAATAGTGGGAGGAAATACCAGTTCACAACTGTATATGGTATGCATACTGTGGCCACAAGATTACCATTATGGGACAATATTCATAGCCTAAACAGTCAAGTCACAGAACCATAGTTGATTATGGATGATTTCAATTCAGTATTGCTACAGAAGATAGAAGCATGAGCAGCCAAGTTCAGGAAGCTGAGATAAGAGACTTCAGAGACTGCATGATAAACTGCAACTTGAATGAATTAACAACAGGGGGATGGAAGTTCAGTTGGACCAATGAGCATGTCTACAGTAGAATTGATAGGGCACTGGTGAACACTGAATGGATGATGAATATGCCTCCTCTATAAGTGATGGTGATAGCTCCTGGATGCTCAGATCATTCTCCATTGAGTGCATAGGTAGAAACTCAAAGGGAAAATCAAAAGAGACCTTTCAGGTTCTATAATTGGATAGCTCAACACCCTGCATTCAGGAATAAGGTGAAACAAGGATGGCAAGTACAGACAGAGGGGATGAGGGGGATATATGGCAAGTACAGACAGAGGGGATGAGGGGGATATGGCAAAATCTGAAACAAGTGAGAAAAGAAATGAATACAATAAACCATAAAGAGTAAAAAGGAGTCATAGACAAAGTACAACAATTGAGAAGGGACCTGGAGACCATTAATGAAGGGCATGCCTATTCCACAGGATGCAGAAAAAAAGGCAAATGAGCAGCTGATGAAATGGAGTGCAATAGATAAAACCATTTATAAATAGAAATCTAGGATCCAATGGCTCAAACTAGGGGATTCTAACACAAGGTTTTTTTTATACTAGCATGAAGAGCAGGAAGTCACAGAACCAGATTACAATGCTCACTAAAGAGGATGAAACAGTGATCAAAGGCCATGGTGAAATTGTGACAGAAGCTGTAGAGTTCTATCAAAAGCTACTAGGGGAAATAACAACTCAAATGCTAGCAGCAAATCATGAGATCATAAAAGATGGACCAGTACTTTCAAGGACACAACAATTGTCACTGATACAACTATTTGATAAAGAGGATGTAATGAATGCTTTGAAGAGTATTGATGATAATAAAGCGCAGGATGTGATGGTTTTAATACCTACTTCTTCAAGCAAGCTTGGCCAATCATAGGAGAAGAGGTAACTACTGCTATACTATAGTTCTTCCAAAATACAAAAATATATTCTCCTATTAATAAAACAGTAGCCACCCTTATTCCAAAAGTACAACATCCTAACTCCATAAAAGAATTCATGCCAATTTCCTATTGCACTATTCTGTACAAGTTAATTTCCAAGATGCTTACCCATAGACTTAAAAATGTTATGAAGTACTTAGTGGATCCTAGCCAAGAAGCTTTTATACCACGTAGGATGTTCAATGATAATGTCATCTTAAGTCATGAACTTGTTAAAGGATATGAGAGGAAAGTGATTTCACCTAGATGCATGTTCAAAATTGATATGAAAAAAAATTTATGACTCTATTGAATGATATTTTTTGGAGAAAGTACTTATAGGAATGCAATTCCCAACTATTTTTATAAACTGGATCATGATTTGTGTTAGAACTGTATCCTGTTCTATAATGATCAACGGGGCCCCAAGTGAAGCTTTTAAGGCAAGAAGAGGGGTGAGATAGGGAGACCCATTATCTCTGTACTTATTTGTCCTTTGCATGGAATACCTCACCAGACTCTTGAAAATACTGAGATGCACAAAAGAATTCAGGTTCTATCCTAGGTGTCAAAAATAACAAATTATTCAGTTAAGTATTGCTGATGATTTGTTTTTATTTAGTAGAGGTGATTTTGAATCTACAATCAATATGTGCAAATGCTTCCAAGAGTTCTCTAAGGTATCTGCTCAAAGTCAATCAAAATAAGAGTAATGTATACTTTGGAGGAGTAAATAAAGACATTCAGATGAAGATACTACAATATACAGGGTTCAAAAAAAGGGAACTGCCTTTGAAATGCCTGGGAATCCCATTGAGTACAAAGAAGCTTTCAATTAACCAGTGCCAACCACTTGTAGATAAGATGTTGGGCAGAATCAATTCATGGACAAAAAAATTCTTATTTTATGCAGGGAGTTTACAATTAGTACAAAGTGTGCTAACATCAATACAAAACTTTTGGCCATAAGTAATGCTTATACCAAAGAAGGTGATATAGCAGGTGGAAACTCTTTGCAAAAGGTTTCTCTGGACAGGTGAGACTCAACACAAATGAAAGACACTTATAGCATGGGATAGGATATGCAGGCCCAGTAACTTGGTTGAATATCATAGAAGTATAACAATGGAACAAAGCAACTATTTTGAAGCAACTATGGAACCTGGCCAAGAAAAAAGATAAATTGTGAATAACTTGGATTCATACATACTATTTGAAGGTAGGAAACCTTGGGAAGTACAGAATAAGCAAACATCCTGGATTATAAGAAAAATACTACAAACAGGACAATGGCTTGATGAGAAGGAACTGGACAAATCAAAAGTTCTAGAAGGTAACTGCTTCAGCATCAAAGCAGTGTATAGGAAGATCAGAGGGGACTTTAACAATGTACCATGGAGAAGATTAATATGTAACAATCAAGGAAGTCCCAAATGGTTGTTCATCCTCTATTTGGCAATACAAGGAAGATTGTATACAAAAGACAGGCTGGACAAATGAGGAGTTCATACAGATCTGGCATGCTCCCTATGCAATGTGGAACCAGAAACTCATTATCACTGTTCTTTGATTGCTCAGTGACAACAGGAATGTGGAAAAGAATCCTAGAGTGGCTAGCAATTACAAGAAATACCCTGCAATGTAATGGAGAGATTGAGTGGGCTAGAGCATGCATCAACAAAAAAAGTATAAGATGAACTTTACAGAATGACACTAGCAGCAAGTATATATTACATTTGGCAAGAAAGGAATTACAGAATATTCAAAGGAAAGAGGAGGAATGTGGATCAAATCTTAAGGCAAATCACCCAAGAAATTCATTGTAGATGTAACATGTTTCTCAGATTGGCAAACAATATGACTCTTTTTAATGCTTATCCATAGTAGTTCATAGACAGATCTCAGAGGTTGGGGATTATGTCTAAACCCTGAGTGCTTCGTACATATTGATTATCTGGTAATACAATGTCAGTTACCAATTCTTTTTTATTTATTTCTTATTTATTTCTTAAAAAAAATATAATCCTATATAATATACCATCAGAGTATTACAAAAAATTGAACTCATTCTATATGATACCGGTATAATATATATACATATATATTGTCGGAGTATATTTTATAGTATTTATGCTAATGTCAGCATGACGTCAGGTGCGAAATAAAAGGGGTAAGTGGGTAAAGGTAAATACTTTGGATCATGGGTCTATTAAAGGTAAATAATTTAGATTGGATGTATTTTGTGTACTTTTTACTTATATTTTGCTTATCAACTAGTCTTTTTAACTTAATAATCTATGCAATTGCATTTATAAAGTGGCCATTTGTTTTACTTTTTCAAAAAAAAAATTTATTTTTTTTGCTGTATGATAAATATTCAAATTATAATTAAAAGTGGGAAGTCCTAAGTTAAAAATTGAATTACTAAAATGTCTTTATAAAGTCATAATAATTAGGGGCAAAAATGTAAATATACATTAATCATAATAATTACTATCACATTCTATTAAACACTTTTTTTTATGTATACATATGTATATATACATAAACCCACTTCTCAATCCTTTTTTGTTAAAAGTCCTACCATCTCAATTAAATAATTATAAGATTCCAAGTTGTTCATTTGCTTTTCGTAAAAGAATTATTAATGATCATTTTTTTTCCTTCTCAAACCCATGTAGGAGATATCACACGAAAGCAAACATGTTTTATTGATTGTCATCAATGCATTATTAATTATTTTCATTTTACATTATTAATATATCTAATTAAATCATTTTTCTCCTTAAGTTACACAACAATCTCTTAATCTTTCTCTTCCATTTAATTTTTTCATCACTACTAACTATTTCTTAGATTTCATGAACAAATTATAGCGCCAGAATAATATACACTCATGCTATGCCTATTTTTATTTTATTTGGCTTAATGACTTTTTTTTCCTGTTTCAAGTCCTAATGTTTCTTATTGCAAATTTATCAATTCTTTTTACCAGAAACATTATTGTCATGGTAAGTATATTTGTTTTTCTTTTTTTTTTTTAAAAAAAAAAAAGAAAAAAGAAAACCTCCTTCAGCATGTTCTCTTCTTTATCTTTTTAATCCTTAATAGTTTAACATTGTGTATATTTTTTTTTGACAAAATTTAGAGACAATCATTGTTAGAAGTTAAGATATGTGTTAAAGATGACAAGAATATTGCATTTATCTATTTTATTTATAATTTTAAATAATTTAAATAGCTAAAAATGCATGACATTTATGATTTTTTTAAAAATTTGTCATTTATTACTTATAATGTGTTTATGATCATGTAAAATGTTGTATAAAATAAGTAGGGGTATATGTTCAACGGATGTGTTGAAGCAGTAATTATTTGTAATATTATTTTGAAGAGTAACTTGCAATTTGCACCAAACAACATCTTTTTTATGATTCTTCTTAAAGGTGGCAAGATGAAAAGCTACAAAGTTTTACGACAAAAGAGTTACCAAGCCAAACAAAATTCAAGAAAGAAGCTGACAGATAAATGTCAAGGGACAACCAATGCCCTCAATGATGTCCAACTTCAACAAAAGTAATTAATACCAACCCCTATCCACCATGGTAACTCTCACTGAAAGAGACTTCTTCAGCTCTCAGTTTCGAGTACAAAACAACAACAATATACCAGTAAAATCTCATAAGTGGAGTCTAAGGAGGATAGATCCTGCCTTATCCTGCTCTCGTCTTGCAGGCAAAGGAGAAACCTTTATAGGCCACAATTGATCAGAAAGATGATTAATTTTTTTCATAAATTCTTCTATATGTATCAACTTTATAACAATCATCAACATAATTAAGAATCATATCATTTTTAGCCCAAATAATCGATATTGCATGTTTGCAAAGAATTTTTATTATAATTTATTTTTCAAAAAGAACCTCTTTATCTTTATGAGGTATAGTGTTAAAATCTGTATATATTTTACCTTCCTCAGATCCCACTTGTGAAATTGAATATAACAACAAGTTTGAATCAAATGAAGACAATTAAATCACACATAAATGGATATAACATGAGATTTTAATGCATTAGAAATAAAAAAAATTGACAATTTTTATGAATAAAAATAAGATACAACTTGTTTGACTAAAATGAAAACGATTAAATATAAGGAAATTTAGCCTTAAAATTGAAATTATATAATAATATTTAATACAATTAAGGGAAGATTGACAATTCAAAATGGGATAACCTAATTAATGTAATTTGTTGTTA
>JAOTQR010000045.1:10920379-10942836 GCA_025774065.1 Solanum ossicruentum | reverse complement strand
GAGAGAAGGGCATTTTTGACTGATTTGATAACAATAAGGACATTTTTGGACCAAAATATAACTGAAGGGTATTTTTGTTCCTTTCATATAGTTTAAGGACATTTTTGACCCTTTCTCCTTATTACTAAATAGGTCAAGAATGCCCTTTTTAAAATAAATACATTATTTTTTCTTTTTAAATATATTATGATCTTAATAAAAATATTGCTTTTAAAGAACATTTTTTCTTGTTGTGTTTCCTTTAAAATCGCTTTATCCGATAACAAATTTAATTTTTTTCTTAATCTCATTTTATCAATTGAAATAGAACATCATATACTTATAACAAATAATATATGCCCTAAATATAAAAATATAGTAAACCATCATTAATTTTATTACGATAAAAATAATTACAATAAAATAAGGAATATTTTTATTTTTAAATTTTTCTCGAATTGAAAGTAAGATAAATATTTATTAATTAAAAAATATTATTATGTAAAGAATTTGTTCAGAAACAAACTAAATAACATATCTAGTTGAAAAAAGACATTTTTGACCTATCAAATAATAATAAGAACATTTTAAAACCAAAGTATTAAGAGCAAGAATATTTTTGGATTAAATTAAAAAAAAGGAAATTTTTATTTATTTTACATAATACCTTAATTTTCTGTGATAGGATTAGGGGAGTGCAAAAATGGACCCATCGATAAATTGAACTGAAAAAAATATTATTAGTTTATTGTTACAGGGTTATTTGATTAACATGTTTTAATGATCTTACAAAAAAAATTATCAGGTTATCAGTTCGATTTCAGTCTTTTAGTATTGGGTTATTTGGATAAATCGATAACCCATTAATATTATAATAATTTACTACTTTATCCCTTCATAAATATTAAATATATATAATTTAATATCACGTGATATTAAATCGATACTCGTAAATCATGTATATGCTTGGTTTCCAATATATAACCCTTTTGTTGAAAAGTAAATTAGAATATGAAGTCAAATATTGCATATTCTTAAATTTATGTGCTCAATTGATTTGTTTGTTTTATTATATCTCATCGTATTGCGTCAAATTTGTTACGCCCCGTGAGAGTATCCTAGGCGTAACTGACACTCAGAGACTATTGCTAGTCCCCAAGTGAACGATTGAATTTCATCACATTCATTCCTTCATACATTTTACTAATCAGCAAAAGATATACGGAAATAAATGGGCACATCTCATTATCTAATCTCAAATAACAGTATAGTGAAAGCTAATAAAAGAACTAGCTCACAAGTCTCAATATCAACATCCGATTCTAGTCTGTGATGTCTCTATTACTATTAGGCGATGCCAATGACAGACTTATGGCTACCTAAACAAAAATACATATTAAACAAAATCTAACTCTAAAGCAAGATGAAAATGAGTGATGAACCCTCCAAAGTAAGGGAGACTCACCAATCTGTTGAACTCTCAAGATCCTCAATGATGCGCCTGCTGATGACCTTTATCCTGTGTATCTACATCATAAAATGATACAGTCCAAAAGGGGACGTCAGTACGTGAAATGTACTGGTATGTAAAATAACTGAATGAAACTGAAACTGGTAGAATAATATAGAAATAACAATCGACATCAAGGATAGTAACAATCAACATGTCAGATGTCTATCTAAAGCAAGAATAAAGAGTAGAAAAGTGACCCATCAACCTACTAACTCATCGTTCAAATCAAACTCATCTTAACTTATCTCATCTCATCTCGACTCAGATTACTTAGTTTGGAAACTTTATGGGAGTTTCTCTTTTCCGACAACAATCACTTATGAGCCAGTGATTGTACAACAATCACGCTGATGTTGCCACAACCGTCTCGTGCTTGCCAGGTAGAGAACAAACCGAAACCATAATGGATCTGGACGATCAATTGATCAAGCCCTATTGTTTCAAGACAACAAGGTGAGGACTTGTCCGACTCTAATGGACTTAATCCGTAGAACGAGAAGTTTTCCGACTCTAATGGACTTGGCCCTCGAGTGAGAACTTGTCTGACTCTAACGGACTTAGCCCTTAAGATTGGGACTTGTCCGACTCTAACAAACTTAGTCCACTCCTATGTTTAGCAATGTAGTTAATGAGTGCGAGTTGAACTTGCTATTACTCTTACTCTTATTTATTTCGGTGTTCGATACTCCTCCCAAGTCTCAATACTCATAAGACTTCTCATCTCATTTCAACTATCTCAAATTAGCCTCGTAAAGACTTTCATTATCTCATTAACTCAAACTCTACATCCTCTATTGTTTTTAGGGACTTTAACCCATCTTAATTAACTCGATTCTCATTTAAGAACTCAAAGACTCAGATCATCATCTAGAAGAAGTCATTTGGACAAGGCTCAAGAACTCAATTATGAAGACTCATTGGATCATCAAGCTCAAGTAACTCAAACCTCATATTCACATCAAGATTTCAATCAACATACTCAAGTCAAGGCTCTAGACTCCATCCCTAGGTTCATTCATGCATGCTTTCAAAAGTTAACACATATAGGGTTTAGACAATATCTCATGAAAAATATTCAGTTCAAGAGAACAAGTTTATGATGATCATCAACGTACGAAAATACATAAAATAAATATAATGTCTCAAGAAAATTATCAAGAATCATGTACATAGACTCAAGAACTTTCAACTCTCATCTAAGACCATCTATGAGACACATGAGAGAATAATCTCATGCTTTTAGTTTAGCCTTACATACCTGGGAGGACGAATTACTCAGCCACCTTCAAGGAGTTGATCCCGAACCTTAAAACCCTCAAGCTCTTTCTTCTTCATCTCTTAGAACTTACGTTTTAGACTTAAGGAAAATAATGGGTTTTGAAACCCTTCATACGAATACAAGGTTTTAAAATACGTTTTGAGACTTAGGATAGGACGGGGAATGACAAAAAGACCCTTAATCCCGAACTAAAGGAAAAATTTTTAAAACTTGTACACTGATCCGCGACGCTCCAAGGGCGCGGATAATACATTTTTGCGGATTCTCGGAATTTCAAGTTTCTGTCGAAAAATTAAAGAAAAGAACAGGTGTTACTCCGCTCCCTGTCCGCATCGCACCAGGGGCGCGGATCGACACTGTTTCCGATTAAATTAGCGGAAATTATTTTTCGACCTGTTTGCTCTAAAATCGGGTCGAGGTCATTTTCTCATTCAATTTTCTGTGTTGATCGCAAATTCGGTCTCGATTTTTCCATCGGAGCTTTAGAAGACGCGTTATGCGCAAGATTACGTTTTAGGGGCGTTTCGATAATTTTATGGGTGTTATAAAATTGTTAGAGAAATCGTATATTTATTTTATGAGTATTTCCTTATTGGGTAAACCGAATCGAACAGTTAAGGATAAAAAATTGATAAACAGAAAACCAATAAAAAATCCTATTTCTATATTTAAAAATCAAAAATTGATAAAGTGAACCAATAATACATAAAATCAAATTAAATCAATTGCACATGATTGACGTGATTATGGCTAATTTAGCCCTAACGACAACCTCAAATCACTCTCTAATTAACAGTCCAATTTTGCAAAATTATTTTTAAAAATAACGAATCCTACGCTCCAAAACCAAGCCCACCAAAACAAAAAAACTAGCCGTTACAAAACTCCAGAAGCGTCAAAAGCTCAACTTCTTCTTCTTCTTCATTTCCCTCGCCGATCAGCAATATAACAAAACCCTAACTCTGATCAACTCTTCGACAACAACCACACTGCTTTCCGGGCGATTTTGATGGATTCCAACGGCAAATCTACTAGCCTTACGCCTAAAAAATGCTCCGAGAATATGAACCCAAATGTGGAGCTCAGTCCATGTTTATCAAAATCTTTTAAATCACCATCGATGGCTAAATCAGCGGCGAAAACTCAGAAATCAGTTTCGAGAAACCCTAACACTAATCAATTGGCTTCACCTTCGCCCAAAAATAAGATTCGTCAGAGGAAGTTTGTAATCGCGAAGAAGAAGAAGTTGAATACAGATAATCTGAAACCTTCAATGAGTTGTAAGTGTAATGAGAATGGTGCTGAGAAAAAGAAGTGTCTTTGTGTTGCATTTGAGAGTCTTAGGGCTTCTCAAGAAGAGTTCTTTAAAAATCGCAGTGGAAATGAACAGGAAGAGTATGACATTGAGAATGGAGCTGAAAGTGGCAATGGAGGGAGATTTATGGGGTGTCATGGTGATTCGCCTGTCAGGCATAGGTTGAGTCTAACTACAGTCGACCAGGAGGTAACTTTTCCTGTTTCGGTTTCCGAGTGTGAATTGCTCGAATCGGGTGATTGTTCTGTGGCGGAAAGGGTAAATGAGGATGTGGGTCGGGGTGAAATGAGTGGTGGGACTACAAAGAGGAGGAGGGAGAGGTTGTTGGAAGAAGCAAGACAAAGTGTACCTGAAGCTGGTTGTGGAAGAGTGAAGCATTTAGTTAACGCTTTTGAGAAGCTTCTCTCAATACCAAAAAATAAAGAGTGTGAGGAGAAAGGGGAAAATGATGAAAATGAAGCAGAGGATTCTGGAAAGGAACAAAATTGGGCATTGCCTGGCTTGCAGCCTCCCAAGATTCCTGAGACACAGGTATCTTCTTCTTCGTTTTGTCCATCGGATTTCTTCCTCAACTCTGAGAGTTTAGGCTTGGATTCACGTCTTGCCTCCTCATTGGATGGCAGCCATGGAAGGTTAGTACTTGAAACTTCCATTTATTCTATTAGTTCTTCTGTTTTCATTTTTTAAATCATAAAGTTAATACATGGGTAGGTAAGTAGAGGTAGTCGTGTCGTTATATAATGTGTTGTTATTGGTCGTCATTTATTTCTTTACCTTTATTGTCTTTATAAATTGTCTTTTGCTGTCCACTCTAATCGTCGCTTCATATCTAGAATTTTCTGCTTGTGGGACGATTTTTTTGAGATGAGCGTCTTTCGGAAACAACCTCTCTATCTCTATGAGGTAGTGGTAAGGTCTGGATACATTTTACCGTCCCCAAACCCCACTTGTAAGATTTCACAGGGTATGTTGTTGTTGAAGGATTCACTACAAATTGACTATTGGTTGTCAACCTAATGCAATCCTCCTTTATCATCCATATAGCATATTCCTATTGATTTAGGATTGAGATGTAATTTTTTCTTTTGAGTGCTTAACATATACTCTCTTTTTTTCTTTTGAAAGCTTCAGTATTTCAAGCAGGACTTCAGGTGGTGGTCGAAGGAGCAGACGCAATGTAAGAAATTTTCTTATTATCATCCATCACAGATAGATGGGGAAGATTTCTGTTAATCGTTAAGCTCTTGTTTTCATTCTTAATGCTGCAGAGTGCTGAATCATCAGGCACATTTGCTAAAAGAAACTGGAAGGGGAAGCAGCTCAAAGCGACCTCCCAAAAGCCCTTCAAACTTAGAACTGAGGTTTGTGAATTGCGTGTTTGGTTGCTCTAACTTTCGTTAATCAGTTGCTTCTTGTGCAAATATGCCCAGATATGCAGTTGTGTATACCTGGTTGACATGTGCTGGGTTCCGCCAAAATAATGATTTGTGCAGAGTGGACACTGTAAGATGGACTGAATTTGATAGCTACAAGACAATCAGACTATAGGTCCTTAGATTCCTTTTATACAATGATTCATGATGTTCGTTGTTCCCTGATCACTAGCAGGGTGGTCTTTATACGTATAGTTTCTGGTTCTTTGATATATAGTGGTCTTTATACATATAGTTTCTGGTTCTTTGATATATAGTGGTCTTTATACGTATAGTTTCCGGTTCTTTGATATATATATATATACACAATAAATGATTTACCTATTTACTTGAGGAGTTTCTTGGATTGACTATTGCTGCAGGAAAGGGGAAAATGTAAGGAGGAAGAATTTATAAAGAAAGTGCAACAAATGTTGGAGGAAGAGGAGAAACAGCGGATACCAATTGCACAAGGGCTTCCATGGACAACAGATGAGCCAGAGGTAGCCTAAACTTTTCACCATAGTTATTTCTAACCAGCAAGGACTTTATATGTGAATGCACTGATCAACAATATTTTACCTGGAACTTAAAAGGAAACACATGTCGTTGATCTCGTATTTTGTAGACTGGACTATTTTGAACCAAAATCAAAGAGAAATTAGGATAAAATGTTAAAGGAAGTTCATGTTGTTACCTCTCTCACTATGCGCAAATCTTTTGCACTTGGAGTTATACTTCAGTCTGTTACAAGAAGAAAACTGAACTGCTCTCTTTTCTATTGTTTAGTGTTTGCCAAAGCCTCCGATAAAAGAGAGCACAAAACCAGTTGATCTGGTGCTGCACAGTGACATTAGGGCTGTTGAACGTGCTGAGTTTGATCATCAGGTAGATTTTGTCTATTCTTTATTGACTTTGGTCATTCTTCAACCGAAATTGATTGTTTTAGTGAACGGGTTACTTAATTAGGTGCAAAATGCTGCTAGGGATATCTCAATTTTTTTTCTCATATTTCATATGAAGCATTTTTTTTAAATATATGTCTGTGTGAACAGATACTCAAAGAAAGTGCACCAATAAGAGATGACCCAAGCAACCGTGATAGAGTGCAAGAGGGCTAGTTTTAGATTCTTGTTCAATTATATAGTATTTCATTAGGAAAGCATATGAGAAATGCTTGCGATATTGTAAAGAAATAAGAGAGTGCTTCCGTAAGAGCACAGGACCTGTAAATGCCTGTGGTTTCTGTAGGCATAGTAACTTATGTTCCTGGTTTCTCCATGATTGCATCAGGTAGCAGAAAAATTGAGCCTTCTTGAACAATACAGGATGGAAAGAGAGAGACTGCAGAAGGTAAGCAAAGCATATTTATGGGATTGAAACAAGTATACGGAGTTTATGGAGTTTTTCTCTTTCAGTCTTGTTATCTTTTTTTCTTTTTTTCTTTTTTAACTATACATGTTTTCTCCAGATGGCTGAGGAAGAAGAAATTAGGAGGCTGAGAAAGGAACTTGTTCCAAAAGCTCAACCAATGCCCTACTTTGACAGGCCTTTCATTCCTAAAAGGTAACAAGTTTCCAACTTTACTTTATGTACCTTGCCATGTTTTGCATCTTCTAACAGGAACATACTAGCTTTAAAGAATTGTTTCTAAACAAGAAATTTGGTGGTCTGCATTAGGTCAACGAAAGATCCCACCATTCCAAGAGACCCAAAGTTCCATATACCTCAACATAAGAAGATAAAATGCTGCACGTCTTGGAATGATTTGTTGTACATACACAACAACAATGAATGGGGAATGCAGCAATGACAAGTGATGCAGCAACAAGTAGTGACGCAGTCCAGCATTTGGGTTTGCATCACCTGCTCATATTCTTTTATTCAATGGTGTATATTAAGCAATAGTTTTTCATAATCGTATCAACTTTTGGGAAAGGGAAAAGAATGCAGTGATTTTGGCACAATGGTATTGAATCACTAATTTTTCATAATTGTCTCAATTTTGGGAAAGAAAACAGTGATTTTGGCACAATTGTATTTCAATCTAATGAACAACTCTCTATTTGCACAACCCAGTGTACTTGTGAATATGCCAATGAATGAGAACAGTTTTTCGCTTGAAATGATCGTTGGACTCTCTTCTCATTGCTTGTCATTTTAGCAACACATTTTTATTATGTAAACTAGGCAGCAACTATGATCAGTGATGATCACTCAATGTTTAGTAAAATATCAAAACTCACCAACAATTGAGTGAAAATACCTTTTTCATGCTGTTGCAAAATGCTGATCACTAATGTATCTTTCAACCATCCCAATGTCAACTAATACATACTAGAATGAATTTTTACCTCCAGCATAGGCATAAATGGAGGTATAGTCTTCAGGGAGTACGATGCCCTAGAGCTATTGCAATCTCAAATCGAGCTGCAGTTGCAAGGGATGACCGGGCTACTCCTCTAAAAGAATTCGCTAATGGCACAAGAGAGTCTCAACCCTTTGGTACGAAAGTAGGCCTTAGCTTCTCAATAAGTGATTCAATGAACTAATCTAAGTAAGCTAGGTCAATGCCAATTGAAAGTAAGGGAAGATGCCGTACACTTGAGTGGCAAAGGAAAGCGAGAACTTACCTTTTTTTCCAGGCCTGTTCAGGTTTTTGAAAGGAAGCTTGAGTGAAGTGAACTCTAGTTTCATTGCTCTTCCATAGGTCCAAACATGTCTTACTAGCTGCTTGCTTCGAACTTACCATCCGAAATGGGATGGAGTTAATTTTCTAGGTTATTGTATGAGGTTAGGGTGAAGACCACTAGGTTAGGATGAAGAGTTCTAGGCATTTAAGTAGCGGTAAAAGGTGAGGCCATACCCCCACGTTCACTCGAACAGCAAATATGAGACCAGTAAGAGCGGATCAAGACTTTCAACCTGGCTCGGCTCGTATATAAAATCAGTTGTTGCTGATACCTTCTTCTCGGTTCCTTCTTCCATAACCAGAGCTTGGAGAACAAAAAAAGTTTCAGGATAGCAAATATTCTCTAGAATTTCATTTAGATTCAAACCCATAGCTGATGAACTCTTCTCCCTCCTTATGATCTTTGATACTATGTATATGTACTGTTAGTCACTTGGATTTTCTTTCTGATGTGTATAAATGATTCGAATAATAGCAGTTGAAATTACAGGGGTTCTTGCCTTGTGACATGTAATTTAATTTCATAATCAAATAAAGATAGATCGATGCCACTTCAGAATTTTCTCTCTCATTTTGATTAATTAGGTCCAAATTTGTTTGCTTATGATTTCTTGAACAAGATGTCAATTAGATGGAGTTGCTTGCAATTCCAAATTTAAATATGTACAAAAAAAGAGAGTTTTAACTTCAAATAAATACATGTTCTTGATGACTGCACGTTTCCAAGACATTGCCTCTAGCTATATAAATTCCTGTTATTCATGTCATTTTTAAAAGATTTTAAACAAAAAGGTAAATTATGTAATTAGGAGAACATATAGTATGTATTTATATTATACCACTATAGTTTTAAAAAATTACAATTTATATTTATGGTTAGGATTTTGTTGTTACTTTCTCTCTTCTTGCCTCTCTCCTCTCTCTTTCTACAATATCTTGTTAGATATACAAATACATATATATATATATATATACACACACAATTATTTGACAAATATACATATTAAATTCGACGCACACATATATACAATTCACTTTTCTCCACTCTCTACTCTCTCTCGCTCACCTTTCTCTTTCCTCTTCTGGTCTCGCTTACCTCTCTACTCCCTCTTTCAATTTCGCTCACCTCTCTTCTCCTTCTCTCAATCTCGCTTAACAGATATACAAATACATATGCATATTAGTTATATATAAGTTATTTGACAGATATATATACATATACAATTCACCTCTCTCCACTCTTTTTCGATCTCGCTTACTTCTCTTCACTCTTTTTTGATCTCGTTCACCTCTCTCTTCCCTATCTCGATCTCGGTCACTTCTTTCCTATAATATGTTAGTGTGAATCGTAATATTAACAAACTATAACTTTTTTTTTTGGCTTTAGTTATGTTTCAAATGGTAAAAGCAATGTGTATGGGCTCAGCTTGATGTTCATAGCAAATTAGTAATGCACGCGAGTTGCAGACACAACACAGGAAAATAAAAGAAAAAGTCCAAAAGGACAAAGTAGGGAAAATGGAAAAGGAGGATATGCTGCTGGTATAACATTGTTGCACGCTAGACAAAACACGTGGGGTCATATTTGGTTTAACCATAAAAAGCTCATTTAACCATGTTTCCTGGGTCCAGTGGTGGAGCTATATTCATCTAAGAGTGATCAAATGATACTCTTTGTCGGAAAATCTTTTTGAATATATAGATTAAATATAGATTTTTTGATATATATCAATTGTTGAACATCTTTGATACAAAAATTACCAATTCATATTCTAAAAATATGAACACTCTTAACGAAAATGTTGGTTCTGCCATAATAGGGCCCAAGGTGCATCCAACACCACTTCCTTCGAATAAAAAGGATGATTTGGAGCATAAGTCAGTAGCAAAGCCAAATTTTTATGAAAAAACATTAAAATATAAAAAAGTAAGTATATGTACTATTTTATCGAAAAGAATTCAAATGAATCTCTTGTGCACTTACTAGCTTCACACATGGTACAAAGTATTCTTGTTTCATATAGGGACGAAGGGTCACATTCCAACAAGATGTGTACAAATATTAGTGGGTGATTAATTTCACGGCTCAATTAATTTGGAATCATACAAAGACAATTTTACTGTTACTCCCGAACTTTCTGGTCATACTTGGTTGTGTAGGGTATGGCCCGGGAGAGGGAGAGGTGTTGTGCTCTTTTGACGACCAAAAAACAAAAGGAATAAAGTACACACTAAAACTGCGAGGCACATGCTGCTACTGATGAATCCTAAAACATGCTTGCTGTTCATGGATCACTTCCTAGACGACGTTGATACATTTGTACTGTTGAAATAAAATGTTTCATGAAAAACTTTTGAAATAATGACTATATATCGTTGATAAAGTGGAATGACAATTATAAGGTCTCAGATTTATATTTTAGATAATTTCTTCTCATATCTTACTTTTATTAGACAGAATTGCCTGATACATATTATTGGTGAAAGATGATTGGGTGCATGCAAACTGATTTGAATAACGATGCAATTATCAAAAAGATAAATTACTAATTGAGTATCTAATATTGTTTCTTATTCTCTCCGTTCCTTTTTAGTTATTATGATGGATCTTTTTAGAGTTGATTTAATTAACTTACAAAGCTAAATTAATTATCTTAATTTTATATTTTAAATAAAAATTTTGATATTCTAAAACTGAAAAATACTACAAATTGCATTATGTATATTAATATGATAAGAAAAATACATCTTAACATATTTATCAAAACTCATATCATTTGACAAAAAAAAAGAGATTAATGGAAGTGAGCATAATGACACATTGATATTTCTAAAAAGCTTGTGATCATCACAACTGCAATATCAAGGCGAATTATACATTACCCCTAATAATTATCATGCCCTAGACATTGTGGGTTAATTTCACACCTCACTAAATTACTGAAAAATTATACCTTATCTGCAAATTTAAATGAAATTATTTGTACCACGATCTGATCAACACATTTCTTTTGGATAAAGAGGATCATAGGTTTAAATTCTGTCACCTTGATATAGATATGATAGCCTTCTTCATGTTTGTACAGTAAGGCAAAGAAAAATTAGTAGTTAGGACGACATTATCATCTTCTTACGTTCGAAAACACAAGTTCCGTTTTCGAGACTATTTTCGATGATTTTTTCAATATTAAATCCAGATATTCCCCTAATGCCTTGTTGCTACTTTCAAAGTCACACCAGCTTTATCCATCTTACTTGGAAACATTAAATGTTCTATCAGGAATCTTGCTTCTAGCTTTTGGGCACTTCATATAAACAGAAATTCTCTTATTTAATAAGCTGCTAATTGAGCAGTTTAAGGTAGTTCTATCTGCTTTAGCTACTTAAAGCAAACAACTAAATATTGACGTGTCTACTTTATTATACTATGATACTTCTATTAATTGCTTGATTATAGTATGTCATTTTTATGAATTATTTTTTCAGTTGTCGTAACTATGAATATACAATACCGCTCCTAGTTAATTATTTTTCTAAAATAGTTGTCCATTAATGTGTCTGATTCAGCTGTTTGATTTACCATGTCGTTTCTATTAATTATTTCTTCATCTACTTCAACTATGAAATTACAATATTACCCCTAATAAATTATTATCCTCCAAGGCAAACTACCGATTTACATGTTTGCTTCAACTACTATTGATTATACAATATTACCCCTAATAAATTATTTTTTTAACTACTTCAAATATTAACAATTTTAAATATTTTAAAATATAAATGTAAATTTTAATTGACTCTCAATCAAAATTTTATACGTACAACAGAAATTGGAACAAAATAAAGTATGTAAAAATAACATAAAATATATTATATATTGTAATAATTAACAAATTAAAAATAAAAATATATATATAATATTTATCGATATCACATAAATTGAGATAAAAAATGTGTAAGGGCTCTTGTTACTAGTAATGTATATACAAGCCAACTTTTTCTCTCAAGCGTTGGAATTATCTGCATCTCTTCTATATGAGAAAAACTTTCAGTATTCTGATAAAGAAGTCAAATTTTTTGTAATAACTATTTATTAGAATAGTCCTATTGTATAAGTATTTTGTATAAAAGGAATTGCTATAATAAAAATTTTTTGTAATAATTATTTACAAAAAAAAGTGCCCTGTGAAAATGAAAGTTTGGGTGCGTTATGTGGTGTCTTCAATTCACTCATCACTTCTTATCCTTAATTGATATTAATGTCCCACTATTCCATGAAGCCTCTTTCTTAATTTGGTGTTTCACACCTCACACAAGTTGAATCGTACGTACGTGAAATTCAGAAGAATGTTATTTTTATTGAATTCACTATATATTTATATTAAAAAAAATCACCTGACCTAATTGTGTAGTTTTAACTTTTTGAGAAAAAAGGGTAAATATACTTTGAATTATTCAAAAAGGCTAAGTTTTTACATTTTCTTTTTTTTTTGTTTAAAAATAATATCTATGTCATTATGTTTTTTGGTTCAAAAATATTTTTCAACTAAGTAAAATAACTTTAAAGCATTCTTCTTACTAACGATTGCTCCTAACTTAAAAAAAAGGTTAAATTTTACCTTTGAACTATTAATTAAAATAGGACATTTTTTGTTAGTTCTTGCTAGGATTAGGCTCATTTGTGTCGAAAATGATGCTACGGTGTCTATTTTGTTCTTGAAATACAAGTTTTGAATATCTATCTATAAATAGAAGATTTTTTCTTCTCATACATAATACAATAACGTTCTACAATATATCGTGAAAGAATTTTGTTTAGAGGATGAATACACTCAATAATTATAATAGTTTTTATTTTAATTTTTTCATATGTAGCACAATTGGTCACACTATATCACATTATTATATTTTTTAGTGAAGAAGTAGGAGTCACATGAAATAGGTGATTAGAGTTTGTTAAGTAACTAAATAACAGTTAGTTACAAAGCAGATAGCTAGTTCTAACTCTTTTCAAATTATATAAATACAAGGATCATTGTACTCTTTAAATGTTGAAGAAATATATCAAAGTCATTCTTGTTCTTCTCTATTTCTGATTTTATGTCGAGGTGAAGTATGAAATTCATCATGGTATCAGAGCTTAACTCACAATTGTGAGGATCAACCAAGTCTAGTTTCGAAGATCAACAATGGTGGCAACGTCGAAGTTTGATCACAATCATGTTCTTTTCTTGCATCCTTTAGATATTACTGGAACTGCAATCATACCGATGCAGTTGATGGGATTAGAGAATTACTCTCTGTAGAGCGGAGCTATGCGCATCCAATTGCTTGGAACGAATAAGCTTGGGATCGTGGATGGAACCTTGAAGAAGGAGGATTTTAGAGCTAAATTAGCATATCAATGGGATCGTTGTAATGCTATTGTGCTGGGATTTATTATGAGTTTAGTGATGCCAGAGTTGCTGTAACACCTCATGAAATTTACCAAAATGCTCCTAAAATTCATCGTGTGCACAACGCATCTTCCAAAGCTCCAATGAGAAATTTGAGATCGAATTTGCAATCACCATGAAAATAGAGTCAGAAAATGTTCTCGACCCAATTTAAAAGCAATCGAGTCGAATTACAAAATGGCCCATTTTGGGCCAGAAACATTAGCAAATCTGCGCCCCCTCTGCAACGCACCAAGGGCGTGGAAATGCACTTATACTTTTTTTATTTCGTTGATTTTTTTGACAGGAATTGATTTTCCGAAACGTTTACAAAAATAAACTGGTACGCACCACCCCCTCCGCGACGTGCACTAGTGTCCGATTTTTATGTTTTTTCTTTTAACTTTGGAAAGGGCATTTTGTCCTTCCTGACGTATTCTTAAGTCCCAAAAGCATATATTTAAGTCTTATTTCGTACGAAAGGGTTTCAAAACCCATTTTTTCTAAGTTTCTACGAGAATTCTAAGAGGAGAAGAACAGAGAGGTGAGGGTTTCCTTTGAGACTTCAAATTCCTTGAAGATTTGTGCAACCTTCAAATTCCAGGTATGTAAAGGCTACCTAAAACACAGAATCGTTCTTCCATATCCCCCAATGTATAAATTAGATTGGTAGTTCATAGATGATAGGTTATGGGTTGAGATTTTTCAAGAACTTCTTGATATTTATTTTTAATTCTTATATACTATCTTAAATTGATGATCATCACATTTTAAATTACTGCTTACATGTATTATTGACTGATTATATGTTCGTTCTATACAATTTTCCTTGTTAAAGACAATAATTATGAACTTAGGGTGATGTCTAGAGCCTTGAGTGTTTATGGATATGTTGATTGTTGTGGTCTGAGTCTTGAGATGAGTACTGTGATAGCTAAAGTAGATGAAGTTAGTATTCTTGAGGTTAATGAGAATGAGATAGAGTTGAATGAAAGGATTTAAATTCTTGAATTGATAGAATGATAGATGAGAGAAGGACCCTGCCTGAGAAGGGGGTTGGCTGTATCACAGTCTAACTTTGATAGACTTATGAGCTTATTGAGTTTTCTGGGAGGAGTATTAGCACAACTATGGAAAAGAGTGAGTATCACTGGCACTCATTAACTACGTGGCCAGCGTGGTAGAGGATTGAACTGTGAGAGCGAATGTATCCTTTTGTCCCTCAGAGGACTTGACAGACTTCTTTAGGATCCCCGACAGACTCGTCTTTTACCCTGGTAAGGTACTGGATGAATGTGGCAATGACATCTCTTCGTTGTTTCACTACTAGCTCAAAGGTGGTGATTGTCGATTATAGAAACTCTCAGATAGGCTTCTTTGTTGATAATACTCTGACGTTAGTGTGATCATATGATGTCTTGATGGATAGTAAGGTGATAGAATTTTATCCTTTACTCTGAGTGAGGATGAGTGATTGATGAGTTGACGTTATACTTTTATATACTATTTACTTTATCCCGTTTTACATACAGTACATTCCACATACTAACGCTCCTTTGGCGCTGCCTCATTTTATGATACAGATTCTATAGACAGAGGACTTTAGCAGCCCAATCGTTAAGGTTTACGAATTTCGATAGAGGCTTGGTAAGTTCTCCCTTATTTTCGGGGAACATGCTATCTTCTTTTCATTTATTCTAGATTATTTCTTTAGACTGTGGTAGCCATGGCCTGTCATGGTACCTTCTTAGATGATAGTTATATAGGCTTGATAGAAATAGACAGATGATAATGATGTCGGGATTGACTATTTTTCCACTTCTTATTTCTATTGAATTGCTTATTTCATACTCTTTATGATGGTGATTGTGATAGCCCACTGTTAGCTTATTATTTTCTTATATCTTCCGCTTATGAGTTGATTGAACAAACACAATGAGACTAGGTGGTTCACTCTGGGGTCTAGCAATAGTCTTCGAGTACCAGTTACGTCTAGGATACCCTCCCTGGGCGTGACAGTGCACACAGGAATCGTGTATGCAACCAGTACAAAGGCAGTATGGGATGATCTGCGTGAGCATTTTGACAGGGTAAATGCTTCACGAGTCTATCAATTGCATAAGGATATAGCTAGTTCAGTGCAAGGAAATGATAACATGCCTATGTATTTTTCGAAATTATGTGATCTATGGGATGAATTTGATAGCATTGTACCTCCTCCATGTGATTGTCCTAGATCTAAGGATTTTTGTTCTCATATGCATCGACAAAAGTTAATGTAATTCTTAATAGGATTGAACGAGACATATGATCAGTTAAGAAGAAGTCAGATTCTGATGACTGAGCCCACTCCCACTCTTAATAAGGCGTATGCAATGCTTGTTAAAAAGAGAAAGCCAAATAACTATGATTGTTTCATCTGCAAATGGTATAGAACTGGCAACACTTGTGGCAAGAAAAGGAAAAAGCTACCAATATAATTGAGGATAGTACAACCATTATCAGAATAAGACGAATTGGGATCAACAATGTGATTTTTTCAAGCTAAAGGGGCATGTGAATAGGGATTGTTATCGTTTGAATTGGTACCCACCTGATTGGAAATTTAAGAAGAGGGACATCATGAACACTGCATATAGTGTACACAGTAATAATGCACAGACTAGTTAGTCATCTAAGAGCAAAGTTAAAGAGGAATTACTTGATAAGATGGCAACAGGAGAACTGCCTAGAGCACCTCGCATGATAGGAGATCAACATGAATACATTCTTGAGATGATAAATCAGGATCCTAAACAGCATAGTGTGATGGCTAATATGGCAAGAATGACAGGAATCAATCATACTTCCAGTATTGAATTAGAAGATCAAAATTGGATAGTTCACAGTGGGGCAACTAACCACATGACTTATAGTTTGTCCATTCCGAAATGATGCTAAGTTAATTAGATCAGATTATGATAGAAGGGTACATTTGCCAAATGGAAAGATCACATTGCTAACACACAGAGGAAGTTATAAGATAACTGAAATAAGAAAATTACAAAATGTACTATATGTTCCAGATTTTCAGTATAATCTTCTATCAGTATACAAGTTGACCAGTGAATTGCATTGTTTTATGTCTTTCTATCCTGGATTTTGCTTGTTTCGTGACCTTTGTACTGGGAAACTGAAGGGGATTGGTAAGGAACATGATGGACTCTGTTTTTGGATGTACAACTCACGATAGGAACAAGTATTTTCTTACAATTGTTGATGACTTTTCAAGAATAACATGGATTGTTTTGCTAAATTCAAGTGTGATGTCTTGTTAGTCCTTAAGCAATTCTTTAAGATGGTTCATACTCAGTTCAACTATTCAGTTCAAGGTGTTAGGACAAACAATGGTGGAGAGTTTTTCAGTGATCGGATGCAAGAATTATTCAAAGATTTTGGAATCATTCATTATAGAACATGTGTTTAACTCCACAACAGAATGATGTTATAGAAAGAAAGCACATGCACTTGTTAGAAGTGGCAAAGACACTCAGATTTCAAGGAGGCATCCCTCTAAAGTTTTTGGGACATTGTGCTCTCACAGTTGTGTACATCATAAATAGATTACCATCTCAAGCACTGACAGGTAAATCATCATATGAAACTTTCTTTCAGAAAAAGCCTTCTTTCTCACATCTCAGAACTCTAGGATGTCTGTGTTTTGCTGGCACACTGTCCAAACCTGATAAGTTTTCACCTAGAGTCATCAAGGCAGTCTTTATGGGATACTCTAATGTGAATTCTCTTTGATCTCAGTAGACAAACATTCTTTGACACCAGAGATGTTGTGTTTCATAAGAAAATTTTTCCCTTTAAAGATCCTTCTAATACCAATAAATGCCCTAACCTTGATATGTCTTCCTGTCCTGATATTTTGACTGGTCTAGATCCTATGTTTGATAGTTCTGCTATTCCTATAACTACATATATCCTATATGCTCCTACTACTCAAAACGATACTTGTGTTACTCCCACTCTTAACCAAGTGTCTAATCCTAATCCTGATCAACTACCTGGGTATACTAACCACAATATAGTGCCTGATCTCCATAATCAACCTATTATCCTTGTTCAAGCACCACCTCCAAGGAGATCTAGTAGAGTTTCGTATCAACCCTTATGATTGTCATATTATGTTTCCAAGCCTTCTATTAAATCTACTGCCGATTGCATGTCCAATTATGTATCTTATAGTAGTTTATCTTCATCACATCAACACTACTTAAGAGCATTCACAGTTGTTCAAGAACCATCTTCCTACCAAGAAGCTATTACAGGTTCTAGATGGATTGAAGCAATGCAGCCTGAGATATAAGCTCTCCAAGATAATCATATTTAGGAGTTGGTTCCACTACCCCCAGGAAAGTTCCAATTGGTTGTAAATGCATATACAAGGTGAAGTTAAAATTCAATGGTGACATGAAAAGATTTAAAGTTAGACAAGTAGCAAAGGGGTACACTCAGAAGGAAGGCCTTGATTTTCATGAGACTTTCTCTCTAGTGGTAAAAATGCCTATTGTGAGAATTGTCTTATCTTTGGCTGCTCAACACAATTGGCACATTCTTCAGTTAGATGTTTATAATGCATTTCTACAAGGTAACTTGCATGATGAGGTCTACATACAATTGCCTGAGGGATTTCCAAGCCATGGGGAGAATAGTAGGTTGGTATGCAGACTTGCAAAATCCCTTTATAGACTCAAATGGGCAAGTAGACAATGTAGTATGAAATTATGTGAAGCACTACAGAGTAAGCTAGATCATTCATTATTTATAAAAAGGGAAGGAGTAGACATTGTGGTGATCTTGATCTATGTGGATAACATACTGGTGACAGGAAGCAACATGACACTCATAGAACACACCAAGTTGTTCTTCACAAGGCTTTCAAAGTAAAAGATATTGGATACCTAAAGTTTTTTATGGGGATGGAGTTCAGCAGGCTGGTAAAGGAATTCTAATCAACCAAAGGGAGTATGCATTGGAAATCCTATCACAGCTTGGGCTAGAGAATGCAAAACCATATTGGACTCCACTTGAGACAAGCATTAAGTTGACAACACAAGAATTGGATGATTTAACAGGCAAGTCAGATGATGAATTCTTTAAAGACAAAGATAGATATCAAAGCTTAATAGGGACGACGTTATAGTTAACAATGACTAGACGAAACATCACATTTTCTATTCAAACACTCAGCCAGTTTCTACATCAACAAAAAAAAAATCACACTAGGAAGCAGCAATCAAGG
Organism: Solanum ossicruentum; assembly: GCA_025774065.1. Lineage (NCBI taxonomy): Eukaryota > Viridiplantae > Streptophyta > Magnoliopsida > Solanales > Solanaceae > Solanum > Solanum ossicruentum. Next base: position 10,923,921 of record JAOTQR010000045.1, on the reverse strand, counting down.
TAATGAGGTATGTCAAGAGAGAACCAGGTATTGGGATATTATTGAGTAGCAATAAGAAAAATCAAATAAGTGACTCCTGTGATACAGATTGGGCATCATGTCCTAACATGAGGAAATCAGCCTCAGGCTATTTGGTCAAGCATGGTGATTCTTTGGTGTCCTGGAAGTCCAAGAAGCAAAGTTTAGTAACTAGAAGTATAGCAGAAGCTGAATACAGAAGTGCGGTTAATGCAGTCTCAGCTGTAGTATGGATCATGGCTTTATTGAAAGAATTGGGAAGTGATATCAAAGAGCCAGCAATGGTTTGCAGTGATAGTAAAGCAGCACTTCAAGTAGTAGCCAACCATGAGAACAAAACACATAGAGATTGACTGTCATTTCATAAGACAAAAAATACAAGAAGGTACAGTGAAGATAATACATGTAAATACCAGAGATCAAGTAGCAGATATATTGACAAAGATTTGCCAAGGCAACAACATGAATATTTGGTAGGCACGCTGGATGTGTTAAATGTCTTTGCACCCACCAGCTTGAGGGGCAGTGAAGAATTAGGTGAAATAGGTGATTAGAGTTTGTTAAGTAACTAACTAACAATTAATTACAAAGCAGTTAGTTTTAACTCCTTTTCAAATTGTATAAATATAGGGATCATTGTACTATTTGAATGTTGAAGAAATGTATCAAAGTCATTCTTCTTCTTCTCTATTTATGATTTCATGTTGAGGTAAAGTATGAAATTCATCATTTAGTATAATTATTTTATTGTTTGATTTATCATCATCATAATTTGTAATTGTTAGTTTCCACGTCATATTATATCAATCCCAACAGTTTTGCTTTTTTTGGGGGGAAAAAAAGATGGCAGTGATGGGATTAAATGTATGACATATATAGTAAAATATATATAAGAAAATTAGTATAAACACTTTCCGTTTTAACAAATAAAAGTAATGACATGCATTGCGATTTTTTTTACTTACGCTTTCTTATACGTTAGTTATGAGTTTTTTTCTAAATATAATATAGTATTTTTTTTACTTAACTATCTAAAATTTATCTTTCTACATTAATATAATATATTTATTTTACCAATTTTTAGAATGATATGATAAAAGAAATCTACTTCGATCAATTATACCTTGGTATCTTATATTACTTATTTTGATTTTAAGTCATCTTAAGTTTCAGATGATTTCATTTGATAGATTGGGATACACTATGCAAACCCAAAAGTGCAGGAGACTTCAATATGATTGATTTTCAAGTGTGGAACAAAGCAGTTATTAGCAAGTTTCTATGGGTCCAAAAAATATTCTTTGAGTTCAATGGCTACATGATCCAATGGTAGACACACAGGGTGAAACAAAGGAAGTGTACAACGACTATACTGATTGAAAAAAAAAAAATTGTACCAAAAAAAAAAGAATAAATATTTTGTTGAAAAATTAATATGTAGATAATATGCAAATTATCATTCAAATTAGTCATATTAATCTCATAATCATCGATATAAACTTTTGCTCAAGTCTTTAAATATGAGCACTTATCCTGAGTTTAAATAAGAGATAAATCTTTCTATTAATCTTTCTATTTTGAATAGTTCAAGGATATAATTGAATTGTCTTTCCTTATTTTGGAATAACTTTTACCAAATATGATATTTCTGAAGCAAAAAACATAACCATTAGAACTTTTAAGTTAAAAATATGTACTTCTTCTGTATAAATTTATATGATTCTTTTTTTCTTTTTAGGTTATTAAAAAAGAATAATATGTTTTTATATTTATTAATAATTTAACTTTAAATGGTACATTTTATCCTTAATGATATAATGTGTAGCCACACAAACATCCATGACATATTTTAAGTCACAAGATTCAAAAGATTTTCTTTCCTTAAATTTTATATCAAGTCAAACTAAATAGGGGTGCTCATTCGGTTCTTCAATTTGGTTTTAACAAATTTCGATTCGATTATTTGATTTTCAGTTTTGAAAAGTCTGCACCATATATCGAACCGTACTAATTTAGTTTGGTTCGGTTCTATTCGGTGTTTTTAAAATAATTTTTTGGTACAAACTAATGAAAAATAAAATGAAGACAAAATCAAAGTATAAGACACTTAAATCATGTTAAGTAGTTATGTGCCTGTTTGCAACATATTTTAAAAGTGATGAAAAATAAATTGCAATCACATAAAAACATGAAGAAACAATTTTATTCATAAGCATGTGGGTACAAATCTGGATCTCCCTTGATTCTTCTCTCATGATATTTCTTCATGATTCGAGGGTCATTAGTGGCGTATTTCTCGAATCCTTGAGCCATATTTTGATCTCTGAGATATTTGAGATCTTGATATACCAACAATTTATGAGATATTTGAGATTTTGATTTCATTGAGCATATTTCGATCTCTTTATGAACATCCCCGAATTTATGGGATATTTGAGATGCCTTTTTAAGGGAATATAATATCTTTTATATATGCATGAATTAGGGTTTAGCGTCGAGAAGTTTACAAGAAATTTTGACTGAAATAGGACTCATCTTGTAGAGTCCTACGAAATTTCGATGTCTACAAATGCCCTCTGCTTCAAGGCTTGCCGGAGTGTAGACTTGATAAAACTCAAAGATAGGGCTTGAAGTACTCGTTCTTTCACCGTTGCTGACTTCAGATTTGCAGATCTTGATTTATGAGAGAAGAGATGAAGGGCAGATTTGATCCCACTGGGCGTGCCAGTTTGTTTGCAACATATTTTAAAAGTGATGAAAAATAAATTGCAATCACATAAAAACATGAAGAAACATAATTTTATTCATAAGCATATACGTACAAATCTGGATCTCCCTTGATTCTTCTCTCATGATATTTCTTCATGATTCGAGGGCCGTTAGTGGCGTATTTCTCGAATCCTTGAGTCATATTTGATCTCTGAGATATTTGAGATCTTGATATACCAAGAATTTATGAGATATTTGAGATCTTGGTATACCAAGAATTTATGAGATATTTGAGATTTTGATCTCTTTGAGCATATTTCGATCTCTTTATGAATATCCCTGAATTTATGGGATATTTGAGATGCCTTTTTAAGGGAATATAATACCCTTTATATAGGCATGAATTAGGGTTTAGCGTCGAGAAGCCTACAAGAAACTCTGTCTGAAATAGGACTTATCTTGTAGAGTCCTACGAAATTTCGATGTCTACAATGCCATCATAAAAAAACTTATTTATTTTTGTTAAGAACTTACCCCTCCAACTATTCTTGAGGAAAACAAGCAGATGACGAATGACACATGACATAAATAGGTAAAAATCTATTTGAATTTCTCTTGATAAATGCTATTTCAATTAGTTAATTATGTGAATTAGAAATTTGTTGATACTTTAACTTATTTTATGAATGGTTTATTTGTTAATTGAATATATTTTTATTTTTTGGGTCTAATATATATATATATATATATATATATATATATATATATATATATATATATATATTTTTTATTTTTTTTTTTTATAAAAATTATCT
>JAOTQR010000045.1:10895033-10906176 GCA_025774065.1 Solanum ossicruentum | reverse complement strand
AGAAGTTCATCATGTCAATTTCACGTGCAATATTACAAAATTTTCTTTTCTTGCAATGTCATGTGTCAATGTGTTCTAGGTTTTTCTATTGCACAAAACAAAATGTTCTTTTTCTGACCTTCTTCCACATGGAATTACTATTTCTACTAAATATATAAAAAGACAATTGAATATTCCATATATAAAATTATTGGCAAAATCAAGTTAAAAAATAGGTAAAAATTTAGGAGTGGAATTACTATTTCTACTAAATATATAAAAACACAATTGAACATTTCATATATAAAATTATTGGTAAAATCAAGTTAAAAAATAGGCAAAAATTTAGGAAAGGATCAAAAGTGCATCAATCTTGCAAACATGAGGGACTATTAGTGCTCCACGTGAAAATTCAAAAATGACTTTGAATCTTAATCAAAAAATAAGAGGCTATTTTGAAGTATTGAAGGATGCCACCTAGAAATGGGATTTTAGAAATTTATGGAAAAGAGAGATGGTTAATCAAACCAAATTATGATGGAGCATTTCTTACTTCTTAGGAATTAAGTTATGGTGGACAAAATACATTTCAAATTACTCTGGGGAGAGTATTTCTACTAGGAGGTTGCTGCATAAGATACATACTCCTCACTTTTTAATTCAAGGGGACGGTCATTTGGTTCACATACTAGGTATATTTGTTTATGCAATAAATCATAACGTGAAGATTATTATACAGTGAATAATAATAATAAGGTATACAAAATCTCTGATATAAGGTATGATGTATTTATAGTTGCAACATAACAGCATGTATATGGACAAGAACCCCAATAAGAATAATGCAAGTCTAGAATTATAGCATCATTGCCTCAGCCATATTTGATATTCTGGTCCTTTATCAACAAATTTCTGCCATGTTCCATCCAAATGAACTTCTTTGGAAGGATTCCAGTCCAAATGACCAAGTTTCATCACAAGGGTATCCCCAGTCCGTGCTACATAACCATCACCATTTGCATGATATATCTTTAAGGGGCTACGGCAATGGATTCCAGCTCGCCTCCGCGCCTCAATTAACTCGTTTATGACATCACGAATTCCAAAATCATAAAAATGATCATAAAATATTACAGGCTGCAAACAAATGAATAAGAATTAGGATCTCGTTTGAGCTTTAATCTTATGAGTATGATCCATACACACATATATTACATATACATACATAATTAACATAAAGAAACAAACATTGGCTGAGGTAAGAGCTGTAAGACTAGGTTATAGCAAGACAACAAAAGTTACGTACTCAGTTTGGATTTCACTGGGCCTTTTAGCCTAAGTGCTCCTAATGAAGGATAAGGATGAAAGATAACTGAAGGTTATTTGGTAAAAGAAAAACATGAGAGCTTTAGACACTCAATTTACTCTTCTTTTTTTATGACAAGAGAAACTCGTAACTGCTATTTTTTGGGTGCGCACAAGGTAAAACCTCCACCAATAGCTCACAAACCACACAAAAGAGGTAACTCGCACCAGAAAAACCCAATGTGACAAGCTTGACCTAGAGGCAAACCCCTTGCTTTCGCTAGCAAGGGGTTTCGAACTTGAGACCTCCAAAATGGAAGTCCCAAGCCCCAACTACTGTGCCACCCTGAAGGGTACTCAATTTACTTTGAGAACGAATTTTTCTCTTCTCCAACTTCTAGGATCTACCACAAAAATAAAAGAAAACAAAGATTACCGTTCCCGGGTGGGTTAAAATGTATGCATATCCTTGCATAAGCTTATCCCGTGGAAACGGCCAATGGCCCTGAAAGAAAGGAATATTGTTTGTTATTACATGATAAGATATTTGGTAGTAACATGTCAGAATCAGAATTAGATCATCCAACTTGTAGAAATCAGTGAGTCAAATGCATGAAAGCAAATCACTTTTTCAGCTCAAGGAAAGATATAAATTACTATAAAATAGGGCATATAAACAACCACTCCTCAAACCAAGTTGAAGTCGGCTATATGAACTTTCACTGTCCATTGTTGCTCCATTTAAGCTCATCTCTAAATAAGGTATGACAACTAAAATTCAAGTCATTTAGGAAAAAAAAATTAAAGCTCAGACTATGAAGTTTGCTAAAGACACTTCAGATACCTAATCTTCAATAGAACTGCTGAAAGAGATCATTACATACTCCGCAAATTTAACTCAGATAATTGACCTCTACAGCTGGAATTCTATGTTAAAAACTCAAGTTTTAACAGTTACTTTTTCTTTTTTTTGAACTGGTAACTTTTCAAGTTTTAACAGTTTCATTGGGCCCCAATCACAAAGAAAGAAATTTGTGTGGAATTCTTCTGCTTTCAAGGTGTGAAGAGTCTCACATCAGTGGTAAAAGGGATGGGTGGTCTCTTTATATAGCTTGGACAATCCAAAGTTCTTGAGCTAACTATTGGAGTTAAGTTGGGTCCAAGATCCATTTCTTAACACAAAGTAAAACATGTAAGTTTGATAGAAGGCACTCACATTACATGTAGGACAATGAATTCAAAAATTAGCAAGTAAAACATTGGAGCATATGTTGAGCAATGGCGGATCCAGAAGTTCTAACAAGGAGATTAAAGAACATAAGAATGTCACACTTAGAGGAACTTGCAACCTAAAGCAATTTATGAATCAGCTTGTCACTACACTAATCGTTCTTATAACAAGGAAATTCCACAACTTACAAATAAACATATAATTTAAAAAAAATTATTCCGCCAATATATGTGAGGGAGACAGTAGGATAGTGATGGGAGGGGGTAAGAGAGAGAGGGACAAATAATTCAGATTAAGACATTGTGACAAGTATCAAATGATTTAGGCCAAGATATAAGATGGTAATTAGTTAAGCATTAAATGCTGGCTAGCTCTTCCCGAAATACATGTCTCAGTTAGCTAGGGCACTAACTCTGATCCATGCTCAATAGAAACTTACACCAAGTTTTCTTTTGGTATGCAACATCTTAGACTAACATTATTACTTGGTAAGCTTAAAGTTCAGGATTTTAAATCTCTCAAAGCAAAGCCTGAATCTCATGCTTCACTACTCTGTTTATTAGATATCCAACAACAAATGCAAGTATGAAACTGCATATCGAGAGCTGGATCAGACATGAAATCCAAGTATATTAACATAATATATATCGTAACATACAATATAGAATAACCAAGATTTCTGGTATTATGTAAACTTTGCAAAATTTTACCGGAAACATTCCTCGAGTTGGCCAAAAGATTGAGTGCTTCACTCTAAAATTATAATTAACAGATAACACTCTCCATCTGCAAAAATTTAATTCGTTTTGCACAGACCTTAACATTCCATCAAACTTTAACAGAATTGTCATGTGCACCTCATGTGAATTTTCTCCCTTCCCCCTTTTCCAGGAGAAATTCTGCTCATGCTCCTTTGCCTCGATGAGAAACATCACACATGCCTCCGGGAAACCACAATGTTTTGGAAAAGAATGAGACTAAATTTCTGAGAGAATTGTGTGAACCCTATAAATGCGCTGACATGGAACAGTATGGCTTTTTAAGGTTTGATCCACTTTCTAGATGCAAGGTCAGAACTTTTGGGTTCCTAAGGTGTTTGCTCTCGATGTCCTTCGCCTCCTCCTCTTTCACATACTTCCTGAGATCATCATCCCAGTTGTTTGCAACAATCGGAGGATTCGGACCAAGGTTAATGAAGAAGGAAATAGTATTAGTTCCGCTTGAAATTATTAGCTAATGTTCCAGACTTGGGAAATTTATTTGTGTATTTGCTTCTTTGGGTTAATCTGAACCTAGCGCGGTTTCAAGTTTCAACAGTTACTTAACTGAAAATCTCATGGCAAAATTTCCCTTCTCCAGAAACAGGAGTGCTCAAATTCTGAAGGACTGTGAAAGATGAGTTAATATTAACTCTGTTTGTATGAGAAGGCTTCCTTGGGATTTCCACATCTCCGGCATGGGGTCTTAAGTTGTTTTCTGATGGAGTATGGAGAACCCACTTATGGTTATCCTGAACTTGCTTCATCCCTCATATACCAGATACAGGAAATTGATTTGTTGTTGCAACAGTTAAACCGAGCTGGCAATGAGGAAGAATGGCACCATAGACTGCAGAAGCTGAATCTATTTCTATTCTGTGAGCCGAGATGGAAAGAGAAAAAACCAAAGCAGAAGAAGCAGAGTGCGAACATGCGCCCACTTGAATGACTCTCTTTATCCGAAAATGACAATTTGTTTTGGCACCAAATTTTGTTGAGCATTTTGATAGTGAAAGGCATTTTAGAGGGATCTAATTTATCCTTTGGCCAAATATAAAGGATGTTTTGAGCCAAAAACTCTGAACAAAGGTCAGTATAGGTGAATGTCAACATATTTAACCTCCACAGCAGTGCATTTAAGTTGGAGCATGTCTCATTGAATGAGTGAGAGCATATACATATGTATGTTTATGTGTGAGTTTGTAAGAGCAAGAAAGAGCGAGGACCTGTGTGGATCCAGTATCATGATTCTCCAAAAATGTGACAGCACGCGAGGGCCACCATCCCATCACTCCTGTTGGTTTTCCTTGAGGATCTATTAACCTCCAATATTGGTTATGCAAAGCAGAATGCAGTATACCCTGCCAGAAAAATATCATTCACCAACAAGCTGAAAAGCTCACTAAAACCTTTCTACACAAACATGAAGAAGCAATATAAATCTGTATCAGGATAATGAAAATATTAACCTAGATACCTTAGCATGAAATAGTTATTAGAGGTTGTTTTACTAATAAGTAGATTATGTGGGACAATAGATTACATGTGACTATAATTTCCCAGGTTAGTGGGATAATTCTTGGCCTTGGAGTATTACACGGAAACCTACAAACAAAAGATTCTCTCATAGTGTTACCTTTGTCGTGACATCAAATGCTGAAGAGCTCCCACCAGTAGCATTGATCCAGTTAACTATGCGTTGGCGATGAGCATCTGGATTCATCAGAGCAACACAAATCTATTATCATAAGGGACTGGTGGATGTTCCACATAGTGGGAGTATGATATGAAAATTTGAAGTAGCAATCCTCAATGGTTGAGTACATTGACACACCTAAACAGTACAAACAGCGAACAGAGTAGAGAAATGAACAGTGGCTAGCACATATAGCTGGGTAAATCCACCTTTGGCTATTTTTTCAAACAGATTTCAAAATACCAACTTAAAAGAATTTGCAGAAACTGAAAAAATCAGTTGCATAACCTAAGCCCTGTGCACCACACTTTGTCAAAGTATTTTTCATTGGCAATCCAAGCTGACCAAAAACTCGAATCTATGGCTACATCCAAATGAATCTCACCTTGGTTGTAACACAAGTTTCCACCTTCATATGCGAGACTATCCCAATACTCGCCAATAGAAAATGCTGGATTTGATGCTTCTATATATTCTTTCACATATGCTCCTGAGAAGCCCCTGTGGACAACAAAGAGCCCGTATAAAAATCGTCTTACCAAGCAGAAAGACTCCAAGTATTGGGCAGATCAGCCAGATTTTAAATATCACAGAGTATCTACTGAAATTGAACCCTGACCCCGCTTAGTGGGATTTCACCGGGTATGTTGTTGTATCTACTGAAATTGAAGTTAAATATTCCAGGAATTCATTAACAACGGCACCATGTTAGTTTCCCCTTCCAACGTCTCATCCAAAGTGACCCTTGCATTTTCATTCTGGGCCACAACATTAGTTCTTAGGAGATAACTAAAGGACAATGAATGACAATGGAGATCAAAATGAAGATGAAAATAGCTCTACAAGAGGTCTGATGTATGATATATGCTCACATTTCAAGAATTTATGTGGATTTGAATATGTGACTACAAGTTTCCACCTTATCTCCATCTAGTTTCCACCATCCATTTAAGGGAGACAGAATGAAAGGCAGACAGACAGAGATAGAGAAAAATTTAACAGCTGCCCACATCAAACTTCAGAAAGGAAAAGCTAGTATGAATAATGAACAAGCAGACGATGCAGTAGAACCACAACCCAGCATTTCTGTCTTTACCGTTCAGATTCTCAAATATTCTGACCAGTATGATGCAAGGTCAATAAGTTTACAGACACCTGAACTTGTATTCTGAAATGGAAGACAGAAGTACTCAATTCAGTAGTTTTTAAACCAACAAGCATTACATCTTTACCTCACAAAGTCAAGACGCCACCCATCAAAACCAACATCATTTCGGAGCCAATTTAGCCACTCTTTTATATCTCGTCGTACAAATTCCTGGGAATGATCAATGTTTGGTGCAGCATGAAATATATCACCTACACTTCAAACACAGATAAAGAAGGGGTAACCAGAAAAATCACGTAAGAGGAAACACTTATAGTCTCTTCTCATAAGTCTATGGAACTCATCAAAACTGATATGCAGGTAAAGAACAACAATTTTAGAGAGTATCCTGGAAACTCAAAAAAGTTATACACCAACTGGACTAAACTCTAGATAACTCCCTGACTTCGACATGCTACACTGTCATAATCATACTCTACTAATCTTGCAAATACCTAAAAAATATGAGCAGAAGCAATACACATCAGTGTTCTCAGAAAAGAAAATACAATGAAAAGATGTGACAATAGAAGACGCACACAGTTCAAGGCACAAATAAGAAGTATATATGGGCAAAGATTTAGACAATTTAAAAGAACAACAAGCACTAATAATGCTAAGCTAAACAGGAGCCCATTAACAGAAATAGATTTCGTAGTTGCTTTTATCAAAGACTGAATAAAGATATGTGGCAGCAAAATAGTCTGTTGTTCAATTGCATATACAACTAAGGAAATATCGAAGGTTGGAAGCTTATGGTGGAAAGATGAAACAAATTAAACGAGCACTAATGACGGTGTTTATCTCCATAAATTTTAAATTAAGATTGCACAAACTAAGTTATAGGAGCTCTTATTGTCATATTCTTATATAAAATGTAAACCTTTTCTCATCTGGAAAAAAAGTACAGGACATTTACAAACAGATCCCATATGTTAAATAGAGAGAAATTATACCACTTGAAGGATTTCCACGGCCTTGGAAATTTGGGTCATCACACACAATTGCTTCAGGTCCCCATGCAAGCTTGCCTCCAAAAATGTTCCATACACCATTTGGACTCTACAATTAGCCAACCAGGTAGAGGGTCCATCAAGATTGCAATCAGTTTGAGTAAAAGGATTATTAGACCCGTTAGTTCATCTTTGACTACTCCAAAGCAGTCTATATTATTTTTGTACAAAATGCACAATCTCAAGGAGAGAGGAATTACACATCCATTAAAAAATGGGTAGAGATGGCAATGTTATTAGAAATATGTTCTTTCATACAGACATACAGAGAGGATATAGGCAATTATGGAACAAAGACCTTCGTAACAGATAAAGCAGACCATAGTCTACCAACAGTTTAGGATAGTAGTTATTTGCAGTAGTTATTTAAATCAGAATGTGCTATCAAATGATATTTAAATCACAGTCAGCAAGAAAAATGGAAAGGTGTTCAAAGCATGACTCCAAAGAACTCATACTTGTGCTATCACTCCTTAGTCTACCAACAGTTTAGGATAGTAGTTATTTGCAGTAGTTATTTCTTTGTAGTTTTTATTTGCAGTTTCTCATTCCAGTAGTAGTTTGCAGTTTCTCATTCCAATAATGTTAGGAAACCATGTCCTAGGTTCTAGGGGTAGTTATCTTATCAGTATTATATTTACATTCTATGGTTACCCCATGAAATCTAAGTAGAACATCCTTTCAGTTTTTGAGTACTTTAACTCGAGATTGCAGGTTCTCTCAACGAACCAGCAGTATAGGTTGTTGGAAGAAAACATCTGATTTCATCTTTCAGCGTCTCATAACTAGATCAATATCAAGGGAACGTAACAACTTAGGATCAGATTCAGGAGTGACGGGAAACCAAATTCAACATCAACTGACACAATTGGTAATCTTGTTCCAAGAAGAATGTGAAATAAATTTAGCTGGACAGGAAGCAACAAATGCTCGCTTAGACGTACTCACAAAGGATTTAGCATATTCAAAGGTCAATTTTGAATCAACTGAACATACCCGTCGGACTCAAGGTTTGAACGGCAAACTGGAGTTGGCAAGTGGGTTGGGATCAGAAGAAGTTCCATCGTTCCTCAAAACAAAAAGTTGGATTTCCCTCGATTTAATGGCCACGAGGACCCTTTGGGATGTTTTAACAGATGTGAGCACTTCTTTCGGCACCAACAAACTCCAAAAGAAGAAAAGGTTGCACTAGTTTCTTTTCATCTGCAGGAGAATGCACAACTTTGGTCTCTTCAACTAGAGACAGATATGCCTCAACCGTCCTGGGATAAATTTAAACGTCATTGTAATCTTCATTTTGGGCCACCAAACAAAGTCAGAAGTTGGGACAATTGACTAAGTTACTCCAGATCGGGTCTGTGGCAGATTACCGAGAAAAGTTTGAGCAGTTAGTTTCTCAAGCTGAAACACTCACACTGTCCCAAAAACTGAACTTCATATTAGCATATTTGTTGATTACATATCATTGAGGTTGAGTAGCACAATCCTCCAGATTTGGCTATGGTGAAGAGTTTATCCCAGCAATATGGATGCAAGGAACAACCCATTTGTTTCCAATTGTTAGATGCTTGCAGATCAAAGACGCCAGATTTTTCACCTCAACAACATCCCATATTTGTGAAGAAACTGATCAGATCTGAAATAAAGGAATCTTACTTAAGAGACTTTGTTTCAACTATGATGAACCGTTCACCCGAGGTCATCAATGCAAGAAATTATTCTTGATTGACTCTATAGAGATGAGAAAAATTTGCTAAATAAAGGGACATACTAATACTTTCCACACTTGGAGCATGAGAACAAGTGCAATTGGAAAGAGGGGAGTAATGTTATCACTCCTTAGTCTCCCAACAATTTACAGCAGTAGTTATTTGCAGTAGTTATTTCTTCGTACTAATTATCTGTAGTTTCTCATTGTAGTGGTAGTTATTTCTTTGTAATAGTTATTCCAGTACTATTAGGAAGCCATGTCCTAGTTTCTAGAGGTAGTTATCTTATTAATACTGCATTCAGACTATATGTTTATCACATGAAATCGAAGAAGACAATATTTCAAAATTTGAGTACTTTAGCTCAAGAGATTGCAGGTTGTCTCTTAATGAACCAACAATATAAATTGTAGGAAGAAAACATCTGATTTCATCTTGCAGCGTCCCATAACTACATCCATATCAGGGCACCATAACAACATGCTTCTAGAGCTGAAAGGTTTCCTTCATTAACATTTTATTTCCAAACAAAAAAAACCTAACATAATCTCAGATATATTAGGAAAAAAAGAATAGTACTTTAGAAAAAGATTACCTGTTTGTGAGCACATCGATGGTTTAAAACAACATCTCCCAAGGCCTGGAAACACAAGCAGAACAGCTATATGATAAACCACATTGTTCTGAGCCTATCGGCAGCTTAATAACCTCTACATAATTCAGAAATTACCAATTTGGTGTAATAAATTACATAATATGCACCAGCAGCAGAAATATAGCAAATTCACTTTGATGTACTAGCAGCAGACTTATGGTACTAGTTAACGAGAGCTAAAACATAACTGCAAGCAACTAACATGCATTCTCAAGCTGCATTAACTTTCATTTCGTGCAAAAAGAATACATGAGAAGAATCATGTAATGCTCAATTAAAGGAATTAAAGGATCACGGTCAATGTTTGAATGTAACATATTTAACCAAAAATGTCAGGAATAACAAGTCAATCACTAATAAGATACAGACCAGAAGATCTTGGTTATGCATCTCTTCTATGCAGCTTTTAAGCTCTTCCAACGAACCATAAGCAGAATTCAAGTTGTACAAATCAGAAGGCATGTAACCTGCAATAATCAAGTGTTATTTACAATAGAACAAGAGACGCCCTGAATTTTATTGGACCAAATCCTTTTGATGAAGTTATTTAACCAAATCTTTGTATATAGGCTAGTTAATTCAGGAGGTTAAGAAGCATTTATTTGCCCCGTTTATAACATCCACTTATTAACAATTCTTTCGATACAAATAACAAGATAAACTAAGAATAATCATCTAAAAATGATATAAATTGAGAAACAGATGTTGTTATTAGCAGTTCCTGTTTGACTTCTAAAGCTAAATTTATCGAAGAGGTCAAAACCTTGAGGGGCAACAGATTCTGTTGGTGGTGGAAACCAAACCGATGTGATACCGCAGCGGGACAAATCAGCAGCTTTATTAGCAAGCTCAAGATACCACTGTCTTCTCCAGCTTTCCCAATTGAAACCTTGGAACTTCAAAATCAAAGAGAGCTTTATAGCAACTAAGGATTGAAAAAACAAAAGAGCGACCAGAATGTAAGAAGAAATAGAGGCAACAGTAATGATGGTGATGTAATGCCAATGTAAAAGCAGGTGTCCAAGTGAAGCCCCTGGAAGAGAATGAGAATTTCAGATAAACGTTGACTACAACAAGAGCTTTGAAGTTTTGAAAGACTTGAAGTGAATCTTTAGCCAATTGATGATGATGAAAATGGCGGTGGTGTTAATGCTAGTATTGTGATAATGACAATGACAATGACAGTAATCACAGTAATAATGATGATAAAAGCAATAACAACAACAACAATAATAATAGCAATGATAGTTAATGGGCAACATAAAAAAGTATATAACTACCTCCTCAAAAATTGAACAGCTTAGTTTGACTATGGTTATTGAGGAAAGAGATTAAAAGGTGATCTTTTTACTCTTCTGGAAACATGTGATGCATGATAGCTTCCTTGTTCATCGAGAATAGAATAGAGAATGCAAAGAACAGAAGTTTTTTTGCAAAGAATAAACATGGCTCCGTATAACTTTCCGAGATAGTAAAATATTCTTAAGGATTTTCTTTTAAGATAATAGATATTGAAATTGATAACTTTATGCATCAATTGGACAGTACGCAAGAGAGAAACAGAAGATGTTTCAAGGGAAAGAATGAGCTGATTTACTATGTAAGATACAAGTGTTTACAGAGTCTTGGCATAGGGGAAATCCTGTATTC
>JAOTQR010000045.1:10864790-10874804 GCA_025774065.1 Solanum ossicruentum | reverse complement strand
GTGTCGACATCTCTCACACACGCACACTCCGATTTCTTCTCAACCCCGAATCCCACCAAATCCGGCGAAGGAATTGTACAAATCCCTCAATCAACGGGGTCTTCAATCCGTTGAGGATTTGGGCAAAACCTTCTCGAAATGGAAATGTGAATCCGAACCTATTCTCTGGAATTTTAAAAGATTTTTCTGTTAGGTCTTTTTAAATATTTTTATGGTTTCCTAATTATCCGTAAAATTAGGTGGCGACTCTATTTTCTTTTGAAATTTCAAAAATTGGTTTTCTCAGATTAATCGAGTTTAAACTAAATTTTTTGATTTTTCTTTTTAAAAAAGCCATTTTTCGAGATAACACATTACATATGGCATTAAAGTCATTCCTATGTTAGCCTTGTCGATTGTGAGTTAGCGTTCAATTGAACTAAGATAAATATAAGGCGATGTATACCTTAGTGCTAACTGATGAGTTTAGGCAAGTCTCATTTGGTAAAGTAAATCTCAACGTAGACGCCAAATTCGTAAGATGAGATGTATGCTATGTTCTAACTTATTGTAAGAGTCCCAAAGTGAAAAATTATTGAAGAAGTTAGGTGTATAAGTAAACACATCTTATAATGTACTAATGTATATTTAAATATCAGGGCTTAAAGTGGAGAATGTCAGTAGGCTGAGCTGATAAAGATGTATGAAAGCCAGTTGATAAGTCTCAGTTTTGAGTTTAAATAAATCTCATGCAGTAGGACAAACTACAACGAGGACGTTAAACCTATAAGAGAAGGTATACATGAGATCCTAATTTAGGATAAAAATCTAACAGTAAAAAAAATATATTTGAGAGATACTAAGTATATGCGTTAGCGTGTTTTACATCCTAGTGATACATTTTAAAGTCGTATGAATTTAAAACAAAAATAGATAGTATCACAAGTGGACTAGACAGATACATGTATACATTAACAAAAATAAATTACTACGGTAACAGAAAAGGGCAAGATGTTCTTTTAAAATTTGATTAGTATTAAATAATGTTGTATTCCCTTTATCTCATTTTTTATGATATCCTTTTTGAATGTCACCTTGCTAGAATTAGAAACAATTTAATTTTAAAAAATTTCTTTTACCTTCATTGAAATAATCTATAAATGGTTTTAAATTACGAATTTCAAAAATTTTCATTCTTTTCTTAAACAGAGTGTCAAGTCAAACGATACCACATAAAATGAAACAAATGGTATATATCTTTTAACCATTTGATTACTTAAATATTTACATCATTAATATTTAAATAAGACAAGTGTCACACATTTAAGTAGGAACTTGAAAAAAAATGGAGAAGAATCATATTCACGCCAAGAGGGCATGATATAGGCCATATACCATGACATAAACACCGATAATTGATTCCACAACGAGAAATCTTCTCTAAAATCAAAAAGCTCTTTTAAAATAATGTTCACTCTGTTTTTATTTATGTAGTGTAGAAAATGAAATAACGAATGCATAAATAATTAAATCGTGCATACCATAATCAATTTCTACACGACTCAATCTCTCTATTGACAATACATGTATGTTTTAGGGAACCTTGAATACAATACCAAAAAAATTAATATGATTCGCACATAAAAAAAACACGCACAAATCAAGAAATAGTAATTCGTCATGTCATGTCTTGTTGCAAACGAACTTGGTACCATTGAAGGGAACCAACATCACCATCAATTTCAAGTTCACAGACAGATTTTACTAGGTATTCAACTGCATCATCAGTGTCGTCAAATCTTGCAAGATCTGGTGGCAGTGCTTTCCCTGGCCAATTTTCCAACCAACCTTTTAACTTGTCTCTTAATTCTTCCTCAGTAACAAATTCCTCTGACTTTCCAGGTTCCATTAGTACATAAGTGTCTGTTTCTATGTTTGATCTTCTCCTTCTTGCAGCCAATGTCTGATTAATTTATG
This sequence comes from Solanum ossicruentum, assembly GCA_025774065.1. Taxonomy (NCBI): domain Eukaryota; kingdom Viridiplantae; phylum Streptophyta; class Magnoliopsida; order Solanales; family Solanaceae; genus Solanum; species Solanum ossicruentum. The sequence goes on along the minus strand of JAOTQR010000045.1, from coordinate 10,872,848 downwards.
CAAACAAACAGAAAAAGAGGCAATAGATAGATAAATAGAAGCAAAGTTTTCGAGAATTTGTATAAATAGTTCATGTATAAGTAATATACATTGTATAGTCAATGTATACTTCTATAACTTTTGACAAGTTATATTATATAGTCATGTACAGTTTTTGCTGATTTGGGGCTATTTTTTTATGTAAATAAAACATGGACTACATTTATTGTAAATTAATTAATTTTTTTTGTATATATTTGAAATTATCCCATTGTTGTATAATTACATTTACCAACTAACTAAATCGGACTAGATATGCCCTTAATATATGCATGTCGGTTCAAATATGCCCTTATTAGTCTTCTAATAATGTTCATTTATAAGTTTCGTGTGAAATAAAGATATTCTTTTATCTAGTTAAATAGCGACAAGAACATTATTGATCCAAACTATCATCGAAATACAAATATTATGAATTTTAGTTTAATCAGTTGTAATACAAGGGGGGAAAACAAAGATACCTTTGTTACATTGAGGTGGCTACGTCTACAAGCCACCCTGTGGGAAAATGAGGAATTAAAAGGCTGAAAAGGAGGTTGCTTCCAATTACTTGTATGTAAAATTTGGAGTGGATTTTGAAGTCTCCCTATCTCTGTCCCTGCCATGAAATTTAAGCAATAATTACCAAAAACATTTTGTCTACTTGACCTTAATACAAGCTTCTGAGACGAGGTTCTCAGGAAATAACTTCATTACTTCTATAAGATAGTGGTAAGGTTTGCGTATATTCTACTCTTCCCAGACCCCACTTGTGGAATTGTTGTTGACCTTGTATTCATTTTTGCCATGTGAGAATTATCTCTAAGATCATGTAATGAAATAATAATTCATTTCGCAAATCAAAAATGGGATTCTAACACTCCAAATTGACATTCAAAGTATGAAAATTTAAAATGAAAGATTTATAATGTTGAGTTAGTCAAACGTGTCTTAACATTCAAGAATAACTTTCGACTTATCTCAACTCCAAAAGTTAATCATAGTAATGTAGGTTGCGCAACCATCAATGATGCAGAAAAGGTCACTATTTAATTACATTAAAGAAGAAAAAAGAAGTGCAAGGATTTCAGTGGTTACTTACTTATACAATGGTACGCTTTATTGCACCACAATTGTGCCTCCATGAGTTGCTACTATTGATGTATAATAAGAAAATTAGACAATAATTAGTTAACAGAATGGTTGCATTTCTTAGATTTTTGATGAGATGATGGTGGATAAGATGATGGTTTTCAGCCTCATCTATATATATCCATATGTTACCGTCTTTTCCAAATCAGTCAAGTGTACAGGCTTGGAAAATTCTGGGCCGAGTATTAACCCGCATGAGACAAAGCCACAAATATTTGCATTTGAAGCTACAACTGGGCGCGCGCTTTGCGATATTAAATAAAAGGAAAAAGTACATAAAATAGATCTAATTTGAAATTATTTATCCTTAATAGATCCAATTTAAACCATTTACCCTTAATGGATCCATTACCCAAACTATTTACCTTTCTACCACTTGCCCCATTTTATTTCACGTGGTGACGTCAACACAAATACTTTGAAATATACTGTGGCAGTATATATATACCATAGCGGTTCATATAGAATGAGTTTAGTCGTTTGTGATATTATGGAGATATATTGATACCCAATTGGTATATAGGATTTTTATTAAAGAAACAAATTAAAAAATTATTAAACTAAATTAGTAAAAAATATATTCGTCATATAAGTTGTCTATATATTTATACCATATCGATATCATATAAGATTGAGTTTAATCATCTGTGATAACCTGTTGGTATAAGTATACCCTCTTGATATATCATACAAACAGGTGCTGACATCAGCATGACGATAGCACAAATTTTAATATTAAGGGGGTAAAATTTTAATAGTATGGGGGTACAAAATGTAAAGGGATATATGAATGTACATAGTTTGATTTAAGAGGGTACAAACTTAGTTTTCCCTAAATAAAAATGAGGCTCAAATTCATGTTTTGGAAAACAAGTGTTCTACCTCCACAAGATAATGATAAGGTCGTATAATCTACCCTCCCAAGACTTAGTAAGATTTCAGTTGATATGTTGTCGTCGGAGATTAAATTCATGAATAATCACGTTTCAACTCAGGTAATTGAGAATGTTTGGAATTTTAAATTTCACATGAGAAGCCCCAAAACATCATCCGGGAGTTTGAAACTCCATGACACTGACTATCTTGCTAAGACATGTACTAAAAATGGAGCTACAACGGATGCTAATGGTTGGTTACATGAAAAAAATCAAAGTTGTTCTGCTTGACGAAAGGCCAGTTGAAGCTTAAAAAAGAAATATTCTTATTAGTTGAAATGAAATGAAATTTGTTATAGTTGTATTTGGATACTAAGTTTTCTTGAAAAAGGGCACAGTAGTTAAAATTGAATGACTCAGAAAAAACCAAGAGTATTTGAAGTTGAACTAAGGCACGACCCAATTGCATTGATGATCACAATATGCGCATATATGGTTGTGTATTATGTGAATAAAAGAATAGCAGTTCGTTGAATGTCAATAGCCCTAAAATATTACAACATATGACCTTACAGTTGTTAATAGCACTAAGCACTTCGCAAGAAATGAAGCAACTGGAAAAATGGCGGTAGGGAGTATACACAAACACCTGCTCTCTTCAATCCGTCTGATCTATAATCTGACAACTGAAACTGCACCAAAAATGACATTCGAAGAAACTTATAATGCTCACGATGAGAGATTGCTTCGCCCAAGATGAGAGATCCTATTTGATGGTATTAAAGGTGCTTCCTCATCCACCATTGGATCTGAAGAACCATTCTTTGTACTGTTTCCCCCAAGATCAGCATTATCATCTGGAAAGTACAGATCAGATGACTTCTTCTCCATCTTAAGCTCCTGTAGAAGGTAAACTACAGTAAGGCACACACACTTTTAATAGTACAACAATCTGCTCAAGGGAAATCACATGAAAATTGAATCTCTCACAATTATCAAATACAGCACTGTTGTCAAAGGAGAAAAGCTCTAAACAAGCACTCCAGGTCTACGGGTGCTTTAAGCACAAAGCACAATTCAAGTGTGGGCTTCAGTAAGAAAAGGGCCAATGAAGGGGAAAAAATGGAAGTATATATGTAGTTGAAGAAAAATCTAACAAATGCATTTATAACATTCTCCTTAACTAATACACTTAGTTACCATTGTATTTGCTGTTTAGTATCAGTCAATTCAAGATAGAACTCATGGGCACTTCATGCCTGGACTACACTGAAGCAAAGCTAAGTGACACAAATTGTCTTATCCGAGCTTTCTGAACTTCAGAGCTTAGTGACACGACCCGCCTTAATTTCGCCAAAAAAAAAAACTAAGCCCGCTTTATATGATCCTTAGACAACACTGAAAGACAACCAATTAAGCAGTCATGTGACCTTCTTTTCTAATAACGCTGGTGTTCAGGCCAAGACACAAAATGTATCATCAAATAGTCGATAGTGCGCAAAGACACAAAATGTATCATCAAATATTCGATAGTGCACCTAGACTGCTTCACCAGGTACTAGGTACATACTACCTCCCACCAATACACATGCTGGAACTTCTGTGTACCAACACTAAGACAGATAGGAAATAAATCTCCTAGTGCTTTTATTCTTCGCTGAAATTTGAACTCATATCTCACATAGTTTTCACTGACTTCATTGACGGCTATGCTACACCCTTGGATGCATGTGACTTAATCAGATATATTTCTTTTCAGGTTCTTTCACTTCAAATAAGACGAGCATGGCAACCAATTGGGTTGGAAAATCCACCCTTGACCCACACAAAAGGAAAACAATAAGGCCTAAAACAATAGAGCAAGCCGATAACAATCTTGACCTCAACCAGGAAGGGGAAAAAATGGGAGAGCCAAGATATATCCATTGCGGACATTAAGTGATAATAAGTATCTGTTACATGTGAAATATTTATAGTGCAGCTTTTCTTTTGTAAACACAATAGAATATAAACTGTTTTATAGTTCAGTTTTGATGCTTGAAACAAGAAACACCAACTCCCTAAGAAACAAAAGAAGCATCTAGATATGCTTATGTTCCTCTTGGAAAATCAGAAAACAGACCAGGAATGGAAAACAATGGATCAAACAAAGAAAAAAAATGAAAATGTAAAAACAGAAAATGAAGCCATAGTCTGAAAGTTGGAACAAAATCTAACCTTAGCTGTTCGATCTATAATGGAATCTACAGGAAGCTGGGATGCTCGTACATCCTTGATCTTCAAGTAGTTATACATCACGACACCACATAATGCTACACAAAAAAAAAAATCATAAATATGGAACTTGTTAGCATTAAGTTCCCATAAATAAGGAATAGTAAGCTTACCTATGGCATAGCCTGTAATGTTAAGAGTGGTAATGGTTGACTCTGGAAAAATTAAAGTTGAAAGAGCAATTAATATCCAGTCTTTCAAAACACCAGCCACTCGAATGGTTACAGCACCAGTTCTACCAATCACTAAGAAAATTGAGAAATTCAAAGCGAGTGCACAAAGTGCATTTGAAAAGAAAATCCAAAAATTGAATTGGATCTGTGAGACTTCCATTTCCGGCTTCTCCAGAAGATACCATGGGATAAAAAGAAAGACAAAGCTGCATAATAAAACATAAAATGGTAAGTACCTCGTGAAACAGCACAATATTCTCTTGAATGAGACTCTAGACAACAAAAGACTGACATTTGAAATATAGGAAATTAATCACTCCTTGTGAAAAAATAAAACGTTTTGCCTTCAAAGCCAGTAGTCTATAGAAACTACCTCACTTTAGAGGAAAATGTAAGCAAATATGTAAAACAACCATCGCATATCACAGCATACAGATAAACCTTCTATCTCTATGTACAGAGGAAACCATTCACATTACAGTTGCTAACACTAAGCTAGAAAGTAGCTATCCACCTAGTCAACATCAACAGCACTTTTTTGACTTCATTAATCCCATATTTATGCACGGCACGCAAAGATTTATACACTGGACTACATTTTTTTTAAGTAGAAAATTTTATACACTGGACTACATATTAACAGAATTTAATGAAAATATCTCTTGTTTTTTAAAAAGTATATATTACAAGTTATGGTATAAGAAATATAACCCTATTGTTGCAAGCCTTTCCATCACAAAGGATGCAATTCTAAAGTGAACAAAGCAATATCAAACCAATATCCTTTTAGAAAAAAGCAAGAAAATATTGAATTTCCTTATTTCATCAAATATATGTCCCATTTAAGAATAATCCTATGTAGATAATAGTAAACAATTGCAGAATAGGAAAAAGTTCAGTCAGAAGCAGCACACACGTGCTGTTGGAACCATGGGATCTGTTAAAGTTTTAATTTAAACATTGTTTATAAACACATATATCTCCTTTTGCAACATAGCAGCAACAGTTAATAATATAATCCAGTCAATTTTCTATACCAAGTTTACTACCAACCATGAACAAGACCTTTCAACTTCGTTTACAATTGTTTATGCAGATTGTAACAAATGAATGATCCGGTCTAATGTCAAGGTTCAATGTCTGTGTTACATCTGATTCTACAGCAAAACTAAACAAATAAATAAATAAGTCTATGAAAGTATCTACCCTCCAGCCACTTAAGCTTTTAGATAATGTAACTCACATTTCAATAGACATTACGTGCAGCAGGATTAAATGAATGTATCAGCAGACAGCAGTTACTGAGTCAGGAGCAGTCAAGTAGTCACTCCAATCCATTAAAATTACCAATAAAAGGAAGGCCCTATTCCCTGCTATCCTTTTTCTCCTGACTCCAGAGGGTGTGGCGAACACAGGGAAGGCTTGGAATCATTGACAGCCTAGTTCTAACTCATCATATAGACTGGAACAAAACACAGGTTTGACCAAACGTAAACAGATAAGTCAACATTAGAAGATTGAAGAATACCTGCATGGAGCTATGTAATATAAACTGGTGATAGGATTAAGTGTTAATCCCTTCTTCTGGAGAAGAACTTGAGTTAACACCAGTCTAAGAGCCTCAGCAAATATCCCAGTCACCTGGTAAACTGTACCCACTATGTTGAAGTGAATTTCCCCATAGGAGGATATTACAACACCAATACTGACCAAAAACATGTTCAACAGTACATCACATCTTAGTTTGTCAGTTCCACAAATTACAGCCATGACAAAGGTGGCCACCGGCACTGTCATTTCAATACAAAGAAAGCTACAACCATTCAGTAGATTCCCAAGCACAGGAACTTGTAAGTAGAAAAGAATATAGTACACAGACATACTCAGAGCTTTGAGCATCTGGATGAAGGCCACGGAAATGAACAGATATGCGGTGTTGCCAAACCTGTGAGCACAAAGTATGCACCTTTCAGAGACTTTTTTTTTAATTAGGTAACTTCAACTTTCAGAGATGCTTATTTTAACCTCCTATTCTCAACTCACTAACTAAAACAGAAATCCTTCGCAACCATAATTCTCTCCTAGAAATTAAGAACCTCCTAGTGTGAGGAACAAGAAGATAAGGAAGTTAAAAATTAATTTCATTGCCAGACAAAGAACAATATATGGCAATTTCACAGGATGACATTTTTTTCTTTTCTTTTTGTCTTATGGTTGGCAGGGTACAATGGGTATGAAGAGTGATTCACGGGGCAGGTAATGCAGTACATTTTTCCCTGAACACATAAGCATGCATTTCTTTATCTTTTAAGAAAATGCCTTCAAATTGAAAAGATTATTTGCGGGAGAAGATTTAGAAAAGATCAAAGAAAAATATCAAAATTGGAAGAGAAATATTATTAAAAAATTAAAACCACTTGGGAATTTTTCTTGTAGCCCAGCTTCTTCCTCTTTCCAGAGTTATACCTTATCTAATGCATTTGATCTCAGTTATAGGAGTAATTACAGTATTATTAGGAGCTAATTAAGCTCTTGCTCAAAAAGACATCAAAAATGAGGTTAGGCCTATTGCACAGTGTCTCAATTGGGTTATATGCATTTGAGTATGAACGGCCACCTTTCTTTTGGCGGGTATTCGCCACATGGTTTAATTCCAGATCGCTCCTTAAGGAACAGGACACACATCAGAGAAGAGTGTACCCCCTTTATTATACGACATGCCCCCGTATGGACTTGCACAGTCAGCAAAGGTAACCCCAGTATGGACTTGCAGTGTCAGCAAAGGTGAGTCGGAAATTCTCATTGTGATATGATGCAGGAACAATGGGGGGCAGGGACCATGCATATTATCCCTCCAGTAAAAAACATGATGACCCATAGATGGAGGTGTCCACCATTGTTATCATTCCAATTTCTGGCTTTCATCGTTTCTTTAGTACAAAAAAAGAAGTTTCAAAGGAAGGATCACAAGAAGCTAAGGAATCCACCCACCAAAATAAACAAGTAGAAAGGTGTAGGATAACTCAAAAGCCTAAAATCGACTATTACTATTCACATTTACCTGAAAAATGAGATGCCTACATTTTTATACACAGATCTAAAAAGAGCTGCAAGGCTATCAAAAAAGGGACTTTTGTGTCATCAGCAAAAGAGAATTAAACAATAACAAGTGCGAGTAGATTAATTCCAATTGTACTGATAACAATTGAGCAGATATGGACCTTTTCTATTTATAACTGTGAATTATAATTAATGAAAGAATCCAGGAGATAGCCAGTACACTTTTAAGTCTCATTCTATTTCTACGCCACTCTCAGCAGGTAAAACAGCTTCAGCAATTTCAAGCCAAAGATTCTCATCCTCATTGTTCTTAATGTAGAAATTTCTGCTAGTACGTGCATGCCTATGTTTTGTGTGAAAAACTTTTAATGTGAGCTCAAGCATTGTCTAAAGGTTAGGAAACATCAATTTTAGGTTTGATCAGACAACGAGAGAAACTGATCAGCCATGTAAGGATGGAACTGCAGCTAAGAAAGCTTTCACAATTAGGGGAAATCTTCGATTAG
>JAOTQR010000045.1:10806703-10856446 GCA_025774065.1 Solanum ossicruentum | reverse complement strand
CCATTTAGTCCATGCTGCCCCAATACGCTGTGTGACATCATCATCGATATCGCCACTACTCTGAATGATGGACCCCAGATACTTAAACTTATCCTCTTGGGGATAGATTGGGTGGCAAGTCTCACCTCAGAGTTTTCTTCCTCTCTTTCTATGCTGAATTTGCACTCCCTTTCTCACCTCTTGGGGTTTGTATAACAACTAGTAAAAATAAATCTAACCTAAGACAAGTGTCTGACCAATATGAAGAGAAACTAGGGTATTGAATTACCCATGATTACATAACTCAGTGTTACCAGATAACCAAATTCTTTTCAAGTGTCTAGCATGTAGAATGGTAACTTAAGTTCACCAAACCCTTTCGCCCAGGCGAGAGACAAATTTCACTACGTGATTTGGTCCATCCCTGCAGTGTGACATTACTAATCCTTACCTATTGTCCTAGTACAACCTCTCTTTGGCCCAGTTTGGTTGATAAGATAAGAAATATCGATCGAATCCTGCTAATTAATGTCTTTTCTTAAATGACCCCAAAAAGTGCCCGAAAACATGTCTCGAAAGTGCCTATAATCGTAATTTCCATATATCTCAAAATTCGTGTTTGATATAAAAAATCCAACTTTGTATTCTTGATTAGGGGGAAAAATTGAGTGGGACATAGGTCTAACCAAACCCCAATTTTTGAGCAACCATATAAAATTTCAAAATTCCAAAAATGTGGAATTCAGTAAGGGTTCATGTCCCTAGCGCGACATGGCCAGGGCACGGCCCTATTTTTTTTCCCAGCTTTATTGTTTTTCGGTCCAACGCCTTTAGATCTTGGGACTAACTTTTCCCATGAATGAAAATACCTATATTAGTTATATTTCACCTTCATATCATATAAGAAGTTCCCAAATACTCTCTCAAACTCTTAGACAAATATTTTACTCAAAATTCAAGTGTCAAATCTGATTTTGGATCTTGAGGAAATCACTTAAGCTTCAAGTTCTCATCTCAATCTTCATCAAGGGATTCTCCAAAATGAGGTATGTGAGTTTCAACCATTGGTTCCTTTCACCAATAGTGTCCACCTTCCTTTTTACAAAAATTGCATGTTTCTAAGTTGATTTACTTATGAGTTTTACTTACTATGAATTGGACTATAAACTTTGTTGGGGTTTCATAAAAGTGTGATTGGTTAAGTATGTTTTGAGTTATGAATCTATGATCAATCTTGAGATTTAATGAATGGTTTTGATGTATATTGCAAGAGGGTATTACCAAGTATTGGTGGGTGGCTTTACATTGATTTTTCTTGCATGATTTCACTGTTGAATTGCATGATTTTGTACTAGCATTGCACACCTGCCAAGTGTTTGATTAAATGCCTTTTAAAGGATTTTTAACATTTTGATGATCTATTGGTTGATTTATGAGTCAAAGGACTTCATGATGATTTTGGGCTTTCTAAAGATGTGTGTAAGTCATGAAAATGTTGATGATGTTGTAAGACCGAATTAAGCCCCTTTTCTCAAAGATTTTACCTCTTGTGAGCCTTTGATAATGATATCAATGCAAGGGTAATGTTGATGATGACCCATTCTTATGTTTGAAGTTAGGCTCACCATTTGAGGTCAATAATGTTAAGAGCTACTTGTGCCATGTCTCTATGTTTATTGCAAGTATTAAAGTTATGATTATCTTATATATTCTGTGGGATTATACTTAGCACTGAGTGGACTAGAGGCGAGTACCCAAGTCCCAAAACTACGTGCCACCGTAGGGGAAGGGATTAGAGGCGAGTACCCAAATCTCTAAGAGGCGAGGACCCCTAATATAAAGGCTTGAGGCGAGTACCTAAGTCTATGAACTAGCGTTAAATACCTGGTTCACACAAGGCTTAGTGGATCCACTTACATATTACGAGGTTCACCTTGGCAAGTAACTTCCCTTTTTCTTCCAGTGTAGGGTAGACATCGGGACTCCATGGACCAGTTCACATGGTTTATGTCAGTTAAGGTTTCTTCCCACACTTATGTATTATGTTCTATGTACGATGAATGATTTGCAAAACATTATTTACTTAAGCGTTGATCATACATGTCATATTGATCTTATGTTATCTATTGATTATCATTATGTATTTTGACTATGTTGCCTATCTCTTGTTGCATTGCATCTTACATATTTAGTATGTTCAAACATACTGACACATACTCTATTCCTACATGATGTTACCATGTAGGAACTGAAGCTCCATTTGGTCATCTATACTCCTCCACGTGGCTAGTGTGGCTTCTTAAAGATAAGCTTGGTAAATCCTCAAGTTCGAGTACACTATCTACTTTCACTCATTATTTCTAAAACTTCTTAATGTTAATATTTGACATTATAAGGGTGAGTCTGGTTTCTTGTCTATGCCTAGAGGCGTTGTTGGATAAGTTATGTGTTATGCTTGAGCATTGACTCATTTATGTTATTTAAGTATTAAACTCTTTCCCTTAGTCCCAATTTCCCTTGTTTATATTTTGTAATTATTGAGTAGTTGCTTCTGCGGATATGTGTATTATATGCTAAGAGGCTTGTTTGGGGGTCCCTCCAAGTGCCCATTCACCATGTAACGTCTATGCCCTAGGTCTGGGTCGTGAAAAATTTGGTATCAGAGCACTAGGTTGTTAATAGTCCTTGGCATTCAACACACCACATTTATTAAAGTCTTGTTCATTGTTGTGAAGTGCACCACGACTATGAGTAAGAGGCTATGAGACCTTCTAGGAAATGTTTCCATCTTGTTATATATGTCGTGCTATAGGAGTCAAGGTAAGGTTTTCCCCCTGATGATTGTTCTTTGCTATACTATATCATGCCTATCCCAAGAGAAAGAAGAGCTCGTACACCCGAAGGACAATTGGCCACGCTCCTTAAGCTCATCAAGGTGGAGGGGCTATAGAGATTGAGTTTCAGAATGTTATGACCTTTTTCACCCATTCCATTACTAATCAAATCAACTAAGGGGACCAAGTCCCTCATGCTCCTACTCCGGCCTCTAGGGTGAGGGAATTTAAAAGAATGAACCCACCGGAGTTCTATAGGTCTAAGGTGGATGAGGATTCCCAAGAGTTCATCGATGATGTGTACAAGGTCTTTTCTATCATGATGGTGAATCCAGAGGAAAAGGCAGAGTTAGAGGCCTACCAACTAAAGGGGGTGGCTTAAATTTGGTTTGTGTGATGGAAGGTGGAAAATGGAAATCATGATGTTATTCCTTGGGAGGAATTTAACGCGGAATTTCTCAATCGGTTCTTCCCTCTTGATATAAGGGAGGACAAAATGATAGAATTTGTGAATTTAAAGAAAGGGTCCATGAGTATGAGGGACTATGCCCTTAAGTTCAACCAACTCTCCAAGTATGCTCCACAATTGGTTGCCGATCCGCGGTTAAGGATGAACAAGTTTGTGATAGGTGTATCTGATTTGGTAAATAAGGAGTGCCATGGCACTATTTTGGTAAGTGACATGGATTTGTCCTACCTTATGACTTATGCCAAAAATCTTGAGGGGGAAAAGCTTAGAAAGAGGAAAAATAAGAGATCCAAGAGGGCTCGATGTGATGGTAGTTTCCAAGTTCAAGAGTCTGACGATGCTCAAACAACAGGCTTGCAAAGGATGGGGTAGCCAGCCCGAAGTATCAAGATAAAGGTGTTGGTGGGAAATCTCCTCCTACATGCTACAAGTGTGGAAGGTACCACCCAGGAGATTGCTTAGCCAATTTAGGTGATGTTTTGGGTGTGATGGAATGGATCATAAGATGAGGCATTATCTGTGGGTCCCTAAAGATCATAAGGATGGTCGTCGATGTTCTCAACCATACCTCTTTAGAGGTTACTAGGCTTGGCATGGTACTTCACGAGTAAGTTGAAGGTTTTGATTTTTATAAATTAGGGTTCCACTATCCCTTTCATATTCCTTGTGGTTGCTAGTGGGCTTCTTGTATGCCCCGAGTTTTTATGTGAACCTTTGGTGTCTAACCCCCCTTTTTGTTGAGCCTATTGTTGCTAGAAAGTTCATAGATATTGTTTCGTGGCCATGTTGCATTTAGGTCTTGCCTTGTGATTTTGTTGAATTAGATGTGGTGAATTTTAAGGTCATACTTGGGGTGGATTAGTTGCATGCATATTGTGTCTCCATTGATTGTAGGGCCCATAGAGTTAGATTCCAACTCCCTAATAAACTCGTCCTTGTGTGGGGGATTGTAAGGTGGTTGTGAAGGGGTAAGTCCATTTCTTGACTTAAGGTATAATTAATCTCTAAGGGTTTCATTTATCATCTTGTGAAGAATTAGGTGTGTTGAACCTAAGCCATTCCTATTGTGTTGTTCCAGTGATTGATGGGTTCTTGATGTTCTTTCAGATATTTTGAGTTTGTGGTAGTGCCTTTTGATTTGGTTCATGCACCGAATATGTCTATAGGTCTAATGAATATGGTCTTTAATCCCTACCCTATTATGTTTATAGTGGTCCTTGGTGATAATATGGTTGTTTGTTTCCGGAGGTGAGGGAGATCTTGTGGATCTTTGAGAATGATATTGTGAATTTTGATGAATGTGAGGTTGCTTGCTAATTATGAAAAGTAGGAATCTTTGACGTGACAAAAAGGGGTGGTTGGAGAAGTTCACTAGTTGACTAGGTTAGGAATGAGGTTGGATGAATTGTTGATGATGATGGCAAGAGGTGACTAGAGAGGTCTATCGGTTGGCTAGGTTTGGAGTTATATTGGAGGAATTTGAGAATGGTAGTATAGTGGTTTTGATGGTTTCAATCTTCTTTGATTGAGAAGGTGAAGGAGAAGCAAGATCTTGACCCCATCTTATTATTATTGAATGTTTTGGTGTAAGGTGGTGAAGTGGAGATTTTCTCCCACGGGGGAGATGGTGTCGTTAGACACTAAGGTAGGCTATATGTGCTTGTATTGATGATTTGGTTCACTTAGAAGTCCCACCCATGAAGGGTGTGGTCTGATTTGGCAAGAAGGGAATTGAATTTATGGTTTTTGAGTCCCTATAGAGTGTTAAGGAGGATGGTGAGGTTGCATGAGAATGGGAATTACCTATGGATATAGATATGGTTCATCCGATTCTTCATGCTTCTAGGTTGAGGGGATGTGTTTGTGACTCTAGTGCGATAGAATTCTTTGAGGTTGTGGGTGTTGTGGAGGATAAGTTGGCTTAGGAGAAGGTTCCCGTAGAGGTATTGGATGGAAGGCTGGAGAAGTTCATTGATAAGGATGTAGTGTTTTTCAAGGCCCATTGGAAGAATCGTCAAGTTGAAAGTATCTCTCGGGGAGCCGGAGCGGGTATGGAGAAGAAATATCCGTACCTTTTTCATTCTATTCAAGCTATGATGACATATTAAGTCCTTTTTTTGTGGTTTCAAGTCTTATGTTTTAGCCCCTATGTCATTTGCATGCATTCATGTTTATGTTGACAAGTTCATGATGATTTTGACGCTAATGTTGAAATTTTGAAAATGGCATTTTAAGTGTATTGTTGCATTCTTGTTAGGGTTGATTTCTCTAGGATTACTCTTCTCATGTATGTTTCTTTGACATTCGAGGACGAATTTTCCCCGGGGGGAGATATTGACTAGACAAATATTTTACTCAAAATTCAAGTGCCAAATCTCATTTCGGATCTTAAGGAAATCACTCAAGCTTTAAGTTCTCATCTCAATCTTCATAAAGGGATTCTCCAAAATTGAGGTATGTGGGTTTCAACCATTGGGTCCTTTCACCTATGGTGCCCAACCTTCTATTTTACATAAATTGCATGTTTCTAAGTTGATTTACTTATGGTCTTACTTATTATGAATTTGACTATATATTATGTTGGGGTTTTATAAAAGTGTGACTATTTAAGCATGTTTTGAGCTATGAAACTATAATCTATCTTGAGATTTGGTGAAGGGTTTTGATATATATTGCATGATGGTATTACCAAGTATTGGTGGGTAGTTTTACGTTGATTTTTCTTGCGTGATTTCATTCTTGAATTGCATGATTTTGTACTAGCATTGCACACCCACCAAGTGTTTAATAAAATGCATTTTTAAGGAATCTTAAAGTTTTGATGATCTATTGGTTGATTTATGAGTAAAGGGACTTCATGATGATTTTGGGCTTTCTAAAGATGTGTTTAAGTTATGAAAATGTTGATGATGTTGTAGGGCCGAATTAAGCCCATTTTCTCAAAGATTTTATCTCTTGTGAGCCTTTGATATTGATGGCAATGAATGGGTAATGTTGATGATGACCCATTCTTATGTTTGAAGTTAGGCTCACCATTTGAGGTCAATGATGTTAAGAGCTACCCGTGCCATGTCTCTATGTTTATTGCAAGTTATTAAAGCTATGATTATCTTATATATTCCGTGGGATTAGACTTAGCAACGAGTGGGCTAGAGGCGAGTACCTAAGTCACAAAACTAAGTGCAACCATAGGTTAAATGATTAGAGCTGAGTACCCAAATTCCTAAAAGACGAGTACCCTAAATATGAAGGATTGAGGAGAGTACCCGAGTCTAAGAACTAGAGGCGAGTACCTGGTTGACACAAGGCTTAGTGGATCCACTTAGGCATTAGGAGGTTCACCTTGGCAAGTGACTTCCCCCTTTCTTTTGGTGTAGGGTAGACATCGAGGCTCCATGGACTAGTTCACATGGTTTATGTCGGTTAAGGCTGCTTCCCACACTTATGTATTGTATTCTATGTAAGATGAATGATTTGCAAAGCATGATTTACTTAAGCATTTATTATACATGCCATATTGGTATTATGTTATCTATTGATTATTATTATGCATTTTGACTATTTGCCTATCTCTTGTTGCGTTGCATCCTATATACTTAGTACATCCAAACATGCTAACTCATACTCTATGTCTACATGATTTTACCATGTAGGAATCCGAACTCCATTTGATCATCTACACTCCATGTGGCTAGTTGGGCATCTTGAAGATAAGCTTGGTGAGTCCTCAAGTTCGAGGACATTATCTACTTTCTCTCGTTATTTTGAAAACTTCTTTATGTTGATATTTGACATTAGTAGGATGAGCCTGGTTGCTTGTCTTATCCCCCACTAAGTTCTATGCCTAGAGATGTTGTTGGACAAGTTATGTATTACACTTGAGCATTGACTCATTTATGTTATTTAAGTATTATACTCTTTCCCTTAGTCCCAATTTCCCTTGTTTATGTTTTCTCTTGTTGTTTAATTACTTCCGCCACCAAGGATGTGTGTATGATATACTAATAGGCTTTTTTGAGTTTCCCTTCGAGTCCCCATTCACCTAGTCACATCAGACCCTAGATATGGGTTGTGAAATTTTCCTATTCATTACTACCTTGGTCCAGTCAGTAATGCTAGGCGAATTCTAATTTGGCCATCATTAGAAAGAATTCAAAATGAAGAGAGTTAATTAATAAATGCCTGCACACGTTTCAAGAATTATGAATTATCCAGTTTTACCTTGTTAGTTCTTATGGTTCCCACAACCCTAGTTGTGGATTTAGCTACTCATGATCTGTGTAAATGTAAGACTTATGAATTTGGATAAAATAATAGAGCACTTACGCAATAGAATTAAGCACAAGAAAATCCAAAGCTTCAATGAGAATCACAAGATTGAAATTAGAAGATGAAATTAATGTTTACAAGTGTGTCTCAAACTCTCCAATGTTTTTCTATACCTTTTCTCGCTGCTTCTCTACTGACTCTCCAAGAAAAATAACCTAAAAACGTATATATAGTTTTAAAATACAAATCTAAAATAAAATAGGACAACTTGGTCGGCAGGCTCTACGTGGTGCTTATGGATCGTATAACAGTTTACGGCTTGTAGTCGAGCTTTCATGAACTATTGCTTCAATTCTGGACTTGGCTTCTATGATACCCGTCTATAGCTCATAATAGGTTTTACGGCCCATAGGGGGTTTTATCTGATGAAATTTTAGAAAGTCCTCTTCTTTTGATCCTCAGGTACAAGACTGAATTTACGGCTCATAAAGTGTTCCATGACTCATCTGCATATTCGTAGATCCAACTTCAGAAATATACCCTTCAATGGAATTGCACACAAAACATCCTTTACGGCTCATAGAATACTCTATGGTTCGTAAAGGTTCTCATGGATCTTCAAATTCAGCAACTTCTGCATATTTTGCCCAAAAATCATGCCAACCCTGAAATTTTGCAAAACAAACACAAAAACACAATCAAACCTACTTATATCGCATTGAGAACACATAAAATTCCAAGTTTTAAGCATCAAAAGTATTGTAGTATGATAGTACATCACTACAGTGAGACTTCAAGGTCCAAGCCACTAGTATAAGGTACACTATTCGAAGCAAGCCCTACTAGAAGCCACACCTAGCTACAAGGGAAATAAAACTCAAACCAAAGCATCTAAGAATCAAATATAACCCAAGAACACTTGCATAACTTCTTGATATTCACACTAAGTCCTACCACAAGCAAAGGCACAAGCCTAAGATAAGGTTATCAAGAGATTACACTAGTCCAAGACTCAATTAGGATGCAAGAAAATAGAATGAAATAAAGAAATTGAATACTGAGCAAATACAAACCTAAATCATATACAACTCATACTAAACATCATCTAAGAAAGCTAAATCAAGAAGGGGAACTATAACCTACCTTGAAGTCAATCACGCACTTCTTAGAAAGCCCTCTTCCTCTCCTGTTGGTCGAGTCTCCTTTGAAGTTGCCCACCCTCTCCTCAAGGATATTTTAGTCAATTCCCCTCCGAAAAGATTGGAAGTAGAAGGAAGGAGCACTGGAGCAGTGAGAAAGAAAGAGGTAGGCATTGGCTAGCCCAGGTTGACTTCTCTGTCACTTCCGTACTTCTGTAACTTCTCTTTAGCTTATTCATTGAATTGAGGAACCCCTGTTGTCAAATATCATAGAGAATTTCTCCACCCCCTTCTTTACTGAACTTTTCAAACCACGCCCATAGCCTACCTTGAAGTCAATCACACATGCTACGAATCCACCACATAAGAGCTATCCACCTTCAGTTAACCTCCAATCATAATTGGGCTATCAAAATATTGATCACACATCAATACGAATGTTTTGACACTAAAATCATATTAATTGAAGATAGGCATAAAATTGGATCTAAAAAGGATTGCAAGACACATTAGAAATCTCAAAGTTGAATTCGTAAAGTGGTTTTAATCAACTTACTGATCTTATGTCCAAAAATATGACACAATTTGATGCTCAAAAAGGAAGAAATTGACTCACGCAAATAAATTATCATCAAAGCTTAAAATGATCTCGGGAAGCCCCTTTGAGAAAGAAAATTACCTCAACCCAATAACTTCTAAGTTTTCATGATCACTCCAAAACATAGCCACATCAAGTACTAAACCAACACCACTGAAATCACTCAAATCGGAGCTCCCTCACTCAACTTATTGGAATTTAAGAAAAGGGAAATAAGTTGCCTTTGCAGTAAGTCTCATTTTAAAAGGCTAGTCACAAAAGCACACCACGATCATTTCCAATCATACACATGAGCATAGAGGCTGCCAGGGCATTGCGATCACGGCTAGCCTCATGTGATCACATAGGCAGGGTTACCTATCCCTCGAGAACACAGCTATGGACCTCATGATAGTGGAAGCCTGGGTGACCAGCCTTTGTGAACATAGCCTAAGGCACACAAATGCAAAGAACAAATCTAGGTTGCACTAGTTGATGCACATCAGCTAGTTTGCTCAAACTTGGAATTCTCTGATGAAGTATCTAGGATTTGTTTGAAACCTCATGCATGCAAAGTAACTATGCTACCTATCAACTTACATATTCCAGATTCAATGGAATCGTCAAATTTCCAAGTAGTTTTACATTGACAAAATGTAGGCCTCACATTGTTACGACCCAAGCCTGGAGCCTAGGTGTGACTCGGTGAATGGGTCACCTGAAAGAACCCCTAACAAGACTCGAAACATATAGAAGCACATCCTTGGTTGCAGAAGCGTAATCAAGTATCACATAAATCAAAACTAAAAGAAATCAAGAATTTGAGCTCAAACTATGGGAATAGAAATGTCCATCATCCAACCACAAACAAGGACTAAAGGGAGGGTGGATAGGACTCAAGCTATGGGAAGTAAGGAGTTAGGAAGATCGTCATATGCCATCAATATCCAAAAAATACATACAAGGAATAATGACTAAAGAAAATCTCCATAAATACATAAGCGGCATAAGAGCCAAGCACTTTACATTATCCAACAGCACCTCTAAACATGAGTGGAACGGGGGCCAAGACACATCCCTGGCTCACCCTCAAAATAGATACAAAAGTAAATAAGTCTTAACATAGGCATCATAGAAAGTGGTTATTGTCCTAGGATTGGAAGACTCACCATTAGCAAATCTTCGAGCAAACGCACTACCCATGAGAAGATGGATGAATAGGAACTCCGATCCTGACATGGTTAGATCATGGAGGAAAAAAGTATGTGTTAGTACTTGAAATGCACTAAGCATACAAGATATAATGCAACAATAGAACATAATCCATAATTAGACAAGATGCATAATCATATACAATGGACATAAGCCCAATATGATACGGATGATCGTTGCTAAAATCAAACATGCATGGAAGATAGTCAAATCTCATAACATAGCATACATATATGGGAAGGGACCTTAAAAGACAATTAAGACCATGTGATATACTTCATGGAATCCCAATGATGCCTCCACACTAGACAAGGAGTGGTATACATGCCAAGGTACACTATACACTCACCTTACAGGAACATCACCCATTTCAAAGATAGAGAGTCTTACAAATACCTTACGAGAAATTATCCCATTTAAATTAATATACAACAAAGGCATTATAGTAACTACACCCATTTCGATCAATAATTAGCATGTTCCTTATGGGAACCCCTTGCATCTTGGTGAATCATGCAACAAGAGCTATATCGATCAATTAGCTAATCACAAAGCTACGATGGAGATGTAGTTAAGGGATAATGGTGATCTACCAAGATCCTCTTGATGCTAGGTCAACATCACACGGAATACTTAAATTATAATCATAGTCATAATATGCATAGCCTCATATCATCATAGAGTAGCTCATCAAAACCAAAGCTTCATAGCATCATAGAAGGGCTTATAATCCTATTCAACATTCATAGAACTTCTCATGATTTCACAACATACTTGGAAGCACACATTCATTCATAACATACTTGCCTTGCATAATATTCCATAAAAATTTTCCTCATCATAAGATACTTGTCATGTAGTTTTAGTCGAACATGGTGGGTCTATGCACATCTGCTTAAAATCATGAAATACAAAAGTATAGGACATGAATGAGTAAAACATTATTATTTAGAAGTCATTCAAAACCACCCACCATCATAATAGCAAAAACATAATTAGTTAATCATGAAATCCATTCCAAAATCAATAATCATTCATAGCTTTTCAAGATGCCATAGCATGCAAAGCTTTAATGTCATAAAACAAATCATAATTTCAATCTTCGATAGGAGCTCATGCATTAATAGACCATTAACCAATAATGTCCAATATAAATCATGCATTGAAGAAATAATAGAAGATACCCATAATGAAACAATCCTTGAAATTAAAAAATTTCATCAAAAAGGAAGTTTGGGCTCCATGGGGGGAGGGGGAGCCCATGGATGAAAGACCCACATACGTTGAAACCTTAAAATTGATTAAGAAAACTTGAGGAGACTTGGGGGATTCATCTTAGTGCTTGAACTTCAATGGAGGCTATTGAAAATCTAGGAATTGACTGAGGGATTTTGGAGAGGTGGGAGGATTTTAGAAGAATTTAAGAGTGATTTAGGGATAAAATGGCTGAAATGTTCAAGGAATCCTATCTATAAGGATGTTGAGTTATGCCCCCATTGCCCTCATTTGAATAAGAAAAAGTTCAAAAAAAATTTACACATGGAGGGAGCAAGTGGGTGACACGGACTTGGTCTCACGAAGTTCGACTTTCTTTTGTTTTGACCTAGGAATGAGTTTAGGCCATTTTGTACTATCCTAGAACATCTCCGCAATGTGGATTCATCGTCTACTTTTCTGGTTAAGGAAAAATCAACAAAAAAAGTTATTTTTTGATAGGGTTGACCTAAATATCAAAGTAGATCCTTTTCCTACATAATTTTTCCTCCTGAAAAAGAATAAGAACTCGAATTTACCAAAAAATGCATGATTATATGATATTCAAGAAATACACCATAAGGAAATTCTGAGTCATGTGGGAGGTGTTACAATATCTCTTCATTGGGAACATTCGTCCCCGAATGTGATGGAAATATGCTTCAGAAATATGATTAGACAAATTTCAACTCTACATAAATGCATCAATGCAACTTAAATATCATTTTCATAAAATTTCAAAACTTATGCATCAAATGCCATCAAAACATGTTACTATGAATATACATTCATGCAAAATGACACAAAGGGCTAAAATATATGACTTGACACCATAAATAGGATTAGATTATTACCTTAGGCTTGAGTAGAATAGAAAAGACAAGGGTATCATTTCTTCATGTCCACTTCCGCTTCCCAAGCATCACTTTTCACTTGTTGATTCCTCCAAAGGACTTTGACAAATGCTACATATTCATGCAAAATGACACAAAGGGCTGAAATATATGACTTGACACCATAAATAGGATTAGGTTATTACTTTAGGCTTAAGTAGAGTGGAAAAGACAAGGGTATCATTTCTTCATGTCCGCTTCCACTTCCCAAGCATCACTTTTAACTTGTTGATTCCTCCAAAGGACTTTGACAAATGCTACATCCCTGTTCCTAATTTATATCCAATATATCCACCAGAATTTCTTCATATGTCAAGTTCTCTTCCACAACACCTATAACTTACAAAGGAACAATAGAATTTGGGTAACCTATACACTTTCTAAACATGGACACATAAAAATCGAATGAACCATACTCATCTCCATAGGCAACTCCAACAAATAAGCAACCTTAGAAATTCATCTTAATATCTTATAAGGCCATACATACCTAGGGATCAACTTTCCCTTTTTCCTAAATCGAACTACACTTTTCATGAAAGAGACCTTCAAGTACACCCAATCGTCAACATTAAACTCAAGATCCCTCCTCCTCACATCGGAGTAGGACTTTCGCCAACTTTGAGTTGTCTTTAATCTCTCCCTTATCAACCTCACCTTCTCCAAAGCTTCCATTAGCAAATCCAGACCTATCAAAGCCATTTTCTCTTCTTTAAACCACCCAACCAGTGATCTACAATGTCTACCATATAGAGCTCAAAGGGGCCCATTCCGATGCTAGAGTGATAGCTATTATTGTAAGCGAATTCAATAAGTGGAAACTGCTCATCCCAACTACCCTTAAATTCCAACACACAATCGTTAAGCATATCCTCAAGAGTTATAATGGTTCTTTCAACTTGACCATCTATTTGTGGGTCGTGCTAACTTTGAATTTAGTACCAAGGCCTCTTTGGAAATATCTCCAAAAGTGAGATATAAATTGAGTACCATGATATGAAATAATAGACAATGGAACCCATGCAATCTAACCAACTTCTGGATGTGAAACTTAGGATAATCTTCGGCACCATAGGTTGTCTTAACCGATAGAAAGTGAGTCAATTTTTTCATTCTATCAACAATAACCCATATGGAATCAAAATGCTTCTTACTCTTAGGCAAAATAATCACAAAATCCATTTTGATCTATTCTCACTTACAAGTAGGAATCTCAACGTCTTGGGCTAGGCCACCTGACCTTTGGTTTTTGGCTTTGACTTATTTGCAATTATGACATCCGGCTATAAATTTTGCAATGTATCTTTTAATGCCACCCCACTAACATACTTCCCAAATATCCCAATACAACTTTGTAGAACTAGGGTGAATAAAATAGGATGAATTATGTGCCTCCTTATAAATCAAGTCCCGCAACCCATCAACATTGGGTACAAACAACCTACCTTGGTGTCTAAGGATACCACCTCCCCTTTGGGAGAAAACCTCCGCCTAGTCCTCTTTCATAAATGCCTTCAATACTAATGAAGCAAGGTCAAGAACTTGTTTGGATTTAACCTCTTCAATCAAAGAAGATTTGGAACCATCTATAACCACTATACCTCTATTTTCGGCTTCATCCAACCTAAACCCCAATCTAGCCAACTGATGGACTTCCTTTTCCAATTCCTTCTTGCTATCATCAATATGAGCCATACTCTCCATGAAGACCCTACTTAGAGCATTGGCCACAATACTAGCTTTACTCGGATGATAGGACACATACATGTCATAATCCTTAAGGAGTTCTAACCACCTTCTTTGCCTCAAATTGAGACCTCATTGGGTGAACACATATTAAAGGCTCTTAGGATCAGTGAAGACATCTATATGAACCCCATACGTATAATGGCACCATATTTTGAAAGAAAATACCATGGCCACTACCACAAAGTCATAAGTAGGATAATTACACTCATTCACTTTTAATTACCTAGAAGAATAGGAAATGGTCTTGCCATTTTGCATTAATACACACCCCAAACCAATTCTCAAAGAATCACAACACACAACAAATCCTTCTAACCCTTTTGGTAAAGTCAAAAATAGGAGCGGATGTAAGCTTCTCTTTTAAAAATTGAAAACTCTTTTTACATTCATCGGTCCAAATAAATTTCACCTCCTTTTGTGTCAACTTTGTCAAAGGTGAAGAAATTGAAGAAAAAACTTCAATAAATCTATGGTAGTACCTACTAAGACCAAGAAACTCCAAATATCTGTCAGAGTCAAGGGCCTAGGCCAATTTCTCACCACTTTCAACTTTTTAGAATCTATGTTAATCCCTTCACTCGATATCACATGCCCTAGAAATGCAATTTCTTTGAACCAAATTCATATTTATCAAACTTTACATACAACTTTTCATCTCTCAAGGCTTACAACCTCCCGTAAAAATGTTTCTCACGTTCTTTCTCATTCCGAGAATAAATCAAAATATCATCAATAAATACCATAAAAATATATATCAAGGAAGGTTTTAAAGACCCTATTCATAAGATCCAAAAATATTGTCAGTACATTAGTTAGGCCAAATGACATCACCACAAATTCAAAATGCTCATACCTAGTCCTAGAAAATCCATTTTAGCAATATCATAGTCCCTCACCCTCATTTGATGGTATCCGAAGGAAAGATCAATCTTAGAAAAATGACTAGCCCCTGGAAATTGGTCAAATAGATCATCTATCCTTAGTATAATTATTCTTTATAGTGACCTTGTTGAGTTATTGGTAGTAGATGTACATTCTAAGTGGGCCATCCCCAAGGTGACTTGCTAGGCCCAATAAAACCCTACTCTAATAAATCTTTTGATTGATCCTTTAACTCTTTCAATTCCACTGAAGCCATATGGTAGGGAGAAATGGAAACAGATTGTGTATTGGGGAGAAGGTCTATGCAAGGAGTTCAACGGGAGAGATATCAAGAAACCCATTGACCACTGAAATTTACTCAATAGGAGGAACTTTAGACTCGGCATCTCTAACCCTTATAAGACGATAATTGTAACCCTTAGAAATCAATTCCCCAGCCTTAATACAAGAGATAAACTTACCCTTAACCACCAAATCATAACCTTTCTACTCAGGGATAGTTTTATTAGGAAATTGTGGATTCTAAAATCAACGAAAGCATAATATGTATGTAACTAATTCATCCCAAAAATAACGTCAATATCTACCATGTCACGTTCCACAAAATCACAAGGCAAGACATTATGCAATATGGATATGGGACAAGCTTTATGGACTCTTCTTGTAACAGTAGACTGACCAATGGGGGTAAACATCGAGAAGGGTTCACATACAATTCAAGACACACGTCATGTCTATTAGCAACAAATGGGATAATGAAAGATAGAGTGGCACCCAGATCTAATAAATAATACACATCATAATCATAAAAAAATCTTTGACATATTGGTAACAACATCGGGCGCCTTATCCACTCCTTGCCTTCTTTGAAGAGCATAGAACTGGTTGTGATGTGGAGCACCCCTTTGTTGACCACCTTGTTCCCCTTGACCTCCGTGGGCACCTTGTACTTGAGGATTACCATCTCTACCCTTGTTCAAAGCATTTGGACAATCCGCAACCTTGTGGCCCATTTTGCCACACTCGAAGCAAGCACCCATAGCTCGTAGCATCTACCACCATGATTCTTAACACACTTTCCATACCTAGGAAATATTTTTCCACCATTACCATCTTGAGCTTTAGTTTTGGGAACCCTATCATTGGTGAATCATTGGCTTTGAGCATTACTTGATCCCTGGGCTTGAAATTTATGGCCTTGTTGAAAACGACCACCTCCACAACCTCTAGCACCTTGAAATCTACCATCAAAATGATCTCTCTTGGACTCCCCACTCTTTCTCTTTTTAAGCTTTTCTCCTTAAAGTTGCTTGTCATATGTCAAAAGCCAAGACAAGTCCATATTCTCAAAAAGAATAGCGGTGTGGCATTTTTCATTAACCAAGTCAGATATTTCTGACACAAACTGTTCATCCTTGCTTGAGAATCAGCAACCAAGTGAGGAGCATACTTTGAGAGCTTGTTGAACTTAAGGGAATACTCCCTTACACTCATGGAGACCGATTTGAGATTCATAAACTCCATCATATTTGCTTCCCTTGGTTCAATAGGAAAGAAATGGTTGAGGAAGGTAGCTTTGAATGCTTCCCAAGGAATAGGCTCATCATTCTCCCTCTCTACCTTTCATTGAGCAAACCATATTTGAGCAAGGGCTCTAAGTTGATAGGATGCAAGTTCTACCTTCTCCTCCGAGCTTACCGCCATAATAGCAAGAACTTTGTAGGGTCTAGGTACCGCTCCGGAGTAGGAGCTCTTTGTGTCATCCATCTTAGCAGCATAATCTAGAAGTTGCAAAAGGCAATCATTAGAGATAGGAAGTCTTAAATCAAGTTCTAAAGCATGAAATAAATCATGAAGAAGGGATTCATTTCATAAAATCCTTATAGCTTCTATTCATAGTTATGGCACATTTTACTACCATGAACAAGACACTACTCAACGTAGTTTCGCATCTCAAAATTCCCCCTAGATGTAACTAATACCTGCCCACACTATTTGTCGGGAGAACCAAACATGCATACACACATCCAAATTATCAAGGCACGGAGATACAATAAGTGCAAAGCCAAACCATATCACTACTCATAAAAAAGGAATAACTATCAAACCAAGATCGTATATCAAGTTACGAAAGAAAAAGGTCACTTACAAAAATATCTCTAGTCCAAATCCCACAATAAGATCATGGAGCATCTAATAGAGTAATATGAGTTTTTTAACTGTCGGGTATATAAATCCCAAGGATAAAAAAATATAAACTATAATAGATAGAGCTGAAATAATAACCTCCACGAACAATGTGAAGGCTCACCTCAGCAACAACATCCACGGGAACGAATTTGTCAGCCACAAGTCTCACCTTCTACAACAGTATCTACATTGACATACACGTAAGGAGTGAGCTATGTAAATATAACCCAGTAAAATCCTCGACCTATGACTTTAATACACTTGAACAAGAATTATAAAATACATCTGCACATCAAATATACATAAATAATATACATAAAATATACTTCATAATATAAGGCTCAATAAGTTCAAACAATGTTCAAAAGGGTCTCTACATGTCTCAATTTAATCCACACTCAAAACTTGCCATAAACGGCAGTGAAGAAGCTCAATCCATCACCCTGATAAGTCCATGCAACATATATAATGCTCTAAAAGTATACTTAGGCAGCGTGTACAAAGCTCCTAACTTATTACGGTGGGATGAGTATACCCCTAACATATTACGGCGGCTATGTATGCCCCCTAGTAACCATATCACAAGAAAAAGGATATCCAGCATCACACCATATATAACTTATAACAATATTCGGTATTCTTCTCAAAAATAGCATATCTAGGGATGATTAAATAATACCAACTCTCTCGAGCACATGTTAGTCCTAACACATGCACCAGGCAGAGAAATATATTTTTAAAGCATGTTTGAAAAGAAAGCACTAAAGCTTAAAGTCTCACTTACCTTATTAATGATAAGTTCCACAACCTTGCACGCGTAGAACACCCACCAAAACAACCCCTACTTACCTCAATCCATGAAAAAAATATCGATTATCAATATCAATTATGTTGGCCAAACTCAAGTCTCAATTTCCCTAGCGTTTAAGTTTAGGATTAAACCCTATTACCCAATACCTTAGGCAATAAACTAAAAGTAAAGGTATTCTTAATCTCATTGTTAAAACTGAATTGGTGAAAATACTAGTAAATAAGTTTTTCAACTAACAAGAGCACAAACAAGAAAATACTTGCACTTCGTCACCCAAAACAGTGGTACAAAGATCAAATTGATTTTATGTATGAATTTCTCGGAATAACCTTGATAAGCCGCGTGTTTTCTTCCAAAAGAAAAGGATGAAAATCTGCCCTAATTTTTCTTTTTCTGCTGCGACTACAGATTGAAGAAAAAGAAGGGATCTGGTTGCTTCTCTTGTTATTATTATATTTTTATTTGTTATTCTTTTACTAAAAGTTACTAGTGGTTAAATTATCAATTAATCCTTTATTTAAAATAAGGGTTATTACATGTGGTGTGTTGGATTTTCGAGGACCATTTACAAACCTAATATTCTAATACCAAGCTTGCCACGATCCAAGCCTAGGTCCTAGGTATGACATAGTGAATGGAGAACTCGAAAGAACTCAAAACAAGCCTCAAAGCATATAAAGCACATCCTTGGTTGCGGAAATGTAAATCAAGCATCACAGAATTCAAAACTAAGGAAAATCAGGGCTTTGGACACAAGCTATTGGGGGAGAAAGGAAATAGGAATTTCTATCATCCAATCACAAACAAAGACTAAGGCGAGGGTTAATCTGACTCAACCTATGGGGAAGTAGGGACTTAGGAAGATCAGAATATGCCATCAACATCTAACAAATACATATAATGGATAGGGACTAAAGGAAATCTCCATAAATACATAAGCGACATAAGAGTCAAGCACTTCACATCATCCAACAACACATCTAAACAGGAGTGGAACGGGGCCTAAGACATATCCCAAGCTAACACTCAAAATCAATACAAAAGTAAATAAGTCCTAACATAAGCATCATAGAAAGTAGATATTGTCCCCGGATTAGAGGACACACCAATAGTAAATCTCTGAGTAAACCCACTAGCTACTAGAAAGTGGATGAATAGGAGCTCTAACCCCTACATTGTTAGATCATGAAGTAAAATGTATGCATTAGTACTTGGAATGTACTAAGTATGTAGGGTGTGATGCAACCAAAAAGCATAATTTAAAGTTAGACAAGATGCATAATCATCTATAGTGGATATGAGCTCAATATGACATTGATAATCAATGCTTAAGTAAAACATACATGGGAGATAGTCAAAATCTCATAGCATAGAATCCATATATGGGAAGGGACCTTAACCGACAATTAAGGCCATGCGAGCTACTACATGGAACATTGATGTTGCCTCCACACTAGACAAGGAGTGGTCTACTTACCAAGGTAAACCATACACTCACCTTACAGGAACATCACCCATTTCTGAGAGAGAGAGAGAGCGATTCTTACAAATACCTTAGGGGAGCTTCTCCTATTTTCGATAATATACAACAAAGGTCTTATGAGAACTACACGAATTTTGGTCATTATTTAGTGTGTATCTTATGGGAACACCTCCCATTGCGGTGAATCACGCAACAAGAATTATATGGATCCATTAGTTAATCACAAACCTATTGTGGCAACGTAGTTAAGGGACAACGGTGATCTGTCAAGGTCCTCTCAATGCTATGTCAACATTCCACAGAATACTTAAATCTTAATCATAATCATAATATACATAGCCTCATAATATATCATAACATCAACATAAAGTTTCTCATCAAAACCAACGCTTCAAAGCATCATAGAAGGGCTCATAATCTTATTCGACATTCATAGAACTTCTCATACGTTCACAGCATAATTGGATGCCCATATTCTTTCATAACATGTCTTGCATAATTTTCCATAAGACATATCCTCATCATAAGAGATTCGTCATATAGCTTTGGTCAAACATGGTGTGTCTATGCACATATGCTTAAAATAATAATACAAGAGTATAGAACATGAATGTGTAAAACATGATCATGAGAATTCATTCAAAACCACCCACTATCATAATATCAAAACCCAGAAATAGGTCATCATGAAATCCATTCCAAAATATATAATCTTTCATAATTTTTCAAGATATCATAGTATGCAAAACTTTAACATCATAAAGCAAATCATAATTTTTATCATTGATAGGAGCTCATGCATTAATAGATGAATAACCAATAATTCCCAACATAAATCATGCATTGAAGAAGTAATAGAGCATACCCATAAACTTGGGGGATTCACCTTAGTGCTTGAACTTCAATGGAGGTTCTTGAAAATCTAGAAACTGATTGAGGAATTTTTGAGAGGTTTTTGGAGGATTTTGGGAGAGTTCAAGAGCGATTTAGGGCTAAAATGTCTGAAATGTTCAAGGAATCCCATCTATAAGGGTGTTGGATTATGTCCCGATTGCCCTCACTTGAATAAGAAAAAGTTCAGAAAACTTTACACATGGAGGGAGCAAATGGGTGTCCGGCGAAGGTCCTTTTTATGCGAAGTTCGACTTTTCCTTTTTTTAACCTAAATGAGTTTAGACCATTTTTGTACTATCCCTGAACATATCTGCGACGTGGTCTGGTCGCCTACTTTTCTTGTTAAGGCAAAATCAACTGAAAAATTACTTTTCAATTCTGTTGACCAAAAAATCTAAGGCGACCCTTTTCCTACACAATTTTACCTCCTGAAAAGAATACAAACTCGGATTTGCCAAAAAATGCAAAAAATTTATGATATTCAAGAAATATACCATAAGGACATTCCGAGTTGCGTGGGAGGTGTTACACACTCTCAAGCACCAATTTAATCCAAAATTCACAAAGAGGCTCAAAATGAGACTGAAAGCCTGGGGCATGCATGAAAGGTAATTCTAGATCAAATTTGACATACCAGAGCCAACTACACTGGCGGAATTCTCATTTGGGCATGATTTTCAAGAATGTTGATTAAGGTCAAACTTAGACCAAAGCTTAAAACCTAAATTGTCTAATGCACAAACTCGCAACGAAAGCCTCGAATTCAAGAAAACCATGCCACTTGCCTAAGATGATTCCTTCCGAGTTGATAGAGCTATCAAAGTAGAATTTTGAGACTATTTTTTTAGTGTTTTGACCGAAGTTAACTGTTTAAACTCCAAGAACTCCACCATCCAAATACTTACATAGAATCCAAATGAATGACCAAACTGTCACAAGCAAGTCATAAATAACTTGTGACCACTACGAAAAGTTCTAAATTGTAAAAAGATCGGGTAATGAAGGAAATGACCTGGAGGGTCATTATCCAATTAATGGACGATAGATTTCAAAGATATAAAGTTTTTCTTCGCATCTTAGTTGAGAAGTTAAAATTGTTATTTCAACTTTTTGTCCTTCAAATCTTTTATAAATGATTTTATCATTTTTATTAGATAATGATGGTGAAGCGAGATATCACAAATTCTGTTTGATTCTATTTAGCATGAACGATAGGGTTAAAACAGTTGGGGATCTCGAAAGAAGTGAATATTACATTTCCTATAATGAAATCTCTCCATTTTCCATGACTCGATCTATAAAATAATTTCTTCATTTCACATAACTTATGATTGCACGCAATATTATGATTAATCACCACTCTTGAGAAATCCAAATCAATAAGAAATTCTTTCTCCTTTACTTAATCAATTACTTGCATTGTTATTTGTATTACTTTGGTCTCACACTATCGATGCATTAATATAAGTTTGATTAATTATGTTGCTTCTAACCGTATTCTGAACAATTTAACTTAATTAAACTAACTTTAGACAAAACAACGAACATCATGAATCATTTTTTTTGGGTATATAAACATCTAATCTTATTGATGTTATGTCAAAAGCATGATTCACTTTAGAAAGTAAAAAGTATAAAATGAGTAATACATTTCTAATGTTGAGGAAAGGGGAGAAAAATAACTTTTCATACTTAATTAAATAAAGCATGATTATGGGAGAGGTGAGTATTATTTAAGATACATTTGTACTATATAGTATTAAATAAATAAAACCAGCTGTAAATTGTATGCGTTGCAAATCAAATTAACTAAACTGAATTAGTTTCCCAAGAGATCCCAGAAAACCTCTGGTTTTTTGTATTCTGAAATACATAAAGCCTGAAAAATGACAAAAATAAAAGAGAGTGATTACTGAAAAAATAGTTATGGAATAAATTAAGTATGATGGGGGATTGAAACATACTTGCATGGAAAAAGCTATATGAATCAATAAGGATTCGTCCCATGGCTTTCCAATAAATTGAAGACCAATAGGCAAATTGGAGTTATCATAACCAACCTACTCATAAAGAAAAATTAAACATGGATGAAGAGTGCCTCTGATCGATCAAAATCCAAAAACGAAAAGAGTGTAGAAATTGAAGAGCATACTGGTATAGTAATAGCAGGCAATCCCAGAAAGTTTCCTGCTATCTGGTATCGAACTAGTGCAGCTGAAATAATGAAAGCTTTCTCTTAAAATAACACCATTTAAAAGGGCACACTTAAAGTTACATCTTAGACTTCTAAATTTGATAAGTTTTTTTTTTTTCGGAGGGGGGAATTAACCATTAAGTAAACAATTAGTGATATATTTTATTTCTACCTATAAAAATATAAATAAAAGAACTAATACTCATCAATGAAGATTATTCGACACACATATGAATTATTTTTTATCTTGATTATCCCTTCGAACTTGACAGTTTGATAGTCTTGTCCTCCTTAAACACTATGAGACAAGAGTATGAAATATATTCTCTTTTAGAGAAACATTACATAGCAAGGATATATTCTATTTTAGGCGCTCTTAATCCCCATAATTTTTTGTTCTACATCTATCTATTAAAGTTTTTCTTCTCTTTTGCATTTCTTTGATCAAAACTGTAAAGTTGATTTTTTTAGAATACGATAGATTGCTCTACTAAAAATTTTAGAATATTCTAGAGTAGTATCTAGGATAATCTAAGATATTCTAGAGTAGAATATAATGTTACTAGAATTGTCTTGTAGATATTCTAGAGATTAGATTTTATTAAAAAATCATAAAATTTTGTAGATGTTGTAGTATCTAGAGTCATCCAAAGGAAAGTATAAATAAAGGTGGTCTTGTAAATTTGTACTCAACCCAACCAAATGCGAAAGCAATTCAAGAAGTCTTCTTTCATAATCAAGTTCTCCTTTTCAAAACATTCCTTCTCCTTTCTAGCTTTCTCTTCTTTAAGTGAATCTTCCAATCTTAGTTAACAATCTTGGGCTAGCAGAAAGCTTTCCCAATTATACTTTTCTTCTGCTATATTTCTCTACATGGTATCAGATCCATAGACAAAGATTGATTTCTGAATTTATTTCAAGATTGAGTTAGTGATCGATTCAAGTAGTTCATGTAGATGGATTTTAGTGATCGTGTTAAAGAACTGGGAATGAAGTTGTTGAACCATTCCAACTACAAGGTATAAAAGATATGTATGGAGTCATACCCTGTAGCTGAGGATTTGTGGAATACTGTTAACAGGAGTAACACAAGTCGTCCTACTAATGGACCAAAAAATAGCAACACATACAAGAAGCAAAAGCATACTAATGCAAACGCAGAGTTCATCCTAAAGAGGTCAATCTCCTCTAGCTTATTTGACCATATTATAAAGTGTGAATCAACTCATGAAATATGAAAGACCGTCGATTAGCTATTCAACAAGAAGAATAAAGCTTCACTACAGATATTGGAGAATGAATTGGGTAATACCATTCAAGGTAATTTTTCTATTGCCTAGTTCTTTTGAAGATTAAGAGCTTATATTTGGAGATATTTTTATTAAATCCAAAGGATACTATCTCTAATGCACCAATGAGAAGAATTTTCATTCGTGATTGAAACTTGAATATATTTCATTTGTGACGCTAATTCAAGGATGGGCTCAATAATCATCTTTGGAGGAATTTGAGAATTTATTGACATAACAAGAGTTACTGGACAAACAGTTGGTGGTGCATTTGTCAATGAAAGGGAAGAAAATGCACTTGTTGCCAACAAGAGTAACTTTAAAGAAAAGGCAAGAGATATGCCACATTGTCGATCCTCATATGATTCAACCTCACATAGAAAGAAGAAAGAATTTTCTAACTATTATGGTAAAAAGCCTCTCATATGCTAAAAATACGGTAAAATAAGACACATAAAAAGACATTGCCAAGCCAAGAAGAGAAACATAACTCAAATTAAGAAGGCTATTGAAGAAGAAGAAGACTGGGAAGGTGCTTAGTAGCTGAAACACGAGTAATAAATTTCATGGATTCTATCAATTTTAAAAGGAACTGAATTGAAGATTCAGAATATAATATTGTTGGTCACTTGGAGAAGCAAGACACTGATATTATCAGTATTAAGAAAGAAACTTTTGAGGTTGTTCATACTAGTGATATTGTAGCTTCTATTGAAGAAATCAAAGAAGTAGATCAAAATATATAGGGGTCCTTTGGTACAAAAATGAATAATGCAGGGATTAGTAATGCAGGAATTAGTTATGTAGGAATTAATAATGCAGGGATTAATAATGCAGGAATTATCTTTTACCCCTTGTTTGGTTCATTACTTCACACCTATGTTGTGGTTGATTTAAAATTTTACAAAAGTATTCTTTTCCCATTATATCCTTGACTTATTATGAGATATTATATTTTATATAATTGGGTCAAGTAGATAATTACCGGAGAAGTTTTTTTTGTAGCCTTCTAACTAGCTTGAAGAAGAACAAATTTGTTATCATGTTTTCTACTTAATTTCTCACTTGAGTTATTTGAAGACAAATAATTGTCATCTTAATAAACTGATTATTCTCAAAATATCAATTTTTAATTTAATAAAGATAGAATATCTACTTTTAAAATATAAAAGACCTTAAATAATAATATGATCGAATAAACCATTTATATTTACACATAAAAATTGCAAGTTGTAGTTTTAAATGGAGTTAATATCTTAAATCACTGAACTTTGAGAATTTATCTATTGAGGCTTTGTTTTGCATAATAAAGTCACTCAATAAGATATTTGTATCAACAAAATAACTCAACTAAATTAATTGTCGAAATAAATTTTGACATGCCAATTTTATTTTTTATATTATGTAAATATGAACCCATAAATAAATAAAATTGTAAGTTCTAGTTTTAAATGGAGTTAATATCTTAAATCACTCAACTTTGAGAATATACTATTAAGCTTTGTTTTGTATAATAAAATCACTCAATAAGGCATTTGTATCAATAAAATAACTCAACTAAATTAATTATTGAAATAAATTTTTGGCATGCTAGTTTTATTTTTTATATTATGTAAATATGAACCCATAAATAAAGAAAATCAAAAAATTTGATATGACAAAAAAATTATTCTATAGTATGTAAATATGAACTCAAAAAAAAATGTAAGTTAATTTATTTAAATAAATTTATAGTACAAAACTACAAATATAAAATATAACATCAAGAAAATAAAAAAATAATTAAAAGAATTTGAGGGGATTGAGGGATAGTTTGGTCATTTAAGGGGCTTATCCAAGGATTGTTATACCTGGATTAGCTATCCCTCCATTTTCTAGGGATTAAATAATACCATGAATGAGGTATAACTAATCCATGGATTAAATCAAAGTAACTAAATAATGAATTTATTAAATTATCCAACGATTATTCTTAATCCATGGACTACTTTTATATAATACATCCTACCAAACATGTCCATAGTGTCTAGAACGGTATATGTTGATGTTCTTTATAGAGAAAGCATTGAAGAATATGTAGTGGAAGTTGAAGTCTCTAGTCAATAATCTACCCTATCAAGGTCAATCTCTAGCGCAAAACAAGTATTTGAAATAGATGAAGACGTAAAAGGCCAAATAGATGAAAAAGCTGAAATTGAAGTTTTAATTTCAAATAGAAAGAAATATGGTATGATCTTTGAAAGATCTGAAGCTGAAATATGATGAGTCCTAGATTTCGACTCATATTGAACCTGAATGGAGCATAATATGAGCAAGGGCACTAATTTCTCTCTCTACGTAACGGTCCTCTCCTATCTCTAACGGCTAGCAATACGTGAAGCACTTGCATTACTTGAAATTTGGTCTGCTGCAACATTTTTTAAGCATCGATTACACAACCATAGCCGTAGATTATCTATTGCAACGGTTCTAATCGTTGTAATATATCCTTAAAGGTAAAAGAACAATTGTTAAAATAAATGATGACATTATTTCAATGACCATTGCCATGGAGATTCAGTAGCAACAAGTATTTATAACTGTTGCAATAGAGGATTCAGAGCAATGGTTATTTTATGAAAATTTTAGCGCTCACAATTTATATCCCAAAAAATATTTTCCTCCACCAAAATAGTGTACCCACAAACTTTTTCATTCCATTTAATAAAAAGTCTAAGTCTAAAACCTCATTTAAAATTATTCAGGGTAGAGAACCAAAGGTTAATCTCCAGTGAAGAAGACGATGTGCTTCGCCTGCAAATTTTGGACGAGCTGCAGTGAAGATAATCTTTGATAGTCTTCTTTTACAATCTCAAGGGTTCATCTCCAGTGGCCTTCCTTGGTAATGGTCTTCTTCCATAGTAGTCTTCAAAGCGCTTCAGTGGTGTGATTTTCAAGTTTCTCTATGTGCTCCATAATTTCTAAGTCCTCATTGTCTCTAATTTGTAGTGTATTTATTATTTTTCAAAATTAGGAACTTCCTTGAAGGGTTCTTGAAAAATCTTAAAGAATAACTTATGGGTTTGTCTGAAATCTATGTCATTGTTCTAATTGGGGTGTTGTGATTAATATTTCATGTTAGTGAAGTTCTCTATTGATCCTTAGAAGAAGAACATATCTATTTGTAGCAAGTTGTTTCAGACTTTCATTTGATTTTTCATCAAATATGATCTTTAGTTTACCTTTTCTTACTTAAAAATATGAAAGAACTTACAAGGGTAATAATTTCATTAATGAGACTAATTAACAATTATAAATAGTTGTATTTTGGGTAAAATAGATTTACATCATTAGATATTATAGTTCAAAAATCAATATGAAGTCATTTGTTTGACTTCCTCAAGTTTTTTCTTTTTAAAAAGTTTAAAACTTGAAAGAGATCACTAATTGCTTACAAGTTTGAGTTGAGACTTAATAACTAAATGTTTTATCTCTCTATTTGGAGTGTTCGTATTTAATTGATTTGATTTAACAAGGCTCGATTTAGAGCTTCTTATTTGCATTCTGATGGTGATATAAAGTGAAAGGCTAAAAGATGACAAGTAAAATAAGTTAATTTGTTAGACTTGTGGCTAACTTTTTAATTAAATTCTTGAGTTCTTGGGACCCACACAGCGGAGTGAGTAATAAAATTTAGGGGGAAGAATAAAGTAAAATAGACATCAGAAAATTTAACGTGGTTCAGCTAAAACTTTTGGGCTATATCCACAGATCAACACTTCTAGTATATTTCTTCTACTATTACAAATAGTAAGCACAAGTGTATAATTTCCTCTATTATTACAAAGTGTAGGCACTCATAGAAAACTAGCAAAAATAGTGACCACACTATTTCTTTTAGGAAAAAATATTTCCTAAGCACACACTCTAATTTTTCTTTACATATTATTTTATTTTATAGTCTATGGTATACCTCACAAAAGAAATAAATACACAATATTTATTTCTTTTTCTGTGGCTCTCTCTAATTTTTCTCTCTATTGAATTAATTCATGAAGGAGCTGAATTACTCCTTTTATAGACAAACTTTGCCTGCTTTGTTGACAATTCAGAAAGAAAAAAAAAAGTAAACCATCCAATCATGTATATGTCGCCACTTTGCAATCAAATTGCATTACTTGCCAAATTGAATAAACTGTCAAATTCCAAAGCAATTTACAGTAGTTATCAAAGTTGAAACTTTTGACATGTGAGCCCTCCATTTGGAGGGACCCACTCAAAAATTCTCCCCCTTCAGACAAATGGAGAGCTATACAATTTTATAATTTCGACTGTCATGCCACAACTCCCCCTACAAATGCAATTAGGTAACCTGATATAGAATTTTTCAAATCAACATCGCCAGTTAAATCTGCTATACATCTTGCACCGCTACTATCAACTAGTGGGACACGCCACTTGACCACTACTTTGTCGAGAAGACTTTCGATGCAAGGCATCAAACATAGATCTCCAATTGCTTGGTCATGATTTCACATCGAGAACCAAGACTACATAATCTCGTGACCTCCCCTCCAGCGATTATCATTTCAGATCTGCTATCATCTTGTACCGCTGCAACAATCTGCGGGACACGCTGCCCAACCACCTTTTTTTCTTGTTGGGAAGACTTTCGACACAAGGCATTACCGCAGACCTTCACATCGCTAGGTTACACCATCTGATCCGTCAAATCATCTTGTACCGCCGTTATCACTTAACGGGACAAGCCACCTTTACCACCTCTTGACAGGAAGCTTTTAGTCCTAGTGCCACACTGGTGACTCCGCACACGTCAGTCCATCACTCCTTCACCCCGAACCTAGGCTCTGATACTACTTGTTAGGACCGCACGCACCCTTACCCCAACCCCGCATTAGTATGATATTGTCCGCTTTGGACTAAGCTCTCACGGATTTGTTTTTGGGCATCTTCCAAAAGACCTCATACTAATGAAATGGGTAGAACCTTATATGTTGGTCATTTTGCTTGTCTTTACCTCTATTGCCATAAACCTAAACCAGTCTCTGATACTACTTGTTAGGGACCGCACGGCGGATTGAACAATAAAATTTAGGAGGAATAAAGAAAGCAAAATGGACACAAAAAATTTAATGTAGTTCACCCAAAACTTTTGGGCTATGTCCACAAATCAACACTTCTATTATATTTCTTCTACTATTACCAATAGTTGGCACAAGTGTACAATTTTTCTACTATTACAAATAGTAGGTTCTCAAAGGAAAAATACCACAAATAGTGAATGCACTATTTCTTTTAGAAAAAAATATTTCCTAAGCACACACTCTAATTTTTTTCTTCACAGACTATTTTATTTTATAATTTATGGTATAGCTCACAGAAAAAAATACCCCATGTATTTTTCTTTTCCTCTAAGACTCTTTACATTTTTTCCCTCTCTTCTTGATTAATTCACGAAGGAGCTGAATTACTCCTTTTATAGGCAAACTTTGCCTGCTTTGTTGACTATTCAGAAAGGAAAAAAAAGTAAACCAACCAATCGTGTATATGTTGCCAATTTGCAATCAAATTGCATTAGTTGCTAAAGTTGAATAAACTGCCAAATTCCAAAATTTGCAGTAGTTGCCAACAATATAGACATTCTTAGGACGTCACTGAAAATGAACTGAAATGGTTGAAAGCATACTTTGACATCCAATACTACACGTATGTGTAATGACCCTCTGGGTCATTTCTGTAATTCTGTGATTACTCTGTTGATTTGAGCTTTTGTATGGTGACCTCCAACCTTTTATGACATATTGGGGTTGTTGGAATGGTTACAAGGTGATTTGATTGTGAATTGAGTGAATTTGCAAGTTAATGAGAAGTTACAATTGTAAAAATGAGATTTCTGATCAAACCCTAGCTAACTACATTAGAATGGGATTCAAACGATTCCAGTAGCTCTAGAACAGTCGATTTAGGCTAAGAGGGTGGTTGGTCCAGGCAAAGAGGGCCCTGATATGATTTTGAGCCAAAAGTTATCAAATGAGTCCAACCAAAAGCTAAAAAGTGCATTTTTGTAAAAACCTAGCTAAACAAGCTCAAAATGAAAATCTAATGGTGTGGTCAGCACATGAACATTGGAAACATTCTAAAACGACCCTTCATCAGTTGACAGGTGTATCCGATTACATTTTGACCCCTCAGTTCTCTTAGCTAAAATTAGTCATAAAGAAGTGGGACACTTATTTTTTTCGTAGGATACTCCGTTATGAATTTCAACCACACAATTGGATCTGGAATGTCAAAATTCATATGGTTGCACTATTTGTTTATGTAAGACGGGCATCGAACGCCTCGGGAATACCCCAAGAAAGTATGCAAGTTGGCTGGTGCTGCACCAACAAAAATAAACCAGCGCGTTCGCGGAGGATTAGGTGTGTTCATAGAGAAGCACATGCCAAAGCTCCATGTTCGCAGAGCCTCAGGTGCATTCGTGAAGACCTGACTTTTAGAAAGGCACTGCGTTCGCGGTCCAAGACCCGCATTCGTGGAGGCCAAGTGAGGGCTGCCATGCCTATTTAAGGCTGGTCGTCGGCAGCCATTGTTAGAAATTTCCCAAGGTCATAAAAAGTCATCTGGAGCTCCATTTTGATGATTCAACAGCTTACGTGACTCGTATTTTTGTAAGGAACGTCATTGTTAAGTCGGATTCGTGATTCAGCACGTATGTCAAGGCAAAGTCATTTTAGTTGGTTATATTGTCAAAATTTGTGAAAACTTTGCGCTTTGTTATCTTGGCCGATTCTTGACCAAATAAAGTAAAACTTGAATCTAAATTGTTCTACAATATTCTAGGAAAACTTTGTTG
This sequence comes from Solanum ossicruentum, assembly GCA_025774065.1. Lineage (NCBI taxonomy): Eukaryota > Viridiplantae > Streptophyta > Magnoliopsida > Solanales > Solanaceae > Solanum > Solanum ossicruentum. The sequence continues at coordinate 10,825,472 of JAOTQR010000045.1, read as the reverse complement.
TATTTTTTATGGAAATAGCAAAGGATTTTGGAGTATTTAAGAGCTTCAAGGCTCATGTAGAAAATGAATCTGGAAGGGCCATAAAGACTCTTCGAATTGATCATGGTGGCGAGTATTGCTCAAAAGTCTTTGAAGATATTTGTGAATCTAATGGAATTCGAAGAGAGTACTGCTTCTTATACACCACAACAAAATGGTGTATCGGAGAGGAAGAATAGAACTATTCTCAATATGGTACGGAGTTTGTTTGCTAGAGGAAAAATGGAAAGACTTTCTAGCCAAATGCAATAAATTGGAGCATTCATGTACTGAATATAGGTCAAACATTTGTTGTTCAAAACATGTCTCCAAAGGAGGCTTGGAGTGGAAGAAAATCAATAGTCAACCACTTTCAAATTTCTGGTTGTATTCGTATGCACATGTTCGAGATGAGAAGAGGAAGAAGCTTGATGACAAAAGTGAAAAGTGTATTTTTGTTGGTGTTAGTGAAGCACTAAAGGCATATAAATTGCTTAATCCACTAAGGAAGAAGATCCTAATCAATACAGTTATTTTTTATGAAGAAGACACTTGGGGTTGGAGGCAGCAGTCTACTCCAATCATATTTGAAAATGAAGTCGAAGAAGTAGTTGCAGCAACCAAAAAGGCATATAAATTGCTTAATCCACTAAGGAAGAAGATCCTAATCAATACAGTTATTTTTTATGAAGAAGACACTTGGGGTTGGAGGCAGCAGTCTACTCCAATCATATTTGAAAATGAAGTCGAAGAAGTAGTTGCAGCAACCAAAAATTTCTGAAACTTCCATTCAAGAAGATGTTGAAATTTCACCATCAGTAGTACCTGAAATTTCTAAAACTCCTATTCAAACGGTTGTTGAAACCTCACCATCAATTTTGGAAGAAATTGATGCAGCTGATCAGCCTCTTCATCGTGCTCGCAGAAGGCCTGCGTGGATGATGGATTATAAGGTAACAGGAATTGATATTAATGAAGATGTTTTCCACTTTGCATTGTTTGCAGATTACAATTTTTAACCTTTGAGGATGTTGTCAAAGAGGAGAAATGGCGGAAAGTTATGGATGATGAGATTGATTCTATTGAATAAAATGGCACCCGAGAGTTATTAGATCTTCTGAAGGGGAAAAATATTGTAGGTGTCAAGTGGGTCTATAAGATGAAACTCAAGGAAAATAATGAAATAGACAAGTATAAGGCGTGATTGGTGTTTAAAGGATACAAGCAAGAGCATGAAGTGGACTACAGTGAAGTTTTTGCGCCAGCTGCAAGGCATGACATAATAAGAATGATAATTGTTGTAGCGGCACAAAATTTGTAGCCTATCTTTCACTTGGATGTCAAATAGGCTTTCCTACATAGATACTCGGAGGAAAAGGTATTTATCGAGCAACCTTCTGGCTATATGAAAATTGGATCTGAGCATAAGGTATAAAAGTTGAAAAAAGCTCTTTACAGACTAAAACAAGCTCTGCGAGCTTGGTATAGTCTCATTGAGACTTACTTTCAAAAAGTTAATTTCCTGAAATGTCCATATGAGCACTCTCTCTTTGTTAAATTTGAAGAATCTGAAAAAATTGCTCATTTATTGTTTATATGTTGATCATCTTATATTTACGGGGAAGTCTATGATCGGTGAATTCAAGATGTCTGATCTTTGTAAGATGCATTATTTTCTTGGTTTAGAAAAAGTGCAACTTGATGGCGGTATCTTTTTTTCCCAAAAGAAATATGTACGGGAAATTTTAGACTGATTCAAGATGAAGAATTGCAATTCTATCAATACTCCAGTTGAGTTTGGCTTGGAACTAAACAAAGTTGGGAGAGAAAAAAAGATGGATAGTACATTTACAAGCAAATTGTGGGCAGTTTGATGTACCTAACTGCAACAACGCTAGACATCATGTATGTTGTTAGTCTTGTAAGTAGATATATGGCGAGCCCCGCCAAAATTCACTTGCTAGCTGCAAAAAGAATCATTTGCTACTTACAAGGAACTAAGGATTTTGGTTTGTTCTACAAGCAGAGTGAGAAATCAAGTTTTCTTGGTTTTACTGATAGCGAATATGCAGGAGACCAGGATGACAAAAAGAGCACTTCAGGTTATGTCTTTATGATAGGCATAAGGGCTGTTTCATAGTCTTTTAGGAAGAAAAAGATTATCGCTTTATCGAGTACTGAGGCTGAATTTGTTGCTGCTACAGCTTGTACTTGACAAGTTGTTTGGCTGAGAAGAGTTCTTGAAGAGCTATAGTTCAAACAAGAAAGAGCAACTACAATTTTTGCGACAACTCTGCCATCAATCTATCAAAAAATCCAGTGCTACACGGAAGGAGTTAGCACATAGACATGAAGTATTATTTTCTACGAGATCTCAATGATGAAGGAACAATAGAGTTGGAATATTACTAAAGTGAACACCAACTAGCTAATATCTTTACCAAACCTCTCAAGTTGCTTCCTTTCAAAATTTTGAGGAGGTTGATTGGAGTTGACACTATGGAAGAGTTCAAAAAGTTGAAGTTAAACTGAAGCATGAGAGTTGATATTTCAGTTTAAGGGAGGGTGGTAGTTTAAAAGATTTCGGTTAGTAAAATAAGATTTGTTGGTAAATAAAATTCCTATTTGACAGGTATGTCCTAGTCTTTAGGAAGTAGTTTTATACATGGGTTGCTATTTATTCTTTAGGAGAAAGCTTTGTAGGGTAATTCCTAAGTTTTTGCTTAAGTCTGTTGTGTTTTTTTTTTTTTTGCTATAAAAAGACTGCAATAGCAGCATTGAAAATCATTAGTCAATAAAATTTCTTTTCATACTTACTCTCTATTCTACTTCTGCTTCTTGAGTCTATTTTGCTATTGAAAATCATCAGTCAATAAAATTTCTTTTCATACTTACTGCCTTTCTTTCTCTATTCAACTTCTGCTTCTTAAGTTTATTTTGCTATCAGTTTTAATGTAGATGATGGTTTAAATTCTCGTTATGTTATATGTGCTTGTTAACTATATCGTTAGTATTACCTGCATGTACGAAAATAGGTAATAACAGAATGAACCTAATAAAATAACTGTTGTGATCAAATTTGATGCAATGGACTTGTTACTTGATTGTGCAAGTTTGTAAAACATTCATTGTAGTTGTGATTGTGATTGTGATTGTAATTGTTGTTGTGCTTGTGGTTAGGATCAGATGTCAGACATTATGATTTATGAGGGTGCCTTATTTTAGCATCGTATGTTGATCCCACCTAGAGTTTAGGCTTGAGACATGACATTTGAATCTTTTCATACCTGCTTTCTACTTTTAAAATTCTTCTTCGAAATTTAGTTCTCTATTTTTAGCTTTTGTGTAATCTTTCTCCATTAGTGTTGAGGGAATCAATTCAAATTGCATTTCATGCACCTGGATCACCTCTTCAAGTGTAGCTATTTCCTTAAAGATATAGCCAAATGTATCTCCACTTTATTTATACATTGTTGTGAATTGTTGGATGTCTTTGATTTCTACCTCCTCATCCATTTTGTTGTTTTGAGACATGAAAGGATTTACAGTGACTTTAATATTCTGATCCTTTATTTGTAGGTGACACAGGGGTGATTTTCTTTTTCGTCACCACTTATTGGCAGTTTGCAACACTCACAAACTTCAGCCACAACACACAGCAACAATCTAAGTACTACACTGTTTCGAATTGCAACAACACAGAAACGTAAAACACTTAGCCAAGTTTACAGGAACGCTTCCCAACCTTTTTATTGATAAATCAACAAGAAGGAAAGACCTCACAAATTCGTCTAAGGCATAGAACACTCTTCTTAATGCCTTAGACGAGTTTCATCCTTAGTTTAAATAAATCTGCACATGGTAGTTACAAGGATAAGATAATCAAACTATTCATGTGCCTAGCACATGGCATGCCACATCAGAAATCCACTAAGTATACAATAGTTATATTCTAACAGTCACATTCAAATTCGAATTTAAACTAAGCAATGCATGTGCCATGCACATGCCCCATGTCTTAGGCGAATTTGCACAATGCTAACACTTAGAATATTTTGTTGCCGCCTTTCAACACTTAAATATTTTCTGAATTTTTGCCAGCACCTTTCCCACACATGAATCAGCATTTCCTTGCCATCGTCAAGTCCCACAACCTTGCCTTGTCGAGCCAACACATTGCCAGCCTTGCCAAGCCTTAGTCTTGTCAAGCAACACGCTACCTTGCCTTGCCGATGCCACTACTTTATCTTGCCTTGCCTTGCCATATGCCCAAGTCTGCCAAGCCATCACTCCAGCATCCTTAGCCATGGTGTTCAAGCTCACTTGCCAACACCCAATTAGCTTGAACACCTTACTGCACTATCAAGACTTAGCCGCACAACCACACTACATTGCTTACCTACAAATATGCCAAGGCCAATATAGAAGTCCTAGCTATGCTCGTGCCACGCCCGTGCCATGACGTTAATTAGACTGGGGTTTATCAAACTATCCCCACCTCTTGAACTCGATGCCCTCATCGAGACTATTTTGAGATAGTCATTGATTTGGTCATCAAACTATCACAGGTCCTTTGCTTTCTCCCAAACAGAATCTTAAGTCAATTTTCCCTTCCAATGCACCAAGAACTCTGTCTTGGTCTTCCTTTTCCCCACAACCTTGTGATCCAGTATTTCTTCAATTTCAACATCAAATTATGTTGGAATTGAAGGAGGATCCCTCTTTTTCCTATTCCTCTCTATTCATCTATAAAATAAGGTTTCAAAAAGTTAACATGGAAGGTTGGGTGAATTTTTAACCTTTCTGGCAGCTTCAACTTGCAAGAAATTCCCCCACTTTCTGCACAACTTCAAACGAGCCATCATACTTAGGGATCAGTCCCTTATGTCTTGTCTTGCTCGTAATTTGTTTCTGGATTTGTGGAGTAAGCTTCACCAAAAGTTGGTCACTCACATTGAACTCCAATGGGTGCCTATTCTGGTCAGCATATTTCTTCATGCACTACTGAGCCTTGCGCAGGCTGTTTTATGCCTTAGAAATCATTTCAGTTCTGTCCCTTGCAACCCTGTATGCTGTTGGACACTTCCCTTGATGCCTGTCTTTGCAACATCTTGTGGAGTCATAAGTTGTCTGCCTAGGACAATCTCAAATGGCCTCATCTCTATTAGTGAAGATTTGTGCAAGTTATAGCAAAACTGGGCCTTATCAAGCAAACTCGCCCAATTTCTTTGACTTGTAGTCACAAAATGCCTCAAGTACCTTTCCAACAAATGGTTTATCCTCTCCGTCTGCCCATCCATTTGTGGGTGATTTGCAATAGAAAACTTCAACTCGGTCCCTATCATATTGAACAAAGTTGTCTTAAACTTATCCATGAACCTTGTGTCTCTATCACTCACAATGCCAGCCGGTACACCAAAATACTTAAGAACATTTTTATAAAATAGATCAGCAAGAACATTAGAAGAGCATAAATTAGGTGCAGCAATAAACACAGTATATTTCAAAAATCTGTCTACTACAACCATGATTGAGGCCTTATTATCAACCTTAGGAAAACCAAAAAAGAAATCCATGCTTACCGACAACCAAGGCCTTCAGAAATAAGCAAAGGATGCAACAATCTTGCCTCTCTTTTACATTCAGTCTTGTCCACTTGACAAATATGCCAAGTCTTCATGTATGCTTTAATGTCATCTTCTATCTTAGGCCAAATATAGACATTAGACAGTAGTGTCATCGTCCTCTCTACACCTGGATGACCAACATAATTAGTGTCACGCACCTCTTTCATCAAGTATTTATGCATTCCACCACTGTTTGGCACCACAATTCTCCCCTCCCCTCTTAAAATGGAGTAGATCGTCCTCGACCGAGTATCGTCTCAAAGTCCCACCTTGCACTTGACCTATCCATTTGACATAGAGTGGATCATTCAATGCACACAACTTGATCTTGTCAAGAAAGTCAATCTCAAGTTTTGAAATAGAACACTACAACAAATACCTCTTTTCTGCTTAATGCGTTAGCAACTTGATTATGTCTTCCCGGTTTATGCTTCTAGACGAAGTAATATTCTGCCAGAAATTCTTGCTAGTGAGCCTACTTGAGACTTAATCTTTTTTGAATTTTGAAGAATGTGTTAGCCACATTATTAGTCTGCACAACAAAGTGAGTTCCCAACAAATACACATGCCAAGTTTGCAAGTAATGCACCACAACAGCCTTCTCCTTCTCATGAGTGGAGCACCTTTGCTCAGTGTCATTCAGTTTTCTGCTTTTAAAGGTCATAGGATGGCCTTCCTACACCAACACGACCCTAATAGCCTTGTCTGACATGTCAGTATGTACCTCAAAAGGTAACTCAAAATCAAGCAGCCTCAAAACTGGTTCTAATGCAATAGCTTCCTTCAGGTTTTTGGAAAGCTTCTTCATACCGAATTGACCACACCTATTTGGCATCTTTCTTTAACAAATCAGTCAAGGCCACTGCCGTTTTAGAGTACCCTGCAATGAACTTCTGATAGTAGTTAGCCAACCCTATGAACGACCTCATATCCTTCACTTGAAGGTGCTTGCCACTCAACTATGGCCTGCACGCTCTTAAGATCCATCCAAACCTGTTTTTGACTAACCAAATGCCTAAGAAACTTTATTTCTTTTTGAGCAAACTTATACTTTTCCATTTTAACATAAGTGTGAATTCCCTCAACTTAGCCAAAACCATAATTAGATGTTGCACATGTTCATCTAGTGTCCGACTATAAATAACAATGTCGTCTAAGTAAACAACCACAAAGTCATCAAGATACTCAAACAACATATCATTCATTAAATTGCAGAAAGCTGCCAGAGCATTTGTTAAGCCGAATAACATTATAAGAAATTCGTATGAGCTATATCTAGTAAAACAATTAGTCTTAGGCTCACCACCATCCGCTATCCGAACCTGTCAATAACCTGACCATAAATCTAACTTTGTGAACAACATGCCTTACTTAACCTATCCATCAGATCTTTCGCCAAAGGGACTGGATATTTGTTCTTCACAGTGACATTGTTCAATGCCTTATAGTTCACACACATACTTAATGATCCATCCTACTTCTTTTGGAACAAAACAGGAGCATCATAAGGAGCCTTTGAAGGTTGAAACAGTCAGCGTCAAGAAATTCATTCAATTGTTCCCTAAATTCAGCTAACTATTTTGGAACCATCTAGTAAAGAGCTTGTGCAGGCGGCGTCGAACTCGGCAACAACTCTCTCTTATGATCAATATCCCTCCTTGGTGGCAGCGTCTGAGGTAACTCAGGCGGCATCATATCAACAAATTATTGCAGCACATCTACCACACAATTTGGCACTTCGACTTTAACATCAGGCTTAACTTCAATTAAGGCAGTAAGAAAGGTCTCGTTACCCTTCCTCAAGCCTTTGTCAACAACAATAGCAGACAACATTGGAGTCTGGTACTTAGTAACTTTTTTGGCTTCTCCATATGTTTGAACAACCTTCAGAATCTTAGATTGCTTTCATTCATGATTACCACACCATCCAAGTGAAGAAAAGGGTCAAACTAGTACTTCCTTAGAAAATCAATTCCAAGTATGACTTTAAAGTCTCCAAGGTGCATAACCATCAGATTATGTTTACCAGTCCAGCATCCAGTCAACATAGTAACACCATCGACCATGCTTGTAATAGCTTGCGCCCTAGAACTGACAGTCTGGACATAGGATGGACTTTTCTTCAACTTTAGTCTAATCGTTGCAACAATTTTGACATCTACAAATATGTTAGTGGTTCCAGTATCAACCATTGCCACTATCAGCTTCCCATCAACCTTCATTTCTATGTGAATCAGGGCAGTATGAGGATTCTAAACCTTAGATGTCTGTCCAAAAGATTTATCGAACTGATCTGGTTAAGAGACAGTCCCAAGGGGTTTGCAAGTGCAGCAACGACTTCTCCATCACCATCACTCGAATTCACATTTACAGCATGCATATCATTTACCCTCTCACGATTTGAGCAATTCTTGGCCAAATACGGACCACCACTAGTCCAACAGCCCTTATCTTTGCTCTTGTTCTTGTTATTTCCATCCTTCATTAGTGCCTTGCCCTTGTCATAAGTCTCTTTTCGGACTTCCTTCTTTCCTTCCCTTTTTTCCTCAAACTTTTTCTTAGTTTTTGAAGTAGAGGGTTCATCAGAAGTAGGCCGAAGTGAGCAAAAATCAACAAAGGAATTGTCGCAGCAATGGTAGTGGGCAGATCCTTAACACTCTGCCTTCTTAATTCATTTTGGGCCCAACCTTGCATGCCCGAAATGAAGTTATGAAGTTTGTCTTCGTCAGACATATTCTAGATGTCCAACATCAAAGAAGAAAACACCTTGATATACTCCTGAATCGTCCCACTCTTCCTTAGTCTTTTCAATCAGTCTTTAGCAATCCATGAGGCATTGCTAGGAAGGAACTGATCTCTCATTTCCTTCTTAAACTTGTCCCAAGTATCAATTTTGGGTCCTTAGCACTTTCAGCGTCTGCATTTTGTGTCCTCCACCACAATATTGCATCACCAGCCAAGTACGTTGTGGTGATGTTCAACTTGTTGTTTTCAGGCACCCTTGTAGTGGCAAAGTACTGTTCCATGTCCCAAAGGAAATTCTCAAGTTCCTTGGCACTTCTAGCACCACCAAAAGACTTCGGTTCTAGGATCTTAACTTTAGAATGTTTCCCATGACTCGCCCCAGATGCAGCCACAGCGAGACATAACACAATAATTTCTGAGCAAAGTTCTGCATTTTCCTTCGCCAGTCCCTCTAATTACAGTATCACACCATCATAGGAATTCATCATTTCAGGAACATGATCGTCTATATCAGCACGAGACAAGCCTATTTCAGATCAGAACTTCTCAACTCAACCTTGGTTCCCAGAACCTGGGTCAAAAGGTCAACAAGATTCGAATCATCCTAGTGACTCATTTGTCATGCCAACGAATGCCTTGATTCTTTGTACGTGTTCACATAGTTTTGCATTTGTCACCATTTTCGTACAATCATGCTCTGATATCACTTGACACAGTGGTGATTTTCTTTTTCGTCATCACTTGTTGACAGTCTGCAACACTCACAAACTTCAGCAACAACACACAACAACAATCTGTCTAAATACTAGACTGTTTTGAATTTCAACGACATAGAAATGTAAAACACCTCACCAAATTTATTGGAACTCTTCCCAACGTTTTTATTGATAAATCAATAATAAGGATAGACCTCACAAATTCGTCTAAGGCATAGAACACTCATCTTAATGCCTTAGACGAATTCCAGCCTTAGTTTAAATAAATCTACAAGGATAAGGTAGTTAAAAACTGCTCATATGCCTAGAAAATGGCATGCCACATCAGAAATCCACTAAGTATACAATAGCTATATTTTAACAGCCATATTCAAATTCAAATTTAAACTAAGCGATGCATGTTCCATACACATGCCCTATTCCGTAGGCGAATTTACACTATGCCAACACTTAGAATATTTTCTTGCTGCCTTCCAACACTTAGAATATTTTCTAACTCTTTGCCAGCACCTTGCCTACACATGAATCAACATTGCCCTTCCATCATCAAGTCCCACATCCTTGCCTTATCAAGCCAACACATTGTCCAGCCTTGCCAAACCTTAGTCTTGTGAAACACTGTCTTGCCTTGCCGATGCCATTACCTTGTCTTGCCTTGCCTTGCCTTGTGCCCAGGTCTGCCTAGCCATCACTGTAGCATCCTTAGCCATGGTGTTCAAGCTCACTAGCCAACACCCGAGTAGCTTGAATACCTTGCTGCACTACCAAGACTTAGCTGCACAGCCACACTAAATTGATTACCCACAAACATGCCAAGGCCAATGTAGAAGTCCTTGTCATGCCCCTGCCATGACACTAGTTAGACTGGGGGTCTAACAGTAGATCAGTTTTATCTTTTCTTTTTTTTCTATTTACTTCTACTTTTATCCATTCTTGTTTGGTGTATTAGTTTATGACGATCATTGTTTATGTGTTTGGATGAGAATTGGTAGATCATCCTCTGTTGGAGAGAGTTTTTGTGTTTAGTCCTTTTCGAATAAATGGCCACTTGTAGATGGTATGACCATAGCTTTGGGTATCACTAGAAATTTCTCTAGCAAACCACATCCCACTCTACCGAATTTAGGACTAACCTTGCTGAGGTGTGTCGGGCGTTTTTGACATAAAAACACTAGGTTATAATGTTACTCCACTTAGCAACTTATACTAGAGTTTATCCAAACGTCCCCTCAGGCTGATAGCACATAACACATGCATTTCTTGTTAAAATGTATGGTGCTTTTCTTGTTTAAAACATGGATGAGTACAAGTTTTCCGCTAACAAGGTTAATGGAAATATACAACTCTTTCAGTCTGTTCTTAAAAGACGAATATCGTTGTCCATGTTTTGTATAAATAACAGTAATACATGCTAGAGGAAAAGATTCCTTTGAAAACTTATCATTACATTAAAAATAGTGATTGTCTTAATTAATAAAACGTTCATACCTCCATTTATGTAGTCAAGTTCCCCGGTCTGCTGGGTGTCGTTCCCTATGGTGTAAGCAGTAACCCTACACAAGTATTTGGCAAAATGGATATATCAAGAGTTGACTTTTAGCTCACAATGAATTGTATAGGCAGTTCTGTATAAATGTATGATGTCAATTTTTTTAATAATATAATGGCATCCACTCTCAATAGAGTTGGATTGTTGAGTTATTTTTTTTTTTTAAAAAAAAGTCATTTTAATGTTTCTGATTTCACGATAAACAAAGTGAATTAAATATTGTATTATTATTATTACCCCTATCAATTCATGTACCAAGACAATGGTGGTTGGATGGAGGGAGTAAATGCTCCATCAAACTCATTTTACCTCTAGCCTTTGTTATGGACTTATGGTCCAGACTAATATTATCATGTGCTAAAGGAGAATTTATATAGCCTTAACTTTTTTATCTCAATAGCTATGATCATATTAAAAGCCCTTCACCACCCATCCTAGCGTACCATGGGCGCACACACAATTATACTTGTGTGCTATGATCTTCATCATCTTACACAAAGCTACATATGATTTTTTTTTTTTTTGAATTTTCTATACCTGATTTGATGTGTAAAAATTAACCTTATCTGATTTGATGTATAAGCAATTAACCTTTATCGAGTACTCTAAAAAATACTTTTATCATTTATATAAATTTCAAACTAATTGAAGATAAAGATTTCTTGTAACCAAATGCACATATGTATACGTACCCTGTTGTTGGTGTAACAATGACATCTGCCTTGCTAAATATTCTTTTGTGAAACTGCAGTTGCCGATTTCTGGAGATGAAACAAAAATAAATTTATACACTTGATTTATCTAATGATTGCATAGTACATGGTGATAGATGAAATCAAAATAAAAATAACTGATTATATATATACACACGCTAACAAATGCGTAACATTATATATCTATTTATTTATAAATAGATAGATATTTGTAATTTAAAAATTAAATTATTAAAATATCCTTTCTATTACTAATTTTTGTTTTAATAAATTGATTAAAAAAGACTTGGAAGGAATGCCCACATTTTAGATGGTTTTGAGCAAACCTGCTTCTACGTTGACCTAAACAAAGAGAACATTGCTCCATCCCAAAGTTGCAATAGTTTATTTTCATTTTCTAAAACCAAATACCCCATGAAATTTTTTCCTTAATCTTCCATCTTCTTTGTTATTTACAGAATCTGTTTCGTACTGTTCTTTTATCATATCTTTCCTTCGTCAATGTTCTATAATATTTAAAGGGCCATCTTAGTCTTTTTTGTTAACACTATTTTTCTTTTGTAGTGATTGTCACAATTTCGGTGCTTCTACTATTTCATGCATCTGTTGAAATGTATGCATCTTCTACAAGCAGGGACCATGTCCCGAATTACAGGAACTATGCAAACACAGAACAAGAAATAAGAAAAGATAAGACAACCACACAAGATTTTTATGTGAAATAACTCTTTGCTCAAGGGAGGAAAAATCACGATTTGTTCCATAGAATTTATCAACCAAATTTCACTAAGGTGCCAGAACAACGGAGTCTATTACAACTTATTGTAACTAGACACTACCCCTTTCCACCCCTTTGCTTGCAATACACCTATCACAAGACTTTGAGCCTAAGCAATATGACTAGTGCCCACTATGCTAATAGCCTCTAGTAATGTGGACTTCTACCCACAAAATTAAGGTCATAGCTAATCAAGAATCCGACACACCTCTTACAACACACTGCACACTGATCAAGATTTCTTTATAGATTAGGAAAAAGACCTTACAAGATTAAATTGCACAAACACAAAATCAACTAAGAAGGCTCTACTAGACTCACTCTATCAGATCCCGTTAGTTCGAATATTGTGTATCGCTTAAGAGAACCATATGAATTTCACTCTATGTAATAATGATTCTCAAAAGCATTTTTGTCTGTGAAAAGTTCCTTTAAGTATACACACAAGGGAACCACGGAATTACCATTGATCAATCAGTACGATGAGCACAGACACAACAAACACCTTTTCACCAACCTGTCAACTTTTATAGCTGAACTGCAGCACGACTATTTGTATCTCAGCTTAGCGACCACAACCTGATCCCACTCTTTAAACCCATGGTTCGTTAATCATCAAAACATACATAACAACATCGAATTTGTCTCTGACTAAATCTACTGCCATATTTATTGCCCATGAACTTGTTTGTAAGTTTACTCATGTTTCCGTCTGTAAAAAGTGTTCATTATGTGAAGAGGAATGATAATACACTCCTTCATAATAGTTTAAGAGAAAGCTCCTCAAATTAAAGGAAAAAAAATAGAAAGTAAAACCTTAGTATGGCAAAGCTCACAAGAATGTGAACAGTTACTTGAGATGAGTAGATTAAGTCGCAACTTATCTTTATATCTTTGAAAAGTAACGTTAGCTTGATGTTAGTAATGAATGGAAACAGAGAAAGAAACTTTTTAAAACTTATAAAAATCAAGAAAAAAAATTAGTTTAAAATAATAATACCAACTACAAATAGGTTGGGAGGTTTGGCAAAAAGGCAACCTCTTGGCGGGATGGTTGACCCCCCAACAACACCCTAATTAGAAAATAACTACCTGCAAAGTTGGGGACAACTCCTGAAATCTTGAAATGTTAAAGACTTTTCATTTAAGGTATCATTGTAGAACACAAACGAATTAATTCATAACCCATTTGGACAATTCTCAATTAATCAAAATAACACTAAAATTCCCAACAGGGACAGCCCAGACTTAATGTAGACCTGCAAAATGTAAGTGCCTCAAAATTAAATTCTTCCTCTGGATATGTAAACATGACATATTGCTTACTACTTCTTTCGTTCATCTTTACTTATCCATCATATTATTTTGAGATGTCTAACAATAGTTGTCTAGTTTGTGAAATCAACACATAATTTTATACTTAGTTTATAATATATCCTTATCATATTAATTATTGTCATTTTTCAAGATATTGTATATTTTATATTTAAAGTGATTTGGTAAAATTATCCTTATCATTTACTACTTCTTGATCCATGTATCAACTCAATAAAAAACAAGTAAAAATGGACGGAGGGAGTCATAACTATCTTAATTAAATTGGCATGGATGTCGATATGTTAGTTTTTCAATAACGAAATTAAGAGAATAACACAGAAACACTTCAAGAGAAAAAATTATTGCCAAAGAGCATTATTTTATAATAATTTGCAAACATACTAACTAGAAAATAGAAAAATATATTACTAAACTTATCAAATAAAAAACAGAATGAAACTAACTCCTAAAAGCCACACAGGACTCTAATAAAATAATTTAAAAATCTTTAAAACTTATCTACTCACTAACTGAAAATCTGTTAAGAAAAACTTTTAGAGAAAAAGTAGCTAGTTATTTTATTTTTATAATATCGCAAGACAGATCTTCAAGATTCTTGTATGCATATAGACTTTTTAATTGATTTAGTTCTTGTGTGATTTAAACTTCAAATAGTTTTAAAGAACTGTGAACATAATTGATTTAACAAAATTTATACATTATGTACAATATATGTTCCACCAAGATTTAGATTGCTACGGTAATGCCTCATACCTTCTAGCTTAGGTTTGAATCATGAAATTAGATCTGAAATGTTGTGAGTTTGGTTATACGCAGGTGTAAAGGTCTAGGTTTATATATGTTGAATATAAATTAAGGTTATAAGGAACTTAGGAACTTTAGCATCAAGTTGGATAAAAAGCTTCTCCACAGTTAAGTGTATGTAAAAGCTTAAAAAATTATACCTTCTAGGAGCTAGGGGGAGTGGTGCTAACCAAATTAAAGCCCTTTGGTTTTAGTTTCCAACACATCTATTGGTTTGTTACTTGAAATTTTCTACAAGGAGATATTCTTATTTTGCTGGAAGATAGGAGTAGTAGAAATGTTCACCGCCAAATTGTTGGAATATATGTGTCCACTATAGTTGGGAACTAGATTGCTCCACACAATAACAAAAGGAACAAGAGAAGAACATACAAGATTTTACATGGAAAAACGCCTTGCTCAAGGGAGAAACAACCACGATTTGTCCCACAAGATTTTTCAAATAATCTTCACAAAGATGCAAAGAGCTAAATCATTTGTTACAACCATTGTAACCTAGACACTAAACTCTCATCCCTTGCCATATGATAACTCTATTACAAGAATGAGCCTAAGCAATAATTCTATTGCCGACTACACTAACTAACTCTAGTTAATATAAACTTCAACGCATTCGTCAATGCTAACTCTAGCCAAGAACTCATCAACTTGAAAACAATAAGAAATGACCAATATTCTTTTATAACATAGGAACTGATCTTACAATATAAGAGCATAAGAATCAAAACTTAAAACCCAACTGAAAATGTTGCAACGCCGGATCAAGTCCCTATGAGTATGAACAATGTTCTTCAATAGGGAAAGGGCTTTTGCTCTGGACATTTTATTTGCAAAAAGTATTTTGTCTTTGTCAGTAAGTTCCCTATAAAAGAAAGACAAAAAAACTAAAAGCCATGCCATTGGTCGAGGTCTGTGGACCTTTCTGCTCCTTTGTTACAATGCCCACCAACCATTATAGCTTTTGAAGCTTTATAGTTGTATACCATTGACTTGCCTGCATGTCAAAAACTTCACGGACCAGATCCCTTGATGAGGTCTCTTTGCTCTATAGTTTGTTTGACTCATTGGGACCCAAAATAAAATATTTTTCTCCATTTTGATGATAAGAAACACATAAAGAAAGTTTCTCCTAATATGATAATCAACATTAAACGTAATTTCTCCTAAGAGCCATATCCTCAAAAGGTTTATCGAATCATCAAAATAAGGCATAGAGATTTAATGCATTCACTTATTCAATTCACCCTTTTTTTATGATGATAAACTCATATGCAAATCACCATTAACTCAGCTACTTCTCCTTTCACATAACAAACACTTCCACTTTTAAATCAACTTTCCCTTTTCACCTTATCTTCCCCTGGTTTTTTTAATACTTCCCCCTTTCATCAACAACTCCCTTCGAGCAGTTCCTTCCTACAGATTGAGTGGAGCATCCATTCTCTCACAGGAATCTCTCTAGGTATTAATTGATTAGAGATCCCCGCTCTGATACAAATTGTTGGAATGTATATGTCCACCAAAGTCAGGGATAAGGTTCCTCGATACAGTAATAGTATAAGAACAAAGAAAAAAGTGAAGAACAAACAAGATTCTATGTGAAAAAACTCCTTGCTCAAGAGAGAAACAACCAGACCTATCCCACAGGATTTTTCAAACAATCTTCACTAAGATGCAAAGAGCAAAGTCGTCTATTACAACTCTTGTAACCTAGACACTAAATCTCTATCTTTTCCCTTGTAATAACTCTATTACAAGAATGATCCTAAGCAATAACTCTATTGCCCGCTACACTAACTAACTCTAGTTAATGTAGACTTCAACATTTTCGTCAAGGTTAACTCCAGCCAAGAACTCATCAACTCGAAAACAACAAGAAGTGATTGATATTTCTTTATAACATAGGAACTAATCTTATAATATAAGACCACAGGAAACAAAATTCAAAACCAAACTGAAAATGCTGCAATGCCGGATAAGGTCCCAGTTGAGTATGAGCAATGTTCTTAGGGGAAGGGCTTTTGCTCTGGATATACTTTATTTGCAAAAAGCATTTTGTCTTTGTCAATAAGTTCCATATATAAGAAGACAAAAAAACTAAATGTCATGGCATTTGTCGAGTTTTGTTGACCTTTCTGCTCCTTTCCTGTAGCACCCACGAACCACTGAAGCTTTTGCAGCTTTACAGTTGTATGCCATTGACTTTCCTTCATGTCAAAAACTTCAAGGATGAGGTTCCTTGATCAAGTCCCTTTTCTCTAAGTTTGTTAACTCATTGAAACCCAAAATAAAATATTCTTCTCCTTTTTTATGATAACAAACACATAAATAAAGTTTCTCCTAATCTGATAATCAACTTTAAATGCCGGAGAACTAGATCCTCAAAAGTTTTATCAAATCATCAAAACAAGGCATGGTACTTTAACGTGTTTGCTTCTTCACAACCTAACTGAGTTATTTATGTGTGAGGGAGGATACCAGGATGAAAGAGAGAAATAAAATATGTTAATTAGTAATAATATCATATCATGTTAAGAGTGTCACAAAAATATTTCTGCACTTAGAATTATTTGGTCCACCCAAATGAGGTCCTCACTTCATTTTTCCTCTTCTCTCTGTATGTTCAAGTTTTCAAGGACTCCACAGCTGAATTTTTTTTCTTCGTAACTGTTCTCCATGACATTCTTTTAACATCATATTCTTCTTCAATCTCTAGCAACTCTAAGAATCACATCTAGATGAATTTTTGAGTTATTCTTCGATTATTAGAAGAACTATTGCTTTGTGAGATTGATTATAGATGGCTATTTCTTCACGTGAAAACATTATTGTTCATCTCATTTTATTGAAAAATCTCTTCCATGAGATAACCAGGTATAGTGTTAGGATATGTTCGGGTATGATGATATTGTTTTGATGATGACAAACACAAGCCAGAAACAGGTAGGAAGAACCAGGTCCACTGTATGTGCATAAGTGAAGCTGGCAAGAATCCGAGTTGAAGATGAACCAAATAAATACGGATTCAGAGAAGGAAGCTACGTTGCAAAAGGGCTCCTTTATGGAAAAGAATGATGTGCCCATCTCAAGAAAGGAGTCCTACATGGAAAGTCTTTAGGGTGCACTATAAATACATTTATCAACCCTAAAATACACAACATTTGCAATCTGATTTTGGAGATTACTTATAAGCAAGAGCAAGGGCACTTGGTGAAGAGCTTTAAAGCAAGATCTACAGTTAGGTTTTCTTGATTATTCAAATCTGTTTGACAATCTTCTTAGAATCTATGTTTAGTGACAAATTTTGTAAGAAGTTGCTTTTGTTGTTTGTGAGTTGTGTTGAGAGTGAGTTTGACTCTCAAGGGTTGTGTTTGTTGCAAGTGGTGCAACTTGAACATTGCTCATTTTTGAAGTTAGTGAAGTTGTTGAAATCCTACGAGTGTAGGTAGTGGTTGTTTCTCCCTTGAGCAAGGAGTTTTTCCACTATAAGTGTTTGCTTCTCTTTACTGCTCTAGTAAACTATTACGTACTGTTGAGTAAACCAGGTTCATCGGAAGGTTAGGGGCATTAACTCTTTCAATTTGTATCAAAGCGGGACTTTCGTACAAGGTTAACTACCTCGAAAAGATAATGGTAGCCCTACCTATGGCACAAGAAGGAGCTTCTCAATCCAAACCACCATTGTTCGACGGACAATACTATGGTTGGTGGAAAACTAGAATGATGAATCATATTGAAGGTGAACATCCTAATCTTTGGAACATGGTGCTCAATGGACTGACTATTCCAATGAAGAATGCCTCTACTGAGGGTGCTCCCAGGGTACCTAAGGAACGTAGTGAATCGAATGATGCTGATAAGATTGCCATTCAGAACAATGTCGAGGCTAAGAAGATCTTGCTGTGTGATATCGGTCCCAATGAATACAATAGAATCTCATCATTCCCTGATGCCAAGCAGATCTGGGATACTCTGGAAATCACTCACGAAGGCACGTCTCAAGTGAAGAAGGCTAAGATTGACAATCTCAATCGACAGTATGAGTTGTTCAGAATGCATGAAGGTGAAACTATACATGCGATGGAAGGTTCTCTATAATCGTCAATGAGATCTAGTCCTTGGGTGAAGTCATCCCCACTGGGAAGGCCATCCGAAAGTTGCTGAGCGTGTTACCTAAATCCTAGGAAAACAAAGTTAAAGCTATCATCGAATCCAAGGACCTAGACGACATGTCAATGTATCAGCTGCTGGGAACTCTGGTTACTTACGAGTTCAAGAAGAATCAGGAGAAAGAACTTAATAATAAAAGGAAGGACAACAACCTGGCTCTGAAAGCTGCAGAAAAGGAGGACTATGACTGGTAGAAAACTAGAATGATGAATCATATTGAAGGTGAACATCCTGATCTTTGGAACATGGTGCTCAATGGACTGACTATTCCAATGAAGAATGCCTCTACTGAGGGTGCTCCCAGGGTACCT
>JAOTQR010000045.1:10791210-10806603 GCA_025774065.1 Solanum ossicruentum | reverse complement strand
AATCAGGAGAAAGAACTTAATAATAAAAGGAAGGACAACAACCTGGCTCTGAAAGCTGCAGAAAAGGAGGACTATGAAGAAAAAATTATAGCTTTGATTACCAAGAAGTTCCAACAGGTGCTGAGAAGAGGGAAGTTGGACAAAGAAGGACCACTCAATGTACTGCTGAAAAATATCTGAGGGAATAATTATGCCACAAGTGAGGTAGCCCCGACCACTTCATCAAGTTATGTCCACTCTAGACACTTAAGTAAAAGAAGAACAACCCAGAGAAGCCTCAAGAAACCAAGGTTGAACCCTATGTCCGCAAAGACAGAAGGATGTCCATTCAGGAAGTAGATCTTTCAGTGCAAAGAGCATTGGCAGTACTAGCAGGGAATCCAGGTGAAGAATCAGACGGCGAGACTCCGGAGAATCAATCTCTCATGGCATTTGAGGAACCAGAAAAATATGACTTTCTTGCTCTTGTTGCCATGGAGGAGTCTAATGAAGAAGGACATAAGGAGCAGAAAATCGAGGCTATTGATCCCAAAACTGACAAAGTTGAAGTTGGGCAGGAAAACTTGGTGCTGATGGAAGGAGCAGGTTCTCATGATCCGGATGATGCTTTGCTGGATACCAAGGTGCGTATTGAACAAGCTAAAGCTAATATTTATACTTATTCCAAGAAAAAGCTTGAGTCTCTATCACAGGTCTTGATTGAAGCCTATCTGACCATTTGCAACTCTAAGGACCTTCTTTTGGAAGACTATGCCCTGTTGAGAACTGAAAATGTTGAACTTGAGAATGTTAATCAAAAACTATAGTCGGAGATTGACGGTCTTAAGTCCTCTAGGAAGGAGAAAAATGTCATGAGTGTGACCCAATCTGATCTTGAAGAAAAAGTTAAAAAGTTAGGAGAAGAGCTAGGCAACATGAGTTATAATAATGAGGTTCTCCTGAAAGAGCTTGACCAGACCAAAGCCAAATTAGAGCACACTATAAAGTGGACCAAGTCCTATTCTATGCTCAAGGATATGCAGCAAGGTCAATCCTGAGATTGGGTGTAAATTCAAAGAACCTAAGAACCAGGATGTAGATCATGGGGATCTGTGTACCTTGTGTGGGGTGTCTGGACATGTGAGAGAGAACTGCACTAAAAATGCTAAAGCCCTGAATAGGAACATATCTTACAATAATAGAAACCATGAAAGGGGTAAACCTAGAAGGGGAATAGGACAAAGGTACTCTTATAGGAGTAATAGGAATAGGACAGGGAGGAGATACCACCTCAGAACTAACAGGAATCGGTCAGGAAGAAGACACCCCCCAACTTAGTTGGTTTAATAATGAAGAAAGATACCCCCTAGAGCCAACAAGAATCAGTTAGGAAGAAGACACCCTCATACATCTCATTGGTTCAGTAATGAAAGTAGATACTTTGTTAATACCACCAGTGCTAGATAGGTCAACAGGAATCTTCCTGCCTGGTAAGAAGGGATCTAATTCACCCTTTCTACAATCAAAAGGGATCCAAGTGGATCTGGGTACCCAAATCACACATTTGTTAATTGTGCAGGTACCTGTAGAAGGAAAACGGAAGCAGTAGTACTTGGATAGCGCATGCTCCAGGCACATGATGGGCGACAAGTGCAACTTTCTTCTACTGAGTGACTTCCAATATGGAAACGTTGGCTTTGGAGATGGGAAACAAGGTGAAATTAAAGGAATTGGAAAGGTAGGACCCTCTATGTCCCAATGCATTAAAAATGTGTATTATGTAAAAGGTATGAAGCACAAACTTCTAAGCATGTCTCAAATGTGCGACAAAGGAAACGACATACTCTTCACTGCATCTGAGTGCAAGGTGACAAATACAGTTTCCAAGAGGCTAATCCTGAAGGGAATGAGGCACAAGAATATGTACAAAGTGGATATAAATGGTCCATGTCAACTAGAGATGAAGTGCTTAAGTGTCATGAGTGATGCTTCCTCCCTATGGCACAAGAGGCTAGGACATGCTAGTTTCTCCACAATAAACAAACTTATCCTTAAAGATCTGGTTCTGGGATTGCCTGAAGGGAAAATTAGTGAAGAACAAGTGTGTGGAGAGTGTGCTCGAGGTAAGTATATCAGGAGCAGCTTTCAACCAGTAGGGCTGGTTAGCACCAATGGGCCACTAGAACTGGTTCACATGGATCTCTGTGGACCCATGAGAGTACTAAGCAGAGGTCGTAGCAGGTATGTCTTCGTTCTTATCGATGACTACTCAAGATTCACTTGGACCTTCTTCATAAAATCCAAAGAGGAAACATTTGATGTGTTTGTTATATATGCTAAGATGGTCCAAAAGAATTTGAATTGCCAGCTGAAGAGCTTGAGAACTGTCCATGGTACAGAATTCGAAAACTACAAGTTTCTCACATTTTGTGCTCAAAATGGGGTGACTCACAACTTCTTAGCCCCTAGAACTCCTCAACAAAATAGGGTTGTGGAAAGAAAGAACAGATCCTTGGAAGATATGGGCAGAACCATTTTGATAGCTAGTGATCCTCCGTAAAGCTTCTGAGCTGAAGCAGTGAACACAGCCTATTACCTCATCAACAAATGCATGTTCAGACCAATCTTGAATAAGACCTCTTATGAATTACTTAAAGGCAAAAAACCAAACCTAGCACATCTCCATTCCTTTGGCTGTGTTTGCTACGTACACAACAATGGAAAGGATGCTCTGGGCAAGTTTGATGCCAAAAGTGGTGAGGGAATCTTCATTGGGTACTCATCTCATAGTAAAGCTTACAAAGTGTATGATAAAAGAACCAGATGCGTAGAAGAAAGTGCACATTTTATATGATAAGACCAATTAAGGGGCTAAGAAAGTCTTGTAGGAGAAGATACAAAAGGGAGCAGGAGCTCTCACCTGGAAGGAATCAGATGATGAGGATGATAGGGAATAGGGAAGCAAACCGAGTCCACCAGATTTAGGAAATGGAGAGAGTGAAGCGTCCACTCCAGAAGTGCATCACATTGAAAATGGTTCTCCAAGGACAACTCTTGTTGCTGAACCTGGTCCTTTGAATGCTACAACCAATAATCTTGTACCTTAGGAAGCGGGTAGTAATTGCAAGCACAAGAGCTCTCATACTCTTGAGAACCTGTTGACACCCCTATATTCAGGCATCTCTACCGGGTCAAAGCTCAGAAGCATGTCTACCTACTCTGCATACGTATCCTTGATTGTACCTAAGAATGTGAAAAAAGCTTTGTAGGATCAAAAATGGATATCTGCAATGCAGGAAGAACACTTATAGTTTGAACGAAGCAAGGTGTAGCACCTGGTCCCACCTTCTGAACATCAAACCATTATCGGCACGAAATGGTCTTCAGGAATAAGCTGGATGAACAAGGAATAAGGCAATATTGGTGGTGCAAGTATACAATCAAGAGGAGGGTATTGATTATGATGAGATCGTTGCTCCAGTTGCACGCATCGAAGCCATTCGTATGCTCATAGCCTTTGCTGCTCATATGGAATTCAAACTATATCAAATGGATGTCAAAAGCGCATTTCTAAATAGGTATTTGCAGGAGGAAGTGTATGTCTAACAACCTCTGGGTTCAAAAATTATGAGCATCCTGACTATGTGTACAAACTGGACAAAGCTCTTTACGGACTAAAATAGGCACCTAGAGCATGGTATGACCGGCTGCCAAATTTTCTGCTGAAACATGGTTACTCAATAGGAACGATTGATAAAACCCTGTTTCAGAAGAACGAGGAGCTCATGTACTTATTGTACAGGTCTATGTGGATGACATCATCTTGGAGGAACTGAAGCCTTTCTAGGCAGAGAATTTGTAAAACTCATAGGAGTGAGTTTGAGATGAGCATGATGGGGGAACTTAATTTCTTCCTAGGACTTCAGATACATTAGGGACAGATGGGCACTAGTATTCATCAGCAGAAATACATCAAAGAGCTTCTCACTAAGTTTGGAATGACATATGCCAAAGCAAGTGATACACCCATGGCTACCACCACAAGGCTTGATAAGGATGAGGTAGGAGTGGATGTAGATGAAAACAAGTACAGAGGAATGATTGGTTCAGTTTTATACTTAACTGCTAGCAGACAAGATATAGTTTTCAACATTAGGATATTTGCACGGTTCCATGCCAAACCCAAGGAATCACACCTCAAGGCTATTAGACGGATCCTTTGCTACCTAAAAGGTCCACCGACTTGGTTCTCTTTTGATCTTGTTGGTTTTGCTAACGCTGATTATGTAGGTTATTTAGTAGAAAGGAAAAACACCTCCAGAATGGCATATTTTCTAGGGTCTTGTCTAGTCTCATGGGCGACCAAGAAACAAAACTCTATAGCTTTGTCAACTGCCAAAGTAAAATATGTTGTTGTAGCCTTCTGTTGTGCACAAGTTCTATGGATCAAACAGCAGCTCACAGACTTCGGGATACAAGTTGAATGCATCCCCATCATGTGTGATAACACCAGTGCTGTGAATATAGCGAAGAACCCGATTCAGCACAAACATACAAAACACTTTGATGTAAGGCATCACTTCCTAAGGGATAATATGGAGAAGGGATTCATTGAAAAGGTATTTTGTAAAACTGAGGACCAGGTGGCTGATATATTCACCAAAGCCCTGAGCAGGGAACAGTTTGAGCAAAATCACCTTCACTTGGGGTTAATCAGGGAGCTCTAACTTGATTACTTCTCTCCCTTTGACTCTCAAATTGATCTTTAAACACTATAAAATCATTCTAACTTGATTAAGCTTGCAGGCTGACCATTAAGAGATCTACTGGAGGAAATGATGGCTGGGAACTAATTATATTACCCTTAGTGTCTATTGCTAGGAGTGAGGCATCGAGTCAGGGGGAACTGGTCTTCAGATGTTGATATATCAGGTACGCATCAGCTCCATGACTTCCATAATCTTAATGAATGCATATCAAGCAAAAAGTTGTCTGTGGATCACACCTGGTCCCATCTATCTAGTTCTCAAATTGGCAGGAAGGGCGATATCTTAAAAATAGGCAATGATCATCATTCCTTGGGATCCCAAGAGTCACGCCGGTTGTAGTGTCAGCACAGGTCTTTTCAATCCAATCCCGGTGTTTGCTCCAACTCTCAAGAAAACCCCCTCATAACTGTCATATACCCACATATTTCTCATAAAAAAAACCATTCTTCAGAGTAGCTAAATCTTTTCCTCAAGAAATCTCAAATATGGCATCTCTAGTAGACTACTCCTATACAGATTCCAGCACCACCGCCCTATCACCACCACAGGACCTTTCTGAGGGGGAATTGCACTCTCCATGCTCTATCCTCAACCATTCCCTACCACTATCCCCGCCACTGGACATTATAGTTGAACCCCTTCGCTTCTCTCTTTCATCGTCTCTGGACTTGCCTCCCTATCAGCCTCGCCCTCGTTGTCCAAACCCTACCGATCACATGTCCCCTTACCGATTCCTGCCCCTTAGCCCTCTGTTCAGTGCCTTATTGATGAACCCTCATTGTCCTTCGCAGACACACCTCCTATCTGGGTCGTGTCATTGCCTCCAGTGTCTCCCCAGCCCTCAGTCACCCCCTCGTCCACGGTGCCTCTATCTGCCCCTTAGCCCGCTGATTCTCAAGATGACTTTCCCCTGGCTCAGGTTTGTCGATGCTCCAACTGTTGCCCAGCTTTCTCACCTGTGTCTCCAAAGCCCGCTGCTCCTCGCCCTCGTGTGCCACTTATTAGGACCAGAAAGCGCGTGCTAGACTCCTCCACTCCATCGTCTTACCGGAAAAAGGTCCATCCGGGTAAGGTTCATACTTCTCCCTCCTCCCCTGTATGTGTTCTTTCCTCCCCTGATGATACCCCTGAACCTGCCTCCACATGTGGGAAAAAGCATATAGAAAATTTTAACAAACTGGGCAAGGAGGTCCATTTTGGGTCGAAAGGGGTACTTAGAGGTCGGGTGATTCACCCTGAGGTGCATGAATACCCTGTGATTATGCAACTATGTGAAAAATTAGTTTTTCAGGGTTGGCTTGATTTGTTGGGTGACACCGACACGCTGGTGTTTGAGACTGGGGTGGTGGAGTTTTACACCAATTTGGGTTTTGTTACTGGGGATGTGGCTACTTTGAGTGTGCGTGGGATCGATATTTTGTTCGATAAGGTTGGGATTGGGGAGATTTTGTGTATTCCTATGGTGGGGCTGGCGGAGTACACCTGATTGGAGGATTCTGGTTCTTGCTGACTTCTAAGTTCACGGAGGGGAGGGTTAGTGATGTCCCTTGCAAGGTGTATAAGGTGGAAATACCACCCTTCTTGAAGCTTCTGTTTGAGGTGGTGCACAAGGTGATCCATCCTAAGGGTGAGTGTAGGCGTGAGGCCACATTTTGCGACATGGGCATTGCAAATGCGATTGATCTTTAGGAGCCTGTTGACTGGCCTGCTCTGATTATGCAACACATGGCTCGCATTACTGATCCAGCTGAGGGTCATCATCAATTGGCCTATGGCAACCTGCTCACTCATGTGTTCTGGCCTTTCAAGGTTCCACTAGTACTGGGAGGGTCTTGACCAAGAAGGATATGATTGATTGATACACCACCCTTGAATGTCAAGTTGCTCCTCCTGTTGTTGTTGCTGTTGCACCTGTTCCACCAAGGACCACTGGCGCCATTACTCAGCTCATGAGGGAAATGCGTGAGTCTCAGGCTGAATGGGCTCATCTCCAGACTAGGATTGAAGAACTTTAGGACCAGCTCGGTGCTTCTCAAGCTGAGGTTGCTTGTCTTAAGGACCGGTTTCTTCATCAGCAGGTGGATCGTGGATTCCCTTCTTAGGCTTCTAGCTGCAGGCCCTTCCCTACCTCCCCCTTAGTCATTCCTTTTCGTTGCTATCCTTCTTTTGGCTTTTGCCACAGATAATATTTTTTGGATATGTATAAGTTTTTGTTGTAGATGCTTATGCGAGCGCTGGTGCTTGCTTGTTATTTTAGCTGTGGATATCTATTTGTCTTGCTATGTTGTGTTACTCTAAGCCTTATAAATGGATAATATCCTCAGTTTTAATAATGTTGTGTTCTCTACTATTTTTGACTTTCCGCCTGTTGTTTTTTCTTGTTTCTATGACTTATGCTACTGTTTACTGTCTTTTTGTGATGTCAAAAAAGGGAATCTATGAAGACAGGTTTGCCATCGTCAACAAGGGGGAATTTGTTAGGATATCTGCAGGTATGATGATATTGTTTTGATGATACAAACACAAGCTAGAAATAGGTAGGAAGAACTAGGTTCGTCGTATATGCATAAGTGAAGCTGGGAAGAATCCGAGTTGAAGCTGAAGCATTATTTATGGAAACAAATAAACAAGGATTCAGAGAAGGAAGTAGCACTGGGAAAGGATTCCTTTATGGAAAAGAATGACGTGCCCATCTCAAGAAAGGAGCCCTACATGGAAAGTCTTTAGGGTGAACTATAAACACATTCATCAACCCTAAAAAACACAACTTTTACAATCTGATTTCGGTGATTACTTTCAAACAAGAGCAAGGGCACTTGGCGAAGAGCTTTCAAGCAAGACCTAGAGCTAGGTTTTCTTGATTGTTCAAGTCTGTTTGACAATCTTCTTAGAATCTTTGTTTAGTGACAAATTTTGTAAAAAGTTGCTTTTGTTATTTGTGAGTTTTGTTGAGAGTGGATTTGACTCTCAAGAGTTGAGTTTGTTGTAAGTGGTGCAAGTTGAACATTGCTCGTTTTTGAAGTTAGTGAAGTTGTTGAAGTCCTACGAGTGTAGGTAGTGGTTTTTCTCCCTTGAGCAAGGAGTTTTTCCACTATAAGTGTTTGCTTCTCTTTACTACTTTAGTAAAATATTACGTACTGTTCGGTGAACCAGGTTCATCAGAAGGTTAGGGGCACCAACTCTTTCATATAGGTATGATTTCAATGAGCTTTGTTCAAAAAACTCACTATGAAATAAATTATCTCATGCTTCATTCTATGACTGCCCTACTATCATCATCAAATTCTTCCAAAACTACCATTTTTTCCTTTTTGTTAAATACAGACTTTATGTATAATGACTTGATTGCTATATGATTTCATTTACCAATTATGACATTTGACTTTTTATGATTTTTGCTACCATGATTTATGAGCTCTAAAAATTAAGCATGACTTATGATCATGAATCTTTGGTCTGAATGATGAACATAATATGAAGAAACTTAATGTTTAATCGAGAACATAAGTATGTACAAAAAGTGTCTGAAACTATGTTTGCTGATGTAGGATTAATTTGGATCATATTGTTGGATCTGGTGTATCCTCTATGTTCACTAATGAGGTGTATTATGGATCCTTTGCTAGTAAAATTATGTCATGTATGTTTCATACCTGCTAGGTATGAGATAACTTATTGGAACAAGAACAGACTCCATGTGCCCACATGGTGGATTATGTTGGTTACACTAATAGACTCCTATAGTGAACTAATGTATGATAAAAGACAATAACGTTAAAATCAACCAGATGATTTTTATCCTTTCATGTTATGCTTATGATTCTGTTGGTTGTCCTTTTTGTTCCTTGGTAGTTAGGAATTTTATTAATCACCAAAGTAGTAATTACAAAGCTCAGCTAGTAATGCTTTACTAGCTATCTCTAAAGTAAGCATTTAACTGCTAAGACTCGAAACAATTTTAAAAGCTACATCTATCTGGAACAGTTTGTCTGGTGCCATAACTCTAACACAACTAACACAAGAAACTCTACGTGCTATAGTCTCCACTACAATCTCTTGTTTCTCAAAAACTCTGGTTTTTCTCTCCTTCCACATGGCATAAATGAATTCTGTGTAGATCAACTTGCTTCTGTTTATTTCTACTCTCAAAAAGTATTTCAATGGGTCCCAAGTACTTTATATGAAATCTAGTATGCAGGAAAGATTTGAGGGAAGAGATTCCCACATGATCACTTCCTGTGATAACAATGCCATTAACATACACAACAAGGTGGATAATGCCATATGTTGATTGCCAGTAAAATACCGAGTGATCACATTTGCTCACTTTCATCCCAAAATCTTAAACAACCTCACTGAATTTGCCAACCAATCTCGAGGACTTTGTTTCAATCCATACAAAGACTTCTTCAAATGGTATGCTATTCCGTACTCCCCTGAGCAATAAAACCTGGTTGTTGCTCAACTTTTTGAAGATTACTATGAAGAATGCATTTTTGATATCTAACAGATGTAAAGGTCAATTCTTGAAAGCAGCTAAAGAAATGAACAAGCGGATATAACTGAGTTTGGCAATCGAAGAGAAGATGTCTGAATAGTCCACCCCATAAGTTTGAGCATACCCTTTAGCCACAAGCCAAGCCTTAAGTCTTGCCACTGAACCATCTGGATTGACTTTAACTATGAACATTCACTTACATCCTACTTGTTTCTTTCTATCGGGTAAATCCACCAAATCCTATGTGTGATTTTCCTCTAAGGCATATATTTCTCAAGCATCACACTAGACTATCCAGGATGAGTCAAAGCCTCCTTCACTGTTTTGGGTCCAAAGATAGAGTCTAGGGAAGCAATCAAGATCTAGATGTAGATGATAAGCTATCATAGGAAACAAAATTAGCAATAGAATATGTGGATTTGTGGATTTGCAAGTCCTTGTACCTTTGCAAAGAGCACTAGGGAGGTCAAGTTTTTCTGGAGGACCAGGTGGATGAAGATTTGATGATGAGGAATCTTATGTAGGACATGTATCACTAGTCTCTTGCCTCTTTGAGTAAACATGAACAACTGTCAGTCTAGCTATCACAGATGGAGAAGGTAATAAGGCACATTACACGATTGATGCTTAATAGAAAGACTAGAAGATGAATGAACAATATCATTTGATGGTACTGTTGAAGCACGAGTAACCTGATAGATTAGTCATTCATCTTCCTCCCCTTGATTTGTAAAGATGGGAGGTACACAGAAGAATCGTGTAGTCTCTAAAGACACCACAATATTGGACACCAAGTATTTTCCAAATTCAGTAGAATAACATCGACAACCTTTTTGGAGATGAGAATAGCCCAAAAAAATACACTTTACTTCTTTGGGATCCAACTTGGTAACCAATGGGCGAATATCTCAAACATAACATGTGCTTCTAAACATCTTGCTTTTCATAGGAAATAGTGACTTGTTTGGAAAAAGAACACTATAGGGAACATTACCAGCGAGCACAATAGATGACATGCAATGATTAGAAAACAAGTTGTAGAAATCGCATTTGCCCAAAATTGTTTAGGAACTTTCATTTGGAACAAAAGTGTTCGAGCTATCTTAATAAATGCCTATTCTTCCTCTCATCAACTCCATTTTGAGAAGGTGTATCAACACATGAAGATTGATGAAGAATACCATGTTGTCTCATATATGACTGAAATAATTCTGACATGTATTCTTTAGTATTGTTACTTCTTAATATACATACTGAAGCATTGAATTGAGTTTTTTTAGCATAGAAGGAACAAAAATGAGTGAATACTTTAGAATGAATTTTCATAAAATAAATTAAAGTCATTCGAGAGAAATCGTCTACAAAAGTGACAAAATACTTGTGTCCAGTTTTGGAAACGACCGGATATGGTCCCCAAAT
The DNA here is from genome assembly GCA_025774065.1 of Solanum ossicruentum. Taxonomy (NCBI): domain Eukaryota; kingdom Viridiplantae; phylum Streptophyta; class Magnoliopsida; order Solanales; family Solanaceae; genus Solanum; species Solanum ossicruentum. Next base: position 10,795,938 of record JAOTQR010000045.1, on the reverse strand, counting down.
GTCAGAGTGAACTAACTCAAAAGCCAACTCAAACTGCTTATTAACCCTTAGACTTAATGAGTTGTGATGATGTTTTGCAAATCAACATGACTCACATTCCAATAAAGAAGTATCTTGAAACAGAGGAAATAACTTCTTTAATACAGGTAAAGCAGGATGTCCCAATCGACAATGTGCTTTAAATAGAGAAATAACACTAGAGCATGCAATGAAATAAGGCTCCCATTCATCAAGGATATAGAGATCATCAGATACACATCCTTTACCAATAATCTAATTCGTCTTAAGATCACGAATGAAATAATAATCTAGAAAGAATAAAATATAACAATTAAGCTCTCTGGTCACTTTGCTAAAAAATTCAAATTAAAGGCCAACTATAATACTGATGACAAGGTAATAGAGGAGGTAGGTTTCACAATTCCAAATCCATTACTGTTACTCATTGATCCATTAGCTACGGTAACAGGAGTGGGTGCTTTATGTGATTGAAAACTAGGAAAGACATTAGGATTACCTGTTATGTAATTTGTGGCGTCGGAATCAATCATCCATTTATTTGAAGAGATGATAAGACACATTTCATCTGACTCGACAAAAATGTTAATTGAAGTGGATTCCTCAGTGGTTTCTGATATGGCATGAATTAGCAAAATCATCTGCTGCAACAAACCTTACTTCATCCCTCTTATGAGTAGCCATATTTCCTACCTTCTTATTTTCCAAGGACCAAAAGTACCAACTATTGGAGATAATTCTAACAAAACAGATTTAGGACACCTAAGAATTTTAGATTTCAAAAATAGCAGGCAAGCTGGATAATACTGGAAGAACAGAGGAACCACAAAGCAAACACAAATCAACAATAATACAATCCCAAGTAGAAGCCAATAGTTACAGACTCACCAAAATAAATAACAGATTCTTTGTCTCAGAAGTTACCAAAAAAAAGAACTTGGAAGGCTGAATAATTTCTCTAAATGGTGTTTTGAAAATACCAGACCATATTGGGATCCATTGAACCTGATGAGACGACTCAAGAAATCAAATCCTGAAACGTTCTGCTAGAGTACACGAACAAGATCGGCCACTCTTTCAGGCAAACATATACAAAACAAGATCAGCCTCGAAACCAATCAAAATAAAGGCCTACGCTCTGACACCATATAAAAGACAAAAGACATGGAGAATAACTTGTTTATTACTCAAAGAGAACAATTATATAAATATATGGAGAGTAAAAGCTAATTATGGTAACTAAATTCTAATAATCATCTGCATTATAATCAAATCCCTAACAATCAGCTATATTATCTACATACACTATTATACATATTTTGTAACAGAAGGATTGGGTAATTTGGGCAGCAAGATTGCAGCAGTATAGTTCACTGCTTTGTATAGCTTTCTGGTCATGAAGAACCCCTTCACAACTCCATATATATCACGCTTCATTACTGGCCAAATCTCTTGAAAAACAAAGCATTATATCAATCTACTCCTAGAGCATTATCATCTAAAATTGAGCAGAGTCCGTCATAGATTTCCTTCTCATTGACTTCTACACAAAGGCTAAATGCTGAGCATGATTCAAGATTGGAATAGTCGTTATGATGGTTTTACTGTCTGCAATAGTATGAGATAGAGCAGTCCCCATTAGCAACTGATAATGATTGATGATTTCATTCTGGATTGCAGGAGGCTCCACAAGTTTTCCACCATTTACTGAGGTAAGTTCGACAATCTGTTTCTTGTGGCTTCTCTCCTTTATCATTGATGTGAAATATTTATTATTTGAATCAATTAATTTAATCCACATAGCCCGACCATTTCTCTAGTTGGATTAGTAATTCCTTCTTTTCCAGTGTCATATCCTCAGTATAGTGTGAAGATTTGATGAGTAATTTTGGAAGAGTTTCTGATGAATTGGATCTTCTCTGTAGCTGCCCTGTAATGATTACTATTCAGAATTTTTAAGTCTACTTCAACTACTTCAGCTTTTGCCATACACCTTATCTTATTACCATGCAATCTGCCAGTCCAGTTTCTTTTAACTATAGAGACAAATGTCTCATGGTTTGCCCATATAGTGAAGAATCTAAAAGGAGTTTCACTTCTGTAGGAGGTCAGATTCATATGCAGAAGCATTGGTGAGTGATCTCATATATGAGGCAACCTGTAGTTACTATCAGTCCAGACTGCGTCAACCATTCATCATTTCCCATTGTCCTGTCCAATCGACTATAATTCCTATCTGCACCAAGTTGCTTATTGGACCATATGTGAAGTTCTCCTTTCGACATCAGCTCATTTAATAATAAGTCCTGCACACATTCAACAGTTTCAGCCTGTGTTACTGGTGCAACATAGAGGCTATCTTGATTGTGTAGAAGAGCATCGAAGTCTTCCCACACAAGCCAATGTTTGAGCTGCTAGAATCCTTATATAAGCCCATAGGGCATTCCGCTGATCTGTCAATATACCATAGTCGTACAACATTCTATCTCCTTATCTCTACTAAGCACAACACAGTGGATACATTGGGCACCTTGAGGAATCAGTTCAATATCAAACACATTGTCATCCCACAATATCCATATCCTCCCTCCCATTCACAGCACTTGTATAGTTGTGTTTCATAACCCAGCCATGAGCTATTCTTTGAGCTATTGCAGCTGCTTTATTCACCTTAATTCTAATCTCTATAAAGCCAACTAGTTTTACATGATTTTCTTTTATATAGTTAATCATTCCCTTTTGCTTATACCTTTTGTTAATACCCCTTATGTTGCACACTTTAGATATTAATGGAGGTGCTACCTCCTTTATTAGGAAGTGGAGGGGGTCGCCTACACAGCGGTAATAGGTTGTAAAACTTCAAACCCATTCTTCATAAGGACTGGATATAGCCTGGGAATAACTCTTTCTGCCTTTAATTCCTGACAAGCCAACATTGCTCTTGTCTGTCTGGTTGGCCTTATTAATCACTGGTGTAAACACCTCAGCTTCAGGTTCATGATTTTTCTTGATGGAGTTTGATGCCTGAGATTTCTCAAGTATCTTTGTAGGTTCCTCACCAGCGTGGTTACCAGTTTGGCTTGCTTTTGTTTAGGAGGTGGCTGCTGCTGTTTTGGCCTTGGCTGATCAAGTTGCTTGGGTCTTTCCCTGTGACAATTATGCTCTACCATCACACATCCTTCACAAACTCTGGTTTCAGTCAAAAGCGTTCACTTGTTGAAATAACTGTCAATGTGTATCCATGACTGTTATCTCAGTAGGAATTGGCTTAGTGACATCTATCTTAATTAACATTATTGCATAGGATATCGTTGTTTGTTTAGTTGCACTCTCATCCACAAACAATGGGATCCCAACAGCACATGCAATTCTGTTCAATGAATTACATCCCCAACAATTTAGAGGTAGTTTTGGAAAGGTAACCCAAAATGAGATTTAGCTAAAAACTCTGCTTTGAAATCAAGTTTGGGAGTCCATTGATTCAATATCATAGGCTTATTGTTTATACTGTATGGCCCCATAAATAGTATCTCCTTCATATCTTACTCAAAATGAAAGTTTACCACATATTAGCCCTCATCATGATAATACAAATTAGGATTGGCCACCGTAGTCCAGGTTTGAAAGATAAATCTCTTCATGTAATTATATCCAGGCATTTCACAAATGACGCATAGAATTAGACAATGTTTCTGTTTATCCTCTTCCTTTTCCTGTTCTCTTTCATCCAATGTCACAACTAGGTTATCATTAATCCCTTCAAGTGTAATATAATACAAAGCCATCCCATTACTAGCAAGCCTATGTCCAGCAAAAAGGCTAATCCATGGAGTCACTTCAGTCTTACCTGCTGAATCTGTACTCAAATCATCTGTTGGCTTTCCCAAAGGATGCTCCTCTACTATATCTACAGTGACCAATGTAAAGTGCTTGATGGAACATTACTTGGTGGTGTCGTCATTACTGGGGCTGCTGGATCTAGTGTTGGTGACTTTGTATGACATCTGGACTCTGGTTACTACTTCTGTGGGTTGACCTTGAGGTACCAATGTGTGTGTTCATCATCATTCCAGAATTATCTTTACTACTCAATGCTTCTCTAGACTGCTCAGAAGATCTTTCAGTTGTAAACCAAGTATCTTGTTACTTACAACGCTCTCAGTGGAAAGGATTATCTCCTCCTTTGGTCTCCCTCGCCATCTCCTCCCTGCCATACTTACTGCAGCATATGTTAGCAGCACTAACACTGAGAACATTTCAGAGATCATTTGGTTGTCAAATTTCTCTATTGTTATATTTCATGTTTCATCCTGTCATTTAACATATTTTCTAAAACAATCAAGGATATCCTGACATAAGTATTTCTATTGAAAGAGGAAGGGAGACGCCTCACATGACAGCCCAAAAATAGATATAGTCATGCTTCAAAATGGAATTCTTCTAATCCATTGCTCGATTTTGCTGCCTTGCTCGTTAGTGTTGTTTGTTAATTTTTGAAAGAAGGAGCAGAGCTTGAAGAAGCGAGCCTAGAGTAGCAGCCTCTTATGGTTTTTCAGGTCCCTTTGATATCTTATTAGTCATGGCACCAGTAAAAGAATAAACTGTTGGGATAATGCAAACTCTTCCTCCCACGTCGGTGGTGGAAGGTCAAAATGACCAACTTAAATAGGTTGAACCAATCCCATTAGTATGAGGCCTTTTGGGAGATGC
>JAOTQR010000045.1:10758339-10791110 GCA_025774065.1 Solanum ossicruentum | reverse complement strand
AAGTTCTGCTCTTATTTATAGAAGGTGTATATGGCTCTTCAAGAGCCCAAAGTGCATCATTTCCTATATGTTATTATTATTTTATTATTATTATTATATATTATTTTTTTAAACAAAGAACCAAGTGGTGCAAGCACCAAGAAGTGCTATAAGCACTTTAAGTAAAAAAAATAAGGACGGCCAAGTGCTTGAAGCACTTAAATTGATTAATTAATGAAATGATTTTTTTAAAAAAAATAGGTCATTACATTATCCACCACTAAGTGTCATGTTCGTTCGGACATAAGATAAGGTGAAGTACCTGAAGTTTTGAAAAGATGAGGATGTATAGCCCGCATTTCAGACTCTATCTCCCAAGTCGCCTCTCTTACTGGATGATTCTTCCATTGAACTTTTACCAAAGCAATCTCTTTATTTCGAAGCTTGCGTACCTGCCTATCTAAAATAGCAATAGGCTCCTCCTCAAACAACAAGTCTGGATTCAATGTCACTGAATCGAATGAGAGTATATGAGACTCGTCAGGCACGTACTTCCAGAGCATAGAGTCATGGAATACAGGGTGTATGGATGATAAGTTTTGTGGCAAGGCCAATCTATAAGCCACCTCCCCAACTCTCTCCAAAATCTCAGATGGGCCAATGAATCGAGGGCTAAGATTGCCCTTCTTCCCAAATCGCATTACACCCTTCATGGGTGATACCCTGAGCCAAACGTGATCGCCCTCCATAAACTCTAAGGCTCGAACCCTTCTATCCGCATAACTCTTCTGTCGACTCTGAGCAGCCAACAACCTACCCTGAATCATACAAACCTTTTCCACAGTATCCCTCAGAAAGTCTGCATCTAACGAGTCAGTCTTAGATGAATCAAATCAACCAATCGGAGATCTACACCGCCTACCATACAATGCCTTGAATGGAGCCATCTGAATATTGGAGTGATAACTATTATTGTAGGCGAACTCTGCTAAAGGCAAGTGTTGGTCCAAGCGAGAACTAAAATCAATCACACATGCTCGAAACATATCCTCCAATACCTGGATAGTCCTCTCAGATTGTCCATCTGTCTTAGGGTGAAAGGCTGAAATCATATCTAGCCGAGTACCTAGACCCTTCTGCAAGACCCTCCAAAAGTGCGAAGTGAAAAGTGAACCCCGATTAGAAATGATAGAAATAGGCACACCATAAAACCTCACTATGTGACTGATGTAGAGCTCAGCTAACTTCTCCGCTGTATACTTGACTTTGATGGGAATAAAATGAGCAGACTTAGTAAACCGATCCACGGCTACCCAAATAGAGTTATAACCACCCACAGTAGTAGGCATACCCACCACAAAATCCATAGAAATTCGCTCCCACTTTCATGTAGGAATGGGTAGCCTCTGCAACTCATCTCCAGGCCACTGGTTCTCACACTTAACCTGCTGACAAGTCAAACACTTAGCCGCAAACTCAGAAATATCCTTCTTCATACCACACAACCAATAGTGCTGACTTAGGTCATGATACATTTTCACTGCTCCTGGATGAATGGAATAACGAGTATAGTGGGCCTCCTCAAGAATAGATCTAATCAAATCGCCTACCTTAGGTACACAAACTGACCCCCAATCCTCAAAACACCTTCCGAATCGAGCATTGCTTCCTTAGCCTCCCCTCTAGTCACCTTGTCCCTGATGAGGCATAACTTTTCGTCTTCAAACTGACGTTCTTGAATCTGGTCCATTAAGGAAGAACGAGCCTCAAGGAAAGCAAGTACGCTACCTTCGTCAGAAAGCTGTAACCTGAGTAGGCGTTTAGCTAGACGCTGAATATCCCTAGCCAAAGGTTGCTCCTCTACTCGAATGGCAGCTAGACTATCCATGCTAGAAGTATTTCTACTCAAGGCATCAGTCACAACATTTGCCTTCCCCGGATGGTATAGGATGGTTAAATCAAAGTCTTTTAGTAACTCCATCCACCTATGTTGCCTGAAGTTTAGATCCTTTTGGCTAAGGATATACTGAAGGCTCTTATGATTAGTGAAGACCTCACAATGTGCACTATATAAATAGTGATTCCACAGCTTAAGTACAAAAACAATAGCCGCTAACTCCAAGTCATGAGTAGGATAGTTTTTCTCATGAACTTTCAACTGTCTAGATGCATAGGCGATAACCTTTCCTTTATGCATCAATACCCCACCTAATCCAATTCTTGAAGCATCAGAATATATCTTGAAGTCCACACCTGCCTCAGGTAGCGTCAAAATAGGAGCTGAAGTCAACAAGGTTTTGAGTTTTTAGAAGTTTGCCTCGCACTCCTCTGACCAATGGAAAGTTACATTTTTCTGTGTTAATCTAGTCAGTGGGGCCGCAATGGAAGAAAAACCCTGAATAAACCACCTATAATACCCTGCTGACCCCAGAAAACTACGAATATCTGATGGCCTAATCTTCAACTGATGATAACCCGATCTTAAGTCAATCTTAGAAGACACCGCTGCTCCCTAAAGCAGGTCAAATAGGTCAACAATACAGAGAAGAGGGTACTTGTTCTTGACAGTTACCTTATCTAACTGTCTATAATCTATACAAATCTTCATAGACCCGTGTTTCTTTTTCACAAACAAGATCGGGGCACCCCAAGGTGATACACTAGGGCAAATGAATCCTTTACTTAATAGGTCTTGGAGTTGTTCCTTCAATTCTTTCAGTTCAGCTAGAGCCATTCTATATGGAGGAATAGAAATGGGCTTAGTGCCTGACTCTAGGTCGATGGGAAAGTCAATATCCCTATCAGGTGGAACACCTGGAAGGTTAGCAGAAAACACATCAACAAACTCCTGAACCACAGGGATAGACTCTACAGAAGGTGGTTAGATACTAATGTCTCTAATGAAGGCCAAGTAAGACAAACACCCCTTATCCACCAATTTCTGGGAAAGAATATAGGAGATGATTTTATTAGGATAAGAACTACTATCCCCCTTCCACTCTATCTTTGGAACACCAGGCATGGCTAAGGTTACAGTTTTTGCATAGTAGTCAAGTATAGCATGATAAGGAGAAAGCCAATCCATCCCCCAAATAACATCAAAATCTACCATATCCAAAATAATCATGTCTACCCAAGTATCATACCCAACCAACGAAACAAGACATGATCGATATACCCGATCCACCACTAAAGGTTTACCTACTGGTGTAGAAACATGCACAGGTACTGACATTCGATCATACAATAAGTCAAACCCAGGTGAAAAGTACGTATACACATAAGAGTAGGCAGATCCAGGATCAAATAACATAGATGTAGGCCGATGACAGACTGGAACAATACCTATAATGACCGCGTCTAAGGCCTCTGCCTCGGGTCTCCCAGGAAACGCATAACATTGAGCTCCTCCTCCACCCCCAACTTGAGCTACACCTTGATCTCCACCACGCGAAACCAAAGTACCACCGTCTGGAGTCTTGCCACCTCTAGCAATTTGACCCCTGCCCCGTCCTCTAGCCGGTAGGGCCGAAGGTGGAGCTGTTGAACTAGTACGATGTGGTTCTGACTGAGTCTGAAAGGGGCACTGTCGAATCACATGTCCTGGATCCCCACACCCAAAACAAGACTTTGGTGAAAAGAATTATCATCCACCGTGGGCAAAACTTTGGGACCCTCGAGACATTTGTCCACTCTCAGCTACTGGCATAGATGCATGTACCAGACCATGCCGTCTGAATGATCCACTACTCCTATACAAACTCCTTCCTCCTGATGAAGTACGAGAAAATTGACCCGTAGTACAAGCCCGCTTGGGATCTCTGAACTCTTCTCGAACCATCAACTCTGCTTCCTTAGAAGTGCTTACGATAGACTGGAAAGAAGCCCCCTCACGAGCTGCCTTGAATACATAGGATCTAATCGAGAAATTAAGACCTTTTACAAATCTACAAACTCTCTCCCCTTTATTTGGAATTTTAGCTAAAGCATGTTGGGAAACTAACAAAAATGGGCTTCATACTCTATGACAGTCATACCTCCTTGCTTTATGCCCTCAAACCTTAATCGACTTTTTTCTTGCACACTCCAAGGAATGAAACATTCCTTGAAAGCAGTAGAGAACATACACCAATCCACTAGAAGGGACCCAGCTGGTCTGGATGCTATATAATTCCTCCACCACTCCCTGGTTGGTCCACGGAGCTGAAGTGCCACAAAGTGGAGACCACGCTGATCAACCAACCCTACTGCCTCTAGCATCTCATGGAATAAAGTCAGAAATTCATGTGCATCCTTGTTCTTACCATCCTGAAATTTAGGTGGTCTCATCTTCTGAAATCTCTCATAGCTAAGCTGATCATCTGCAACTAGGACTACCTCCGAAGTGGTTTGTACCCCATTAGATGGTGTAGGGACCACTGAGGGATGTCTCACCTGATCCTGATGAGCTACACCCTGATGTGGTCCTGAAGTCTGTTCTTCCACTCTCGGTTAGGGCATTCCCTACGCACCAACCCCCTGTGCAAGGTTTTATAGCATACCCATCATTTTCAACAGAGTGTCCTAAAGTAACGGTGTAGTTGCGTGTTCTGGAAGGGCCTGACCCTCATTAACCTCTATCTGTGGCTCTGGAGAAGCTCCTATATCCTGCCCTCTAACTGGTGCCACTCCTCGGGCACGCCCTCTCACTGACGCCACTCCACGGGCATGTCCTCTACCTCGACCCCTTCCCCTACGTCTAACTGGGGTCTTAGCAATTCCCTCAGCTGCAGCGTCACCTCTACCAGCAGAAGTAGCTCTAGTCCTTGCCATCTGATAAGAGAACATAGGAACCACTCGTTACTAACGAAAATAACCACACACAATAAGAGAGAATGAATAAAAAGAAGTTTCCTTACAGTCTCCACAGCCTCTTAAAGATAAGTACAGACGTCTCCGTACCGATCTTCAAGACTCTATTTAGACTCGGCTTGTACATACGTGAGACTTATGAACCTATGGCTCTAATACCAACTTATCACGACCCAAAATTTGGTGTGATGACACTTGCTCAAAACTCACCATAGCAAGCCAGCCTTAATTCAAGGGATAATAAATATATTATGCGGAAGCATTTTACTAGAGTAAAAATTAAAACTGAGAAATTCCATAAACTTAAATCCAGCCCAAGGATTGGTTGTCACGTGTACAAGCCACTAAAAGTACAGAAAATAAAACAAGGAAAATACATGTCCAAACTCTCCTTCTTCTTAAATACAACAAGTATAGAAGAAATAGAAACAGGAGAGTCAGCCAGATGACAACAGCTACCTCTCTATGTCTCCTGAGAATATTCAATTCTTTAAGCAATTACTATTCACTATACGAGATCACCACCTACACGAGTGTAGAAGAAAGGGGTGAGTACTAAATACTGCGCAATACCCCAGCAAGTCAACTAGCAAAACAAGGAAGTCTAATAGAATACATAAACTCCCTTCGTCCTAGTAGGCATCCAAGACTACAACCTGCACGAAAAGTTGTTCCAACCCAGCAACACATGATACATAATAAAGATAGTATTTCACCATATCACACTTTCCAAAACACAAGTTAAAGGAATAATCGATCATAATGATAACACCATGTTATGCAATGGTATGCAAGAGTGTTATGCAATGCATCATGCAATTATGGCATCACCTCATCGCCGGCTATTTACCTCGACATCACAGTATATTTGCCAGCATATTACCTCGGCATCACAGTATATTCGCCAGCATGTTACCTCGGTATCACAGTATATTCGCCGACATGTTATCTCGGCATCATTGACCGGTAAAAACCTCGGTCCCAATATTTCTTTTTATCTTATTTTGTCAATATTCGGAATCAATGCAAATATGCATGTCATGAAATAAAGATGATATGCATTCCTCAAACACATTCACTTAATATTTTCAGCCAAAATAATATATTTCAAAAATATAGAATTCTTATCACTTCACCATATTTATCAAGTACCATAATAATACGTCAACTAACATTCACATTTTTAATCATCTCTTTTCTTAAAATATTTCACATATCATACGTAGGAGAATGGAAAATTTGAGAATTCTATGGGAATTACAAAGTTTTGAAAGTCCACTTGCCTTAATCGAGTCACAGTAAACTTAACACTTTGGCCTTCCTCCTTTGTATGAAATCCATAGCACCACGATCTAGTTACATAAATTATCACACCTCAACTTAACTTTGAACCATCAAAATAAATTTATCATAATAATATTATTCAAAATGAAGTACTTACAAGTATACGAAAACAACTTATTTATATAAAATATCTTATTATAAAAAGTTTAGAAAAATAGGAGTAACTATTTGCTGAAATACTTTTGGATTGTGAGATTGAGCAGAAGTTCTGCTCTTATTTATAGAAGGTGTATATGGCTCTTCAAGAGCCCAAAGTGCATCATTTCCTATATGTTATTATCATTTTATAATTATTATATATTATTTTTTTTAAACAAAGAAACAAGTGCTGCAAGCACCAAGAAGTGCTATATGCACTTTAAGTAAAAAAATAAGGACGGCCAAGTGCTTGAAGAACTTAAATTGATTAATTAAAGAAATAATTTTTTTTTAAACAACAGGTCATTACATATATCGTTTGATTGCCAAGTCATACTTTACTCGATTGCATTTTATTGGAATTGAGATAATACCGTAGAGAAATTTGACTTTACTTTTTTGTTTCTGAAGTAACTCTCATCAACTAGCACTAGTTTGAAGTGAACTAGCACTAGTTTGATGTCAACTTTTATGAGTAATTCATCAAATTGGTTAAATCTAAAATAATAACATACTCTTTATTTAATATGATTCTACTATACATATCGAAATACATATAGATTCATCGACTATATTTCAGCCATCCAGAGATCTTGATCTATTTGGAAATTGCTAGAATTGATATATTTATATATCATATTTTTGCGGGCATAAGAGTGTTTTCCTTTATGTTCGGTGGAAATCACATGTTATCCTATATTCCCATAAATAGATATCCATGTTATGATACAAGTCCACATTTTAAAAAAAGGAATGAGATTGGGTCCCGGCAAATCTAAATAATCTTCTTTTTTTGAACATGAAGAAATAAAGAAGCCATTGCAATTGCCAGAAAGACTACGCCTACTAATGGTACAAAAATAGTTGGGAGGTTCAAATTTGTCATAGAAAGGGTACCTCGATTTACTATTTGTATCTATTATTATTATATAAATAAAAATATACTGTAATAATTATAACTAAATTAAGAATTTGAATTCTAATTAGATGATATTTATTATTAATAGAGAAGAATTTGAAATTCTTAGTATAGATCTAAACATCTATATATCTAAATCTAACTGAGTACATATAATAAGAACAAGTGCAAAGAATGTAGAACTGTAAAACTAAATAAATGGACTTATTCATCTCCTACATGAGAAAGATATGTATGATAATAAACTTTATTATTTTTCTTCATTTCTTTGTCCTTTGTTCTTACTTCTAATTTTCTAAAAATAGATAAAGACTTTTTTACCGATTATCGAAAGATTCGTTCGAATCCGACCCAACATGAATTTTCAGCTAAAATGGTTTTTTCGGGAGATGGAGAATGATACAAAATTCTATTATCTATATTTAAATTTTAAATTAAATACCTAAGACAAGAAAAAAATTGTTTTATCATCCAAATTTCACGAAAGGAAAAACTCACTCTTGGTGAAGGTGATAATGGCTTTTCGATTCAACTAGAATTTGAAATAAATTAAATGATTTTGATACATATCTTTTGTTGCATTGCATCCGACATACTTAGTACATCCAAATGTACTAACTAATACGCTTTCCTACATGATATCACCATGTAGGGACCGGTGCCCGAGTTGATCATCCTCCTCCTCCACGTGGTTAGACGATGCTATTCCAAGCTTGTGGTGAGTCCTCCATTTTGGGGGACTTTGATTATGTCTTTTCCCTATTATCTATGTATTGAGACATTACCTTATGTTATATTTGACTACGATGGTGAGCCCGGTGACCTTGTCTTGGCCCCCGCTCTTTCTATGTTTTAGAGGTGTATGTTGGACAAGGTGTGTACTATGTATGAGCTTGACTCTTGACTTTTGACTCCTATGTTTATGTAAGTTTCCCATAGTCTCCTTGACCTTACTTTAATTGAATATGTTTTTTTTATGCTTCCGCAACCAAGGATGTGTGACGATATGTTAAGATGCTTGTTTGGGGTCCCTTCGGGTTCCCCATTCGTCATGTCATGTCTAGATCCTAGGCTTGGGTCATGAAAAACTTGGTATCAGAGCACTAGGTTGATAGGTACCCGGAGTCCAACACACCGCGTTGATTAGAGTCCTATTCATAGTTGTGAAGCACGCCATAACTATGAGTAGGAGGCTATGAGACATTCTAGGAAAAGTTTCCCTTCTTCATGTCCTAAGTCATGCTATAGAGTTGTGGAAAGTATTTCCCCCTAACAATTGTTCTTTCTGATTCTAGAACATGCCGAGTATTAGAGGAAGGCAGGCCCAAACTCCTGAGGAGCAACCTACCAATGGTGAGCTCCAGGATTCCTTTATTATGCTTGCCCAAGTGGTGGCCAATCAAGTCCAGCAAGGGGCCCAAGCCACTCATGCTACTACCTCAGGATCTAGGGTAAGAGACTTTACGAGGATGAGTCCTTTGATTTTCCATGGGTCAAAGGTGGATGAGGATCCACAAGAGTTTGTTGATAAAATCTACAAATCTTATAGATATGGGTGTTGGGACAAATGAGAAGGCAGAGTTGGTGGCATAACAACTCAAGGGGTGGCCTAAATTTGTTTTGATCAATGGAAATGTGAGAAAGGTAATGGTTATATGGTGCTTTGGGAGGAATTCAAATTGGCCTTCCTAAATCGGTTATTCCCTCTTGAGCTTAGGGAAGTAAAGTTGGTTACATTTATGAACTTGAAGTGGTGTTATGAGTGTGAGGGAGTATGCCCTTCAATTTAATCAACTTTCAAAGTATGCTCCTCAATTGGTGGTCAATTTTAGGTCAAGGATGAACAAGTTTGTTATGGGGGTCTCCGATTTGGTAAGTGAAGAGTGTCGGTCCGCAATGCTTATAAGTGACATGGACTTATCTTGGTTGATGATATATGCTGACCAAATGTATGAAAAGAATCTGAGAAAGAGGAGGGGCCATGAGGCCAAGAGAGCCCGATTTGAAGGCAAGTTTCCCAAGGGTGCTAGATTTCATGTCCAAAGGCCTCCTCATGCTACTAATATAGGGTTTGCCATTGACTTCCCTAGGCCTCAAGGTGTTGTTGGTGTGGCTCCTAATAATGTGTGTCCTAGATATGGAAGGAGTCATAAGGGCCTATTCTTGAAGGGTTCTAATGCATGCTTTGGATGTGGGGAGCTTGGCCACAAGAAAGTAGATTTTCCAAGAAACTATGGCATGGTTCGGGGTGCAAATATGGTTCCATTGGGTGGAGGTGGTCCTCAAGGTGGTACCCCAAGGCACAATCGCTTTTATGCTCTACATGGTAAGAAAGGGGTTGGTGAGGTCCCCGATGTTACTGGTAAGTTGAAAATTTTTCATCTTGATGTATATGCTTTGATTGATTTGGGTGCACCTTTTCCTTCGTTACCCCCTTTGTTGCTAAAAAGTTCCATGCTGAGTCAGAGTTATTGCATGAGTCATATGAAATATATACTCCTACTGGTGCATCTGTTGTTGTTTGGAGGGTGTGTAGAAACTATTCGATTTGCATCTTTCATAAAATCCTACCATGTGATCTTGTTGAATTAGATTTGGTTGATTTTGATGTTATTATTGGGATGGATTGGTTGAATGCATACTACACTTCTATTGGTTGTAGAGCACTTAGAGTCAAGTTTCAATTTCCAAATGAACCCGTCCTTGAGTGGGAAAGTCATGATGTAATAGTAAGGTATAGGTTAATCTCATGCATTAAAGCCCATAAGTTATTTCCAAGAGGTGTTTGTATCATCTTGTGAGAGTCAAAGATGTGGAGTCCAAATTCCCTTCCATTGAGTTAGTTCTGGTTGTGAATGAGTTTCTTGATGTCTTTCAAAATGACCTTCCTATTGTTCCTCCCGAAAGAGAGAGATTTTGGTATAGATCTCCTCCACAACAACTAACCTATCTCCATGCCCCTTTACCGTATGGCCCCGACAGAGTTGAAGGAGTTAAAGGAGCAATTGAAGGATTTGTTGGAGAAGGATTTTATTTGACCTAGCCAATCCCCTTGGGGTGTACCAGTATTGTTTGTAAAGAAGAAAGATGGGTCACTTAGGATGTGCATTGACTATCGGCATCTCAATAAAGTCACTATAAAGAATAGATATCTTCTTCCAAGGATTGATGACTTGTTTGACCAATTGCAAGGGGCTTGCTTTTTCTCTAAGGTTGATCTTCAGTCTGGTTACTATTAAGTGAGGGTGAGGGAGTGTGATATTCCAAAGATGGCCTTTCGGACTGGATATGGGCATTATGAATTTGTAGTGATGTCCTTTGGGTTTACAAATGCACCCACCATCTTCATGGACCTAATGATAGGGTCTTCAAGCCCTACCTTGATTCCTTTGTTATGGTCTTCATCGATGATATTTTGATCTATTCTCATAGTAGGGGAGAGCATATAGGTCATTTGAGGATTGTATTGCAGAGATTGAGGGAGGAGAGATTGTACGCTAAATATGACAAGTGTGAGTTTTGGTTAGGGGAGGTTGGGGTTGCATTTTTGGGTAATGTGGTGTCATACGATGGCATTAAAGTGGATCCTAAGAAAACCGAGGTGATTAGGAATCGGCCTAGACTATTGACCCCATCGAATATTAGGGGTTTCTTAGGCCTTTTGGGTTACTATAGAAGGTTTGTGAATGGGTTCTCCTCCATTGCCTCTCCTATGATAAAATTGACTCAAAAGAAGGTGAAGTTTGTGTGGACCGATTAGTGTGAGAAAAGCTTCCAAACATTGAAAGATAGACTTGTCTCTGCTTCTTTATTGTCTCCACCGGATGGGCTTGAGGGTTTTGTTATGTATTGTGATATGTCTAGAGTTGGTTTGGGTTGTGAACTATTGCAAAATGGTGAGGTCATAGCCTATGCTTCTAGGCAACTCAAAGTGCATGAAAGGAACTACTCTACCCATGATCTTGAAATAGCCGTCGTGGTGTTTGCATTAAAGATTTAGCGTCATTATTTATATGGGGTGCATGTTTATGTCTTCACCTATCATAAGAGCCTTCAATATATCTTCACTCAAAAAGATCTTAACTTGAACCAAAAAAGGTGACTACAACTTTTTAAAGTCTATGACATGAGTGTGCATTACCATCCGGGTAAGGCTAATATGGTGGCGGATGCGTTGAGTAGAGTGTTGATGGGTAGCCTCTCCCATGTTGATGGTGTTGATAGGGAGATGGATAGAGAGGTGTGTAGATTGGATAGCTTGAGGGTTAGGTTGGAAGAAGTGGGTGATGGTGTTGTTGTTGTGGATGGTTCTAAATCTTCTTTGGTTTATGAGGTGATGGCTAAACAAGATCTAGACTCCTCCTTGCTTGAGTTGAAGGCCTTGGTAAAAGAGGGAAAGATACAGGTTTTCTCCCAAGGGGGAGATGGGGCCCTTAAATATCAAGGTAGGTTGTGTGTGCCATATATTGATGGTTTGAGGGAGAGAATTCTTGATGAGGTCCATAATTCCTATTATTCCATCCACCCCAGCTCCAAAAAAATGTATAGAGACTTGAGGGAAGTGTATTAGTGGGGAGGCATGAAGAGAGAGATTGCAAAATTTATTTTTGATTGCCATAGTTGTCAACAAGTCAAAGACGAACACCAAAGGCTGGGTGGCCTAACCTAAGATATAGAGATTCCTACTTGGAAATGGGAGGTGATTAACATGGACTTTGTGGTTGGGTTGCCCAAGACTAGGAAAGGTTTTGATTCCTTATGGTTGGTGATTGATAGGATGACAAAATCGACTTACTTTCTACCGGTCAAGACTACATATGGGGATGAGGAGTATGTATGTTTGTACATCCATGAGTTAGTGAGGTTGCGTGGGGTTCCCTTATCCATTATAATAGATCGTGGTGCACAATTTACTTCACACTTTTGGAGATTTTTTCAAAGGGATCTTGGAACCATAGTTCACCTTACTATGGTCTTTCACCCTCAAATGGATGGCAAAGCCGAAAGTACAATTCAAACACTTGAAGATATGCTTAGGGCTTGTGTCTTGGAGCTTAAAGGTAGTTGGGATGACCATCTTCCATTGATTGAGCTTGCCTATAACAATAGCTATCACTCTAGCATTGGTATGGCTCCTTTTGAGGCTCTTTATATGAGATATTGTAGATCACCAATGGGTTTGTTTAAGGTTGAAGAAGTTGCTTTATTGGGGCCAGGTCTGATCATGGAAGCTCTTGAGAAGATTAAGATTATTAGGGAAAGGTTGAGGATAAACCAAAGTTGTCAAAAATCCTATGCCGATGTGAGAAGAAGAGAATTAGAATTCTAAGTGGGGGATTGGGTTTATTCTCCAATGAAAGGTGTGGTCCGATTTGGAAAAAAGATGTAAATGAGTCCTACGTATTTTGGTTCCTATGAGGTGAAAAAGAGGACTGGTAAGGTGGATTATGAGTTGAGGTTGCCTAATGAGATGAATTTGGTCTATCCGGCATTCCACGTTTCTATGTTGAGAAAATGTGTTGGTGACCCTAATGCTATTGTGCCTCCTGATGTTGTGGGTGTTGTTGAGGATAACTTGAATTATAAGAAGGTTCCGATTCAGATCTTAGATAGGCAAGTGAATAGGTTGAGGAACAAAGAGGTGGCATCTATTAAGGTCCTTTGGAGGAATCTACAAGTCGAAAGTGCTACTTGGGAGGCTGAAGTGGACATGCAAAAGTGGTACCCTTATCGCTTCTACTCCACTCAAGGCTAAGGTACTACTCCTAAGATCATATGTGACTTCAAGCCTTACATTTCATCCCTAAGTCATTCATATGCATTCATGTTTAAGTTGGTAAACTTATGATGATTTTACACTTATGTTAAGAATTTGAAAATAGTGTTTTACATGTTATGTTGCATTCTTGTTGGGGCTCATTCTTTCATGATTACACTTGTTTTGTACGTCTCTTCTACATATGGGGATGAATGTTCCCAAGGGGGGAGATATTGAAATGACCCTAAAAGTGCCCAAAAATGTGCCTCAGAATGCCCAAAAATTTAGATTTCCTTATATCTAAAAATCCGTTTGTTATTTCAACAATCCGACTTCATATTCGTGTTCAGTGGGTCCAAATTAGGGTGACAAGGGTCTAACCTCGATTTAAAGCAGAGAAATCAATTCATGAAATTTCACATGGTATAATTTCCAGAGAGTTTTTCGCGTTGCAGAAGTGTAATTGGAGTTTCCACCTCGCCTCTATGTCGTGGAGATGTGTATCTGGGCTTTGCCTTTTTTTTTCTTAGCTTGCTCAATATTTTTCTAAGTGTTGGGCACAAATTTCCCAAGCGTGTTTTCACTTATACTTGGAATTATTTTACTCTTATATCACTCTAAGCATTTCCCAAAACCCATTCCCACACTTAGTCTTATTTTACTCTCAAAAACCAAGTCCCAAAACCCTTATACGAATTTAAGGATTCCCTTCAATCTTCAAGCCTCCATTGTCAACTTTCACCAAGAACTTGTCCAAAGCTAAGGTATGTGGTTTTGAACCATTGGGTCCTTTCACCCATGGTGCCTAATCCCTCTTTTACTTAATAATGCTAACGTATAGTTGATTTACATGTGGGTCTTGAATATTGAGAAATTTACTGCACAGTGATTTTAATACATGAAAGTATGGTTTTTTAAGCATGTTTTGAGCTTCAAATCTTGGATCTAGTGTTGGAATTGATGAGGGGTTTTGATATGAATATCTTGGGGGTGTTGCAAGGTGTTGATTAAAGGTTTTACCACTGTTGTTCCTACATGATTTCATATCTAAATTGCTTGCTCTTTTACCCCCATTACACACCCCCAAGGTGTTTGATAAAATGTTCGATTATGGTTTCTTGAGGAATTAAAGGTCCAAAGCATGAGATATGATATGAATGATATTATGATGATGAAATGAGATGATGTATATGGTTATTCCTACATGAGATATTTCATTAGAGCCTATGATGAATCCTATATAAAGTGTTGCATAGACCATACCCGATCCGGGGGAAAAGAGCCCTGGTAACCATGTGAGGGGTTTATACTTCATCATCATGGATTTCTTGGGTGTAACCATCATCAATCATACGAGGGGTTTATACCTCGTCACTATGGATGGAGGGGTCCGACCACCATCAACCATGCGAGAGATTTATACTTTGTCGCCATGGATGGTGCGGTGCGACCACCATAAAAAATCAAGGGGTTTATACCTTGGATAGCTTGCTTGGTCTCATTCTTCACATATGATATTTTGTATGAGCATGTATACTTAAGTATGATTTAATATGCCTTGATCATACATGGCATCTTGTTATAATATGTCCATTGTCTACCCTTTTTGCATTTTGGATTTAATATGCCTTGATCATACATGGCATCTTGTTATAATATGTCCATTGTCTACCCTTTTTGCATTTTGGAATATGATTTCAATCTCTTGTCACGTTGCATCCTACATACTTAGTACATTCAAATATACTAACACATACTCTTACCTACATGATATCACCATATAGGCACCGGTGCTCGAGTTGACCATCCTCCTCCTCCACATGGTTAGACGGTGCTACTCCAAGATTGTGGTTATTCCTCCATTTTGGGGACTTTGGTTATGTCTTTTCCCTATTATCTATGATTGAGACACTAACTTTTATTATATTTGACTATATTTGACTATGAGGGTGAGCCTGGTTACCTTGTCTTGGCCCCCGCTCTTTCTATGTTTTAGAGGTGTATGTTAGACAAGGTGTGGACTATGTATGAGCTTAACTCTTGACTTTTGACTTTGGTGTTTATGCAAGTTTCCCTTTGTCCCCTTGACCTTACTTTAATTGAATACATTTTTTATGCTTCCGCAACTAAGGATGTGTGACAATATGTTAAGATGGTTCTTTGGGGTCCCTTCGAGTTCCCCATCTACCGTGTCATGTCTATTCCCTAGGCTTGGTTCGTGACAAATAGCTTGCTTGGTATTACTTATGTCAGTTGAGGTCTCATCCCCACTAAATGTCACGACCCAAAATAGGGCCTAGACATGACACAACAAATGGGGAGCTCGAAGGGTTTCCAAACAAGCCTCTTAACTTTATCATTACACATCATTGGTGGTGGAAGAATTTAAATGAAGTAAAATAGTAGAAATAGGGGCAATAGGACTAAGGGGAACACTTGCACGACATCATAATCAAGGGAAAAAGTGTCAAGGCTCATATCAGAGATACATAGGATGTCCAACAACACCTCTATTACATAGATAAGAGCGGGGGCTAAGACAAAGCAATCGAGCTCACCTTCATAGTCTAAACAGAAAGTAAAGAAGAGTGTTCAATACATAATAAGAGAAATATATACTAAGGTCCCCGAAGTGAAGGACTCACCAACTAGCTTGAGTAGTACTGAACTAGCCACGTAGAGGAGAATGATGATCAACTTAGGCTTCGATCCCTACATGTTGATATCATGTAGGCAAGGGTATGCATTAGTACATTTGAATTTACTAAGTATGTAGGACGCAATGCAACAATAACTAGGCATCATAACCAAAATACATAATATTAAGAAATAGGCATAATACAACAATATGACATGTATAATTAATGCTTAAGTAACTCATACTCATATAGGATATCATATGTGAAGAAAGGACCAAGCTATCTATTCAAGGTATAAACCCCTTGGTAGTTGTGTGGTATAAACCCCTTACCAACACCTTACCAACACGACGACGAAGTATAAACCTCTCGCATGGTTGATGAGTATAAATTGCCAACATTGTTACCTAGGCTCTTGTCTACCCGGATCGGGTATGGTCTAATGCAACACTTTATATAGAGTATATCATACACATAAGCTCACTTTATTATAATATAGACATTCATATCTTATCTCTTGCTTTGGACCTTTCTTAAGAAACTACATTCAGATATTTTATCAAACACTTGGCGGGAGTGTAATACTAGTATAAAACCATGCAAATTAGAGATGAAATCATGCAAGAAAATCCATTTGTGAAACCATCAGTAAACACCTTGCAACACCCTCAAGCAATATATGTCAAAACCTCTGATCAAATCTTACAATAGCTCCAAGATTTATAGCTTAAAACATAGCAAAACAATCACAACTTTACATACTTTAACATTGTTCATAGACATGTTCATAATAGTAAACCCTTTTGTAAAATCAACTTTAATTCATGCAAATTGAGTTAAAAAGAAATTCGGGAACCATGGGTGGAAGAACCCAATGGCTAAAGCCTACATACCTTGACTTTGGAGAGGCTCTAGAAGATGATTTGAAATGGAGGCTTTAAGCTTTAATGAAATCCTTAGATTCAGATGAGTTTTGGGACTCTTGAATCTTTAGGAGGACTTGGGGCTTGACTTGGTTTCCTTGAATTTCAATAAGACTTCTTGAAAACCTTGATAATGGATGGAGAATTTGATGAAGATTAGAGAGGATTTCAAGACGTTTTTGGTTGATTTTTAGGGCTCAAAACGGCTAGACAATGAGGGATTTTCATGTATATAGGTATAGGGTTATTACCCAATTGCCCTGGAGTGAAAAAGAGCAAACTTCGAAACTTTCTAAACTGGTTCGAGTTAGGTCCCCATCACGGACCTGTCGCGGATAGCTACTATTTTTGCAAAGTTTCACCAAAAATTATTTTTCTTGGCACGGACAAAGTATAACTTATGGGTACTCATTTTCCTATGCAATTTCGCCCTCTGAATAAGAATGTCCAGTCGCATATGAGAAATGTTGCACGGATTTTGAAATATTGAAAATAATATATCATAGGGTCTTTTCGAGCTACATGGAGCGGTGTCTAAACCTCCCCGATTTGAGATATAAGGGAATTACGATTATGGGGGTATTCTTTGGCAAGTGTGGGGTGTTACAATATCTCCCCATTGGAAACATTCATCCCCGAATGTCGAAGAAATGTACATAAGAAGAGTAATCATGAACAAGTCATCCCCATCAAGAATGCAACAATGAACTTAAACACTTTTTTCAAAATTTCAGCACAAGTGTTAAAATCATCATGAACTTGTCAACATAAACATGAATGCATGTAATGACATAGGGGTTGGAACATAAGACTTGAAATCACATGAAGGGGTTCAACATGTTATCATAAGCTTGAATAGAATGAAAGAGGTATAGATATTGCTTTTCAAAGCCTACTCCGTTTCCCTGGGAGACACTTTCAACTTGATGATTCTTCCTAAGGGCCTTGACGACATTATCCTCTTACCAATCAACTTCTTCAACCCTTCCATCCAATACCTCCACCGGGACCTCTTCCTAAGGAATCTTATCCTCCAAAACACTCACAATCTTATGAGTTCTATAGCACTAGAGTCACCACCACATCCCTTCAACCGAAAAGCATGAAAAATCGGACAAACCATAAACATACCATAGGCAATTCCAAAACTTATGCAACCTAACCAACCTCTCTTTACAACTATATAAGGACTCAGAATCGTCAACTCAATTGTTAACCTTAAATACACCTAAACCACTTGGTACCATAACCACCATCTCTCCCTTGGGAGACAACCTTTACTCTATCATCTTCTCACCCAAAATTTCCAACTCTAATAAAGCGGAATCAAGGCCTTGCCTAGTCTAGACGTCATAACCCAAGGAGATCTGGAACCATCAAGAATGCTACACCATGATGCTCAACTTCCCTCTGCCTAACTTCCAATCTAACAAACCGATGGACCCCACTAGTCTCCTCTTTGACACCATCAACAACACATGCTAGGCTACCTAGAGCACCGACAACTGTATTAGCCTTATCGGGAAAATGATGCACACTCATATCATAATCCTTAAGGAGTTCTAATCACCCTCTTGTTATATTCAACCCATAACTATCATAATTGGCAAATAATCTCTCATCTCCCAAGACTTGTAACACTATTCCCAAATGGTTCATAAGCTCTAACGAAATCAATGAACGGTTTTAAGACTCTCTTCATGAGACCCATAAACACAATCGGTGCATAAGTCAACCAACAACTCCACCAATATTCGAAATGTTCCTTCCTAATCCGAGAGGACACTTATAGATATCACCTACCATCATCCACACTTGGGAATAAAACCCAAACCTCAAATAAACCTTTGAGAAATGACTGACAACCCAAACCTCAAATAAACCTTAGAGAAATGACTGACCCAATGTAGTTGACCAAATAGATCGACTATCCTTAACAATCATATTACAATCTTACAGGTTCTACACTTATTGGAAACATGCTATGCAAGTAGCCCAAACTACCACAAGATCTCCAATCCATCAAGCTAAGTTCAACCAAGATCACAAGACAAGGCTCTATGCAACAAGAACATGGGGAATCTGTAATAGACCCCCCTCTCAATCCATTGGTGCTAAGGCATCATATAATAGTCATTTTTCTTTGAAATGGAAATATAATTAACTCCATATTTAAGTCCATAGTGTAATCTCTCATGCATAAATAATTCAAAAAAGGGGGACATACATGCGTATAATTTTATAAAAACAAATTAAATTCTCATAAAATGGTTTAAATCACATTAAAATCATCAAATAAACACTACCTATGAATCAATAGAATTTTAGGAATCATAATATTCAAAAATCCCGAATTAAAGTAAGCAAAATCCATGTAGGTTTTCTTGAAAATAGTTTTGGGTCGCCTCGATTGGAAGGAATCAAGGATCAACCCTCATACATGTGAATCCTACTAACACCAAGGAATACCACAAGAAATATCAACTCCTAGACCTATCAAATCACCCCACTAAAAATGGCGGTCACAACATTGTCCTTACTTAAGGACAACTAAGTCCTAGGAGAAACAGTAGAAGAGAACTTATTCACAAACTCTAGTAATAGCCCACTAAGCCCCAAGAGGCTTTTAACCCAAACTCCTATTACTCCTATTTAGCATCCATATCTCTTCCTTAAACTTTGTAGTACTACTCTCAAATGACTCACATGCACTTCCTAACTTAGTGAAATGAACCATCATACTAAAACCACTATAAACCTAATAGAGAAGGGACAAAAGATCTTATTCATGAGACTTATAGGCATAGCCGGTACACTAGTCAAACCAAAACAACTACCCCAAATTTGGAATATCAGAAAGGGCTATTCAAGGCCTCATCTACCACCAACAACAATTCTACAAACAAAACTACAAACGTTCAACACCTCCAATTCTCACAAGTTGACAAATGCAACCCTTAGAGATCAATTGTACCTTAAGACATGAAATGGACCTACCTTGCTAGCCAACATTTGACAACCTCCAACTCAAAGACGGGCTCATTAGGGAAATGGGATCTAGCCTTACGGGTTCTACCACCCATGGATACATAACACAAAACATACACGCCACTATTCCATCCCTATAATGACATCAAAATTCACCATACCAACTCCAACAAGCCACAAAGAAAGACCTAATGCAATACAACCCTGGATCAACACCTATAAATGTTCTAGCAACAATATACTCAACAAAAGGATAGACACTAAAGATCCACTCAACAACTTAGGCACACGACAAGCCCCACTAGCGAACAAAGAGAATAGAGAAAAAATAGTGGCACTCCGGGCCATCAATGCATGCACATCAAAGCCAAAAGAAAATTTCAACATACTAGTAGCAACATCACTCATGTCCTCCTTGAGCCTCTTGATTAACATTATAACCTTTACTCTTGTATCAACCATGTGGACAATCTAGAATTCTGTGGCCTATCCCACCACACCCAAAGCATACACCCATGTTCTTCCAACACGGGCCAGCATGGTCCATCCTATATGTTGGGCACTTGGGATTAGTTGTTCCCCCATCTTCTCATTTTCTCTTATTGTGTTTATGAGGGCAATCCTTAACCTTATGACTCGTATCCCCACAACCATAACAAGAATTAGTACCTCTTAAGCATGGGTCATCATGGCCTCTACCACATTTTGGGCACCTAGCATAAGGTACCCTACCACCACCACCTCTACATTTGAGACTTTCGAACTTAACTACACTACGATATCTCTTGGCGTCGCAACCTCTCCTCTCACCACTGGAATTCTCAGTAGCATCCACATGTTGATTGAGGTGAGTTGCCAATTTTGTCACCTCTTTGGACTCTTCCCATAGAGCATTGCAAAGCTATGTATTCATCATAGTACTGTCCTGAGTAACTTGAGACATATCTTGAAATGTAGCCATTAGGGGTTAGCAGTAAGCCCTAGGGGACCTAACTCTATCGCATGACATGGATCATAAAGAAGTGAAATATTTCCTAAAATGTCTCATAGCCTCTTACTCATAGTTGTGGTGCATAACACAACCATGAATAATACTCTAATTGACGCAGTGTGTTGGACTCCGAGGATCTAATAATCTAGTGCTCTGATACCAAGCTTGTCATGACCCAAAATAGCGCCTAGACGTGACACGGCGAATAGGGAGCCCGAAGGGTCCCAAACAAGCCTATTAAATTATCATAAGCATTTAAATGAGATGAAAGAGTAGAAATAGGGGCAATGGGACTAAGGGAAAAGCCTGCACAACATCATAATCAAGGGACAAAGATTCAAGGCTCATATCATAGATACATTGCATGTCCAACGACACGTCTATTCCATAGATAAGAGTAGGGGCCAAGACAAAGCAACCGGACTCACCCTCATAGTCTAAATAGAAAGAAAAGTGTTCAATACATAATAAGAGAAACATATACTAAGATCCCCAAAGTGGAGGAATCAACAACTAGCTTGAGTAGTACCGAACTAGCCATGTGGAGGAGAAGGATGATGAACTTGGGCTTCAATCCCTACATGGTGATATCATGTAGGCAAGCGTATGCGTTAGTACATTTGAATATACTAATTTGGTAGGATGCAATGCAACAACAGATAGGCATCGTAACAAAAATGCATAATATTAAGCAATCGGCATAATATAACAATATGACATGTATGATCAACGCTTAAGTAAAACATGCTTAAGTAACTCATACTCATATAGGATATCATATATGAAGAAGAAACCAAGCTAGCTATTCAAGGTATAAACCCCTTGGTGGTCATGTGATATGAATCCCCTCACATGGTTGATGATAATCACACTTTACCAACACGGTAACAAAGTATAAACCCCTCGCATAGTTGATGAGTATAAACTATAAATATAGTTACCCGGGCTCTTGTCTACCCCGATCGGGTATTTTCTAATGCAACACTTTATATAGAGTATATGATATACATAAGCTTACTTCATCATCATATAGTCATTCATTTCATATCTCATGCTTTTGACCTTCAACTCCTCAAGAAATCACATCCGGAGAATTTATCAAACACTTGGTTGGAGTGTAATGCTAGTATAAAACCATGGAATTTAGACATGAAATCATGAAAGAAAATCCATTGTAAAACCATCAATCAACACCTTGCAACACCCTCAAGCAATATACATCAAAACCCCTCTTCAAATCTTACACTAGATCTAAGATTTATAGCACAAAATGTAGCAAAACAATCACAAATTTACATATCTATAACATAGTTCATTGACATGTTCGTAATAGTAAACCCATTTGTAAAATCAACTTTAAGTCATGCAAATTGAGTAAAAAGGAGATTAGAGAACCATGAGTGGAAGAACCCAATAGCTAAAACCTACATACCTTGACTTTGGAGAGTTTCTTGAAGAAGATTTAAAATGGAGGCTTGAAGCTTGAATGGAGTCCTTAGATCCATATGAGTTTTAGGGCTCTTGAATCTTGAGGAGGACTTAGAGCTTGACTTGGTTTCCTTGAATTTTAGTAAGACTTCTTGAAAACCTTGAGAATGGAAGAAGAGTTTGATGAATTTAGAGAGGATTTTGAGAGGTTTTTGGTTGATTTTTAGGGCTTAAAATGGCTATACTATGAGGGAGTTTCGTGTATATAGGTATAGGGTTATTATCCAACTTCCCTGGAGTGAAAAAGAGCAAACATCAAAATTTTCTGAACTGGTCCGCATCAAGTTTGCATTGCCGAACCTGTCGTGGACAGCTACTATTTTTGTAAAGTTTCACCAAAAATTATTTTTCTTGCCACGGACAAAGTATACCTTGTAGGTACTTGTTTTCTCACACAATATTTCCCTCTGAAAAACAATATGTAGTCGAATTTACGAAATTCTGTACAGAGTTTAAGATATCGAAAAAAACTACATCGTAGGTTTTTTCTATGCTACATGAAGGGGTATTTAAATATCCCCGATTTGAGATATAAGGGAATCACAATTATGGGGGTATTCCTAGGCAAGTGTGGGGTGTTAAAATATGTCCCCCTTGGGAACATTCGTCCCTGGATGTCAAAGAGATGTACATAAGAATAGTAATCATGAACAAATCAGTCCCAACAAGAATGCACCAACGCACTTAAACACTTTTTTTGAAATCTCAACACAAGTGATAAAATCATCATGAACTTGTCAACATAAACATGAATTCATGCAGAGACATAGGAGCTGAAAAATAAGACTTGAAATCACATGAAAAGATTCAACATGTTGTCAAAAGCTTGAATAGAATGAAAGAGGTATGGATATCGCTTTTCCATGCCCACTCCAGCTCCCCGAGAGACACTTTTGACTTGACGATTCTTCGGAAGGTCCTTGACGAACACTACCCTCTTACCAATCAACTTCTTCAACCTTTCCATCCAATACCTCAAATGGGACCTCTTCCAAAGGCAACTTATCCTTCACAAGACCTATAATCTTACAAGTTCTATACCGCTAGAGTCACCACTACATCCCTTCACCGTATAACCATACCATAGGCAATTCCCAAACTTATGCAACCTAACCAACCTCCCTTTACACTCTATAAGGACTCACAATCGTCAACTCAATTGTCAACCTTAAATACACCTAACCCATTTTGTACCATAACCAATATCTCCCCCTTAGGAGACAACCTCTACTCTATCATCTTCTCACCCAAAACTTCCAACTCTAATAAGGCGGAATCAAGGCCTTGCCTAGTCTACATGTTTTAACCAAAGGAGATTTGGAACCATCAAGAATGCTACACCATGATGCTCAACTTCCCTCAACATAACATACAATCTAACCAACCAATAGACCCCATTGGTCTCCTCTTTTCCACCAGCAACTACACATGGTAGGTGACCTAGAGCACCGACCACAACATTAGCCTTATCAGGGAAAATGATGCACATTTATATCATAATCCATAAGGAGTTATAACCACCCTCTTGTTACCCTCAACTCACAACTGTCATAATTAGCAAACAACCTCTCATCTCCCAAGACTTGCAAAAGTACCCCCAAATGGTTCACAAGCTATAACTAAATCAATGCTCCACCATTATAGGCCACGATAAACACGCCAAGGAAGGGTTTTAAGACCCTTCTCATGAGACCCAAAAACACAACCGGTGTATAAGTCAACAACAACACCACTAATATTCGAAATGCTCCTTCCTAATTCGAGAGGACACTTAGGGATATCTCCTACCCTCATCAACACTTGGGAATAAAACCAGAACCTCAAATAAACCTTAGAGAAGTGACTAACCTATTGTAGTTGACCAAATAGATTGACTATCCTTAACTATCATATTACGACCTTACAGGTTCTACACTCATTGGAAGCATGCTATGGAAGTAGCCCAAACTACCACAAGACATCCAACCCATCAAGTTAAGTTCAACCAAAATCACAAGACAAGGCTCTATGCAACAAGAACATAGGGAAACTCTCATAGACCCTCCTCTTAATCCATTGGTGCTAAGTCGTCATCCCATAAGAATACTTATAATATACATATACATACTTTCAAAGAGGCAATAGTCATTTTCTTTCCAAATCGTTTCAATGCACGATTGAGGTTAAAAGCCAAATACGATTCACAATAATTCATACTTAGGTTCAAATGCCAAAATTAAAATTTCTTAGTCATAATATCCATGCATAGGAACAACCTACTCATACAAAAAATGGTGCAAGCACCCCAAATTCCTAATGAGCCCAAAAAAAAAAAAGAAGACATAAGTGTGATCACATTATTGTGATAACCAACATTTTGTCAAATTCATACCATAAAACAAAATTAGGCGTAACCTATAACATAATTTCTCAAAATAATCGACGTACGTGAATGCATTCACTATGATCAATGAGGGAGTGACATGGGTAATTAAGACTCAATCTAAAATCAATATTTATAATATGAAATTGAAGAGATAATTAATTCCACATTTAAATCCATAGTGTAATCTCTCTTGCATAAATAATTCAAAAAAAAAGGGGGCACGCATGTTATAATTTCATAAACCCAAATTAAATCCTCATATAATGGTTTAAATCACATTAAAATCATCAAATAAATACTACCCATACATCAATAGAATTTTAGGAATCATAATATTAAAAAATCCCAAATTAAATTAAGCAAAATACACATAGGTTTTCTTAAAAATAGTTTTGGGTCTTCTCGATTGGAAGGAATCAAGGATCAACCTCATACACATGAATCCTACTAACATCGAGGAATAGTACAAGAAATATCAAATCTTGGACCGATCAGATCACCCCACTAAAAACGTCAGTCACAATATTGGCCTTACTTAGAGTCAACTAAGTTCTAGGAGACAAAATAGAAGAGAACTTATTCACAAACTCCGGTAATAGCCAACTAAGCCCCAACAAGCTCCTAAACCGAACTCTCATTACTCCTCTTTCACATCCATCTCTCTTCCTTAAACTTTGTTGCACTAAACTCAAATGACTCACATGCACTTCCTCACTTAGGGAAATGAACCATCATACCAAAACTACCATAAACGTAATAGAGTAGGGACAAAGTTCTTATTCATGAGACTTATAGGCATAGTTGGTACACTAGTCAAACAAAAAGACACTACCCCAAATTTGACATATTTTAAAGGGACATTCAAGGCCTCATCTACCACTAACAATAATTCTATAAACAAAACAACTTAGGAACACCTCCATTTCTCAGAAGATGAAAAATGTAACCCCTTAGAGATCGATTGTACCTTAAGACATGAAATGGTCCTGCCGCCCTCGCCACCATTTGACAACCTCCCATTCAAGGATGGGCTCATTAGGGATATAGGATCTAGCTTTACGAGTCCTACCATCCATGAAGACACAACATGCATGCCACAATTCCATCCCTATAATGATATCAAAATTCACCATACCAAATCCAACAAGCCACAAAGCAAGATCTAATGCAAAACAACCCCGGATCAACACCTATAAACCTTCTAGCAACAATATACTCAACAAAAGGATAGACACCAAAGATCCACTCAACAACTTAGGCAACACAAGAAGCCCCACTAGTGACCAAAGAGAATAGAGAAGAAATAGTGGCACTCTGGTCCATCAATGCAAGCACATCAAAGCAAGAAGAAAATTTTAACATACCGGTAGTATCATCACGCGCCTCATCTCCTCCTTGAGCCTCTTGATTAGAATCACCACCTTTACTCTTATATCGACCATGGTGGCAATCCAGAATCCTATGGCTTATCACACCACACCCAAAGCATACACCGTGTTCCTCTAACACAAGCCACCATAGTCCATCCTACATGTAGGGCACTTAGGATTAGTCATTCCCCCATCACCTCCTTTGCTCATATTGCGTTTATGAGGGTCATCCTTGACCTTATGACCTATCTCCCCACAACCATAACAAGCGTTAGTACCTTTCAAGCATAGGCCATCATGGCCTCTACCATATTTTGGGTACCTAGCATAAGGTACCCCACCACCAAACCTCTGCACTTGAGACTTTGGAAATTACCCGCACTATGTGCCCTCTTGGCCTGACTACCTCTCCTCTAACAACTAAAAGTCTCGAGAGCACCCACATGCTGAATGAGGTGAGTTGCCAATTTTGCCGCCACTTTGGCCACTTTCTATAGAGCATTGTAAATCTCTGCATTCATCATAGAACGGCTCTGAGTAACTTAAGACATATCTTGAAATGTAGCAGTTAGGGGTTAGAAATAAGCCCTACGGGACCTAACTCTATCGCAAGACATGGATCATGAAGAAGTGAAACATTTTCTAAAACGTCTCATAGCCTCCTACTCATAGTTTTGGTTCACAATACAACCATGAATAAGACTCTAATCGATGTGGTGCGGTGGACTCCGAGGATCTAACCACCTAGTACTCAGATACTAAGTTTGTCATGATCCAGAATAGGGCCTAGACGTGACACGACCAATGGAAAGCCCGAAGGGCCCTAAACAAGCCTCTAAACTTATCATTACATATCACTGGTCACGGAAGCATTTATATGACGCAAACGAGTAGAAATAAGGCAATGAGACTAGGGGGAAAGCTTGCACAACATCATAATCAAGGGATAAAGAGTCAAGGAACATATCATAGATACATAACATGTCCAACAACACCTCTATTACATAGATAAGAGCAGGGGTCAAGACAAAGCAACCAGACTCACCCTCATAGTCTAAATAGAAAGTAAAGATAAGTATTCAATACATAATAAGAGAAACATATACTAAGGTCCCTGAAGTGGAGGACTCACCAACTAGCTTGAGTAATATCGAACTAGCCACATGGAGGAGAAGGATGATCAACTTGGGCTTCGATCCATAAATGGTGATATCATGTAGGCAAAAGTATGTAGGATACAATGCAACTATAGATAGACATCAT
This sequence comes from Solanum ossicruentum, assembly GCA_025774065.1. Classification (NCBI taxonomy): domain Eukaryota; kingdom Viridiplantae; phylum Streptophyta; class Magnoliopsida; order Solanales; family Solanaceae; genus Solanum; species Solanum ossicruentum. The sequence continues at coordinate 10,764,094 of JAOTQR010000045.1, read as the reverse complement.
GACCAAAATGCATAATATTAAGCAATAGGCATAATATAACAATATCGTATGTATGATCAATGATTAGGTAACTCATATTCATATAGGATATCATATGTGAAGAAGAGACCAAGATAGATATTCAAGGTATAAACCCCTTGGTGGTTTGTGGTATAAACCTCTCACATGGTTGATGGTAATCAGACCTTACCAATACGGAGACGAAATATAAACCCCTCGCATAGTTGATGAGTATAATCACCCAACATGGTTACCCGGGCTCTTGTCCCCCCGGATTGGATATAGTCTAATGCAACACTTTATATAGAGTATATCATATACATAAGCTTACTTCATAATCGTATAGTCATTCATATTACATCTTATGCTTTGGACCTTCAACTTCTTAAAAATCCACATCCAAATATTTTATCAAACACTTGGTTAGTGTGTAATGCTAGTATAAAACTATACAATTTAGAGATGAAATCATGCAATAAAATCCATTGTAAAACCATCAATCAACATCTTGCAACACTCTCAAGCAATATACATAAAAACCTCTCATCAAATATTACAACAGATCCAAGATTTATAGCTCAAAATATAGTAAAACAATCACAACTTTATATAGCTTTAACATAGTTTATAGACATATTCATAATAGTAAACCCATGTGTAAAATCAACTTTACATCATGCAAATTGAGTAAAAAGGCGATTGGGGCACCATGGGTGAAAGAAACCAATGGGTAAAATCTACGTACCTTGACTTCGAAGAGTTTCTTAAAGAAGATTTGAAATGGAGGCTTGAAGTTTGAATGAAATCCTTAGATCCGAATGAGTTTTGGGAATCTTGGATTTGGTTTCCTTGAATTTCAGCAAGACTTCATGAAAACCTTGAGAATCGATGGAGAATTTGATGAAGATCAGAGAGTATTTTGAGAGGATTTTATTGGTTTTTAGGGTCAAAATGGCTAGAAAATGAGGGAATTTCATGTATATAGTTATAGGGCTATTACCCAATTTCCCTAGAGTGAAAAAGAGAAAACTTCAGAACTTTTTGAACTAGTACGCATTAGGTCCGAGTCGTGGACTCGTCATGTACAACTACTATTTTTCAAAGTTTCACCAAAAATTATTTTTCTTGGCACGAACAAAGTATACCTTGTAGGTACTCATTTCCCCACACAAATTTTCCCTCTGAACAAATATCTGCAGTCATATTTTGTGAAATTATGCATGGGTTTTGAGATATTGAAAAAAATACATCTAAGGTCTTTATGAACAACATGGAGAGGTGTTTAAATATCCCCAATTTGAGATATAAGGGAATTATGGTTATGGGGGTATTCCTAGGTAAGTGTAGGGTGTTACACTGTATATGAGCATTGTATTTCATGCATCATTGGTTTCATGACATATTGTATACTACTTTTCTCTTGATATATGATTTTTTCTATAATATGTGCCCCTGTCACTAACGTTGAAGTGCAGGTTTGGTAATTCATATGCATTGCATCCCACATACTTAGTACGTTCAAAGTACTAACACATACTATTGCCTACATGATCTCACCATGTAGGGACCAAGGATTTCGATCATCCACAGTACGATGTCTAGCTCGGATCTCAAGTTTTTGCTTGTTGTGGTGAGTCCTACCTTCCAAGGACAAACTGCCATCCTTCTACCTATGATGATTTTTATCTATTTTACTTACTTCAAGGGTGAGCCCGGGTATGTCTTGGCCCCCAACCTATCTTATTAGTAGAGGCATTGTTGGACATCTTGTAAACTCCTTTATGTTTATATGGTAAGTGTTATGATTGTAGATTATATTATGGCTTGATTAACTATTAGGTATGGTTATGTGATTTGGCTATTAGTATTATGAGTAGATTACATGTTATAATCTGGAAGATCCTATGGCCCAAATTTCCCCCATAGCGTGAGTCATACTTTCCCGCCCTTTAGTCTTTACGTGTTACATGTATGTGAAATCCATGTTAATGCCTTTCCCCTATGGAATCCCCATAGTGTGAGTCCTACTTTCTCATCCCTTAGAATTATGTGCTTACTATTTGAATATGCTTTCGCACCGATGATGTGAATTTGGATACTTTGAGGAATTTTAGGGGACTCTCGGGTTCCCATTTTCCATGCCACTCCTAGACCCTTGGTCCGGGTCGTGACAGAGATGGTATCAGAGCACTAGATTTGTAAATGATCTCGGAGTCCAACATGCTGCATCAAGCAGAGTCCTATTCATGGGTGTGATGTGCACTATTCCTATGAGCGGGAGCTTATGACAATGTTCTAGGAATTGTCTCACTTCTTCATATCTTATGTCGTGCTACAAATCGTATGTTTAGTTCTTGATATTGATATTGTCCTTGCTCCATTCCAAAAGATGCCTCAAGGGAGGGCTCCGAAGATGACCGTTTGATGAGTTTTGACAGCCAAAACAGCAATCTAGGGGTCCCATTGACGAACCGTCCAGTGGTACACCAAATGAGGAGCTTGGTTCGCCCTTTTTGAAGGATTCTAAGCTTTCAAGAGCATTTCGAAGATCGAAATCTGTGCCATCACCAAATTATTGGGCGAATCGCCAAAATTTATCGATTCAGCAGGATTTAGTAAAATGATCATAACGTTTTACTCTGAACTCCTATTAAGGAAAAATAGGATGCATTGGAAAGATGACTCAAATATATATAATTTGATATATTATAAGTCACCTAACTCATTGTGTGCTTAGAGATATGATCATTTGAATTTGACTATTCTATGAACTCATGCTAAAACTTAGCCAATTGAAATGTTTTGAACTTGTCTTGACCTAGTGTTGATAAACACTTGGACCTTTGCCTCCGTAAGCTCAATTGAGAAGAACTGGTCTAAGAAAGCACACTTGAACTCTTTCCATCTGGTTGGACTCGCGCAAATTCACTTGTTTAGAACAGTCTCATTTGTTTAGAACAGGCATGTGACCTTATGATCTCAAACCACATCCAACACACTTAAAATGCTTAGGAAAGAATGTTAACCTACTTTACAACCTTGAAATTATTGGATCACCCAATTTCGTCGAATTCCACATCGAAACTCAATCGGTAAGGAAAGTTTCATCTCAACTTTGTATTAAAGGATTTTTGCGACCTTAATTCATCTCAAATCTATCATCCCACTATAGAATAAGCTTTAATACCTATATTCAAGATTAGAGTAACTTCGCATGATCCCATACCAATAAGATAGAAGTTAGAATCTTAGCTTAGGAATTTCTTAGGTGTTACATATAGGGATACAAGTGCTGCTATAAGCTAACCAATGACCGCCTGCACCTTTGGTGTAACTGCAAAGGATGTTGGGAAGCTGGTTCATCTTGCTACGACAAAGATGGGGCACTCGGTCTCTGTTTAGTGGGCTTCAAAACTGATTGTGCCACCCTACCCCAACTACAACCTCATCCTCCGTGTGCCATATCTATGAAAAATGGACAATGTCAAATTTGCAATAATCAAAGGACCATTGATAATATAGCACAATAAGAATCAACAATATAGGAAATTTCCTCAACATCCCATAGTCACTTAGAGATAAGTCACCGACGTCTCCACACCCATCTGTATGACTCTCTAGACGGTAGCTCTATAAAACTGAGACCAGTGAACCTTAGGCTCTAATGGCCGCCTGCACCTTTGGTGTAACTATAAAGGATAATGGGGGAGATAGTGCCTCTTTCTTGTATAGAGATGGGGTAGTAGGTCTCTGTTTAGTGGGCTTCGAAGGCTACTCCCTATTTGAAACTGATTATGCCACCCTACCCCAGCTACAGCCTCATCCTCCGTGTGCCATATTATGAAGAATGGACAGTGTCAAATTTGCAATAATCAAAGGACCTTTGATAATATAGCACAATAAGAATCAACAATATAGGAAATTTCCTCAACATCCCATAGTCACTTTGAGATAAGCCATGGATGTCTCCACGCCTATCCATATGACTCTCTAGACGGTAGCTCTATAGAACTGAGACTAGTGAACCTTAGGCTCTAATACTAACTTATCATGACCCGGTCTCGGTCATGATGGTGCATGTTAGATCCCACATATAGCAAAGCTAATTACCCAACCCTAGTATACGTGTCCTAGCTCTCTAGTCACAAACATGATAGGTATCGCTACATAAATAACCACAACCTGACAAGAACCTTGAAGTAGATACAAACACAAGAACATACCTACACACACATACTCACACACACATATTTAATGACCATAATATACATAGCCAAGGTTGATCCTACAAATACAAGCCATTACTGTTCAAGTCTAATGTTTGGATACAAAGATGGCCAACAAAAGGGAAGGAGAATAGAAAGTAGCCAGAGCTATCTGGGCTTACCATAAATTTCCTGAACGCTCATGAATCCCCCATAACTCAGCGCCCACGACTAGAACCTAGGCCTGCACATTGGGATGTTGCAAAAGGTAGGGGGTGAGTACTAGTATAAGGCACCCAGAAGGCATCATCAGCTAACTATGTGAAATAATATACATATAGAAGCTTCAAATAGATACTACAAAAAATCTAGTAAATCCAACCCCAACCAAACCGACTAAGGTGAAGTGCAACCATACCAAATGATAAGGACGGAGTAGGCCCACCCTATAACTCTCACTGAATTGAATCATCATGGAACCTAACTGCCAATATCATATGGTCCAATGACAAGTTGTATGTAGGTTTAAGGCCCTAAGATCTAAGCTATAATGCGCCCGAGCCCTCATAAGCCTAGAGGGTACATCACTCATAATAAGGGAGTGGATAGGTCTATGGTTTTTCGGGTAATAAATTGAGTCCTTGAACCCAGGTACCCTACATCAACTGGTCCTCGACCTTAAGTATCGCATCATGTCGAATGTAACACTCGTTCCTGCATCAAAGCGTGACACCTGATCCGAGTACGCACATAGACAACGGTGGGACCAATCCCTCTCAGGAGAAAGAATCCCCTAACCTAATCAACAAGGTGCCTAGCCCAAAATGTCAATAAAAAATGTCCTAGAGCCAAAATATAGTTAATGGGGTTCCAGACCTAAATTATCAAAAGGGCTCGGACCCTTTTAGAATCTGTATCCAAGCCTTGGACACTCGAACGTGGCCACTAGAGACTACAAACCCTAGGGAGCATCACCCAGGCCTCAGATCCTCGGACATGGCCACTGGGGACTAAGACCGCAGGGTATGTCATCTAGATCTCAGAGTATAGGAATAGTTAACCCCTCCCTAAATATTTGGATCTAAATATCCGAAGTCATGTTACTCCTCAAGATAAGAGTCCTACCCCTACAACCTCACATAACCATCACCTCCCTCAGATAAAGATAGATAACCCTATCCTCAAGTACGATGAAACCAACGCATAACAACCAACAACAATATACAAGAGTATATACATTTGTATATGTCACAAACTAGTGTAAAAGCAGACCTAACTTGGCTAAATACGCCATAATTGTCACACCCCTCCCTGGGGTCGTGACAGTGCCCGATAGGGGCACGTAATCACCTACTAAGCCGAATTTCTTACAATCATAGCCTAGAATTCTACCAAAATTTCGGCAGAGTTTCCTCTGTTTTACTGACTAACCTCACCTGCAGCAGCTCCCAGAATACACAGAAAAATACATATATATATATACATTCACAAAATAACGCGGGCCGACAAGGTCTCCGCTGCGGTCCTGCCGCCTAATAGAATATCAAACA
>JAOTQR010000045.1:10736909-10751905 GCA_025774065.1 Solanum ossicruentum | reverse complement strand
ATTGAAATATACCTCAATCCCCAAAATTTTTCCAAATTCGTAATTTACCTTTATTAAATTTATTACGGGGTCTAACAGCATCTACAAGATGGTCATACGTATGCTTATTATCAACTCGCAATATGACCTTTGTGAGGTTGTTGGCTCAAAGAATATAGTTAAGAGCACAATTTTCAGATTATGCAATAAAACAATTCGACTTGATAATGCTGGTAAGTTTACATCTCAGACATTTAATGATTATTGTTTATCCATTGGAATAACAGTTGAGCATCCTGTTGCTCATGTTCATACTCAAAATGGTCTAGCAGAGTCATTGATTAAACATCTTCAATTGATAGCTAGATCACTGTTAATGAGGACAAAATTACATGTTTTAATGTGGGACATGCTATTTTGCATACAACAGCACTTGTGCCCATAAGTCCAACCAGTTATCATGATGTCTCCCATTACAGTTGACTTTTGGTCAGAGCCAAACATTTCTCATCTTAGAGTCTTTGGTTGTGCAGTATATGTTCCAATTGCTCCACCACAAAGCATAAAGATGGGTCCCCGAAGAAGGTTGGGGATATATATTGGGTATGAATCTAGTTTTATTATAAAATATTTGGAGCCTAGAACTAGAGATTTATTTACGACAAGGTTTACTGATTGTCATTTTGATGAATCAATATACCCAACATTAAGGGGAGAACATATGAATTGAAAAATGAGATAGATTGGAATTCATTAAGCAAGAAGTTCAAAAAGTTGATTTATTTGAAAAGTGTTACAAATCAACTGCCGAATGCATTTACTAACCTTTCAAGGGTTACGAAATACCATATTCCAGCTGTTAATGCTTAAGTTCGAGTTAATGTCCCAATAGGACAAAGTGTTAAGGCAAATGAATCTAGACCACACTTAAAAGGAGGAAGACCAATCGATTCCAAGGATAAAAATTCTCAGAAAAAAGAAATAAATAATCATATCGAGGCAATGGCTCAAGAAGAGCCTCGAGACATGACAAATGGTATGTCACCGAGAAGGTCCAAGTACCTAAAAATAATAAAAATGAAGAAATCTCAATAAGTTATGTCTCGACAGGGAAAAGGTGAAATCGAAATGATATTGTGGTCTGCAATGTTTTTGCTTATAATGTTGCTATTGAAATAATGCAATAAGATGAGGATTTTGAACAGAAATATATCGATGAATGTAGATAGAGAAATGACTAATCAAAATGGAAAGAAGTAATTCAAGCAGAGTTGACTTTACTTGAAAAACGTGAAGTTATTGGATCAATAATTCGAACACCTGACGGTGTCAAGCCAGTGGGGTACAAATAAATTTTTGTGAGAAAGTGAAATAAAATGGGTGAAGTCGTAAGATATAAAGCACGACTTGTGGCCCAAGGATTTTCGCAAAGGCCTGACATTGATTATGAGGAGACATATTCTCCTGTGGTAGATGTAGTTACCTTCAGGTACCTAATGAATTTGGCAGTTCATTAAAAGCTTGAAATACACATGATGGACGTGGTCACTGCCTATTTATATGGATCATTGGACCATGATATTTTTATGAAAATTCCTGAAGGATTCAAAGTACCTGAAGAATACAGTAATTGTTGAGAAAATTGTTCAATAAAGCTTCAAAAATCCTTATATGGATTGAAACAATCAGGTGGAATTTGGTATAATCGTCTTAACGTGTATTTGCTAAGGGAAATGTTTAAAAATGATCCAATTTGTCCTTGTGTCTTTATGAAAAGGTCTGGATCTGAATTATCATAATAGTTGTATATGTTGATGATTTGAATATCATTGGAACTCCTGAAGAGCTTTCAAAGGCAATGAAATATTTGAAAAAGGAGTTTGAAATGAAAGACCACGGAAGGAAAAAACTTTGTGTTGGTCTACAAATTGAACATTTTGCTAATGGAATATTTGTCCACCAATCAACATATACTGAGAATATCTTAAATAGATTTTACATGGATAAAACACATCCATTGAATACCCCGATAGTTGTGAGATCTCTTCATATTAATAAAGATCCATTTCGCCCTCATGAAAATGATGAAGAACTTGTTGGTGCTGAAATACCACATCTTAGTGCAATTGGTGCATTAATGTATCTTGCTAATAATTCTAGGCCAGATATAGCATTCGCTATAAATTTGTTAGCAAGATTTAGTTCTTCTCCAACTCGAAGACACTGAAATGGAATGCATATAATGAGATATCTTTGAGGGACCATTGATATGGTATTGTTTTACTCAAATGAATCCAAGTCACAATTAATTGGATATGCAGATGCAGGATATTTGTCTGATCCTCATAAAGGTCGACCACAAACAGAGTATTTATTTACAAATGGCGGTATAATAATATCATGGCGTTCAACGAAACAAACTATGGTTGCCACTTCTTCAAATCATGCAGAAATAATAGCCATTCATTTTAAGCAAGTCGAGAACACGTTTGGTTAAGATCAATAACTCAACAAATTCAAGAAGCATGTGTCTTTCTTTGAGAAGAAATGTTCCGACAATATTGTATGAAGACAATGTTGTATGTATAGCTCAACTGAAGGGAGGATACATTAAAGGAGACAAAACAAACACATTTCTCCAAAATTCTTTTTCACTCATGATCTTCAAATAAAAAGAGAAATAAATATTCAACAAGTTCGTTCAAGTGATAATTTAGCAGATATGTTTACCAATGCATTGTCAACCTCCACCTTTGAGAAATTGAGATAAAAGATTGGAATGCGTCATCTCTGAGATATTAAGTGATGTTTTCATTAGGGGGAGTAAATACGTGCTGCACTCTTTTTTCCTTCATCAAGATTTTTGCCTCATAGGATTTTCCTGGTAAGGTTTTTAACAAGACAGCAAACAATGCGTATTAAGACTACTTAAAAATTTTCTTTTACATAAACAATTAAGAGGGAGTGTTGGATAATAATTGTTCAAAGACATGAAATTTTTAATTCTTTCTTTACCTAATTCTGCACTATGTTATGTCTAAAGTTTTCAATATGACAAATAATGCAGAATGCACTGTATTTTGTTGGAGCTTATTGCTCTACTTGAAGCAGGCGTCTATAACGCCTATAAAAGAAGCATCTTACTCAGTTCAGTGTAATAAGAAAACAGATTATAATATGGATACATTTTCTCCTCTCTTCTCTTCTTATTTAATATTCTGCTTTATTATTCCGCCTTAAATTTATTCTACTTAATTCTAGATTTATTTTATAATAGTACACAATTTTTAGCGGAGTACTATAATTATCAATCCATATTGATAGTTGTCCAAAAAACTTTAATATATAAGACAACGAAATATATAGATAATAGATGCAAAATAAATTTATTCTATGTTTCAAAATTAATCCAATCTGCGTACAAAAATAACATACTCAGGAATCATTGGTAGGATGTATTAGGGGAAATAATTCATGAATTAGCTATTGGTATTAATTAATACTATGTTTGATAGATATTTGGACTCATGTATTAACTAATCCATGTATTAGTTAATACCTCATATATGTTATTAACTAATACCTCCCATGAGGTGGTATAATACCATGGGATTATATATAAAGACAAAAATATCCTTCAAATTCTTTTACATTTTTTTTAAATTTTCTTTATTTTATGTTTTATATTTGTAGTTTTGTACTAGTAAATTTATTTAAATAAATTATCTTACAAAATTTATGTATTTGCGGGTTTATATTTTCATAATATAAAAATAAATAAATTTACCATGTCAAATTTTTTAATTTTATTTATCTTTGGTTTCATATTTACATAATAGACAAAAAATATTTTGCCATGTGAATTCTTTTTAATTATTAATTTAGTTGAGTGATTTTATTGGTACAAAACAAAGTCCAATGATGTTAAAAATTAGTGTTTTATTAGTGACGAATTTATTAAGATCGCAATTATTTATTCTCAAATAATTCAAGTAAGAAAATAACACATACAATGACAAAATTATTGTTCTCCTAGCTAGTTTGAAGTCACACACACAAAAAAAATTTACTTTGATCTAATTACATGAAATACAAAATTTCATAATAATTCAAGGATATAATTGGAAAGAAGTTTTTTTATAGAGTTTTAAACCAAATACAAGTTAGATGTGAAACATGAAGCAAACTTGATAAAAGATAATCCCTGCATTACTAATCCCTGCGTTACTAATTCTTACATTACTAATCACTATATTACTAAACCTTGCATTATTCATTTTTGTACCGAACAAGGCCTCAATGTAATTTTATATATGGGCTTTAGGAAGGGTGATATGTAACCAGTCTTATCTCTAGTTTATGAAGATAGAGAAATTATTTAAGATAGGCTTTCGTATCAACTAAAGCATATTAAAAAAATTATGTAAAGCAAATATAGCAACAATGAAGAAGCACAATAGTAGCTACACATTACAACAACAACAACATTACCCCAATGCCTCAAAGGCTCCCACCCATTGCGGGGTAAGGGGGGTCGGATGTATACAGCCTGACCCCTATATTTAAAAACACAGCGCGACTGTTTTCGGATAACCCATGATGAGCGTCGAAAGTTGCATTGACTAACTGCTACTTCACAATTGAAAGAAGCGCAGACAGTTTAAAGAGCCATTTTGCTTTATTCCTTCATACCTTAAAGCCAAAAAATAGTAAATCTTTGGCTCCATCCGAAATTGATGGAAAAAAGTAGCTATACATTATAATTTTAGATAATTAATTTTAATTTTTTAAATTTAATATAATTTTATAATAACATTTGTGCAGCCAAAAAGACACCTACAATCATATAATTTTTTTTTTGTAATACCTACAATCATATTATATCATATTATAATTACTCAAATACAAATTTCTTTTTTATTCGTTTCTTTTTCTTTAATAATTAATAAAAAAAGAATTCTAGAAACAACTTCCATTTCTAAAACTGCACACCTACTCATAAGTGTGAGCCCAATACAAAATCGCAATTCACAGAGAATTGGATCGAATCGCACAAAAATTAAACTCGTAACGATGGCGTCGGCAGGAAAGTCACTGATCCAAACTCTAAAACGCTACTTGAAGAAGCCATGGGAGATCACAGGACCACAATCGAGTCCAGAATATGTATCCGCCTTACCAAAAGCTACAGAATACAGAGTTTTCTGCCCTGCTACAGCACCAGCTCAAGCTATAATCCCCACCTCGAATCCCGATACTGTATACGATATCAAGTACTTCTCTCGTGATCAGCGGCGTAATCGTCCTCCTATAAGGCGCACTGTTCTTAAAAAAGCTGATGTTGAGAAAATGATGAAGGAGATGACATTTGATGTTAATGATTTTCCGAAGCCCTACTTGACTGCTAAAGTTGAGGAAGACGATAATGCTGTTGGTGGTGGATACCAGAAATGAAGGTATATCCAATATCCCTTATTCTTTCTCTCTCTAATTTCTCCGTCTTTTTATTTTTTCTTCAGATATGGGGTCGAATCTGAGTAGGGGTGCACTGTTCGGCTTTATGGATTGTTAGTTTGGTTTATTGATTTAAAATTAATGAGACATTCTTTTATCGATTTTTGATTTATTCAATAAGAAAATACTCATAAAATAAATATATAATTTCTCTAATAATTTGACGCAATACGATGAGATACAATAAAAATAAATAAATTAATTGAGTACATAAACTTAATAATATGTTATATTTGATCTTATATTCTAATTTACTTCCACCGAAAGGATTATACATTAGAAAACAAGCAAATATATGATGACTTACAACTTACAAGTATCAATTTAGTATAAGTAATGTTAAATAATTAATATTGATAAAGGGATAAAATAATAAATTATAATAGTTTTAATGAGTTATCTGTTTATTTAATATTAAAAATCGAAATCGAATTGAAATTTCTATAATTTTTTCTAAAAAAGTTAAAATTTATAAATCCGATAGCCCCATAGTAATAAATCAATAATATTTTTTTTTCGATTTATCGGTCGATTCGAGTTGTGTGCACCTCTAAATCTGAGAACTCTAACACCTATGCACCATAACCATGTTAGTCCTTTTACTTTTCTTTTTATAGTCTCTTTGATCGGTACATTTTAGGTGTTTTTAAATCAAAACAGTTTTTTAAAAGATTGATGTAGTGTTTGATAATCTGCTTCTGGGTTTTGTGCTGAGGGTTTTAGGAAATAACCTCTCTACTTCTGTGAGGTAGCGGTAAGGTCTGCGTACGATCTACCCTCCCCAGACCTCACTTGTGGGATATCACTGGGTAAGTTGTTGTTGTTGTTGATGTAGTGTTTGATAAGATTAAAACATCCGAATAATAAAAATAAGAAAAAATTCATTAGTTAAAACTATGGCTGTTAGCTCAGAAGCCATAGGATTCACGTTTATCTAAACAAGCTCTAAGTCTTTTTCTATAAAAAATAAAAATGTCTTATTGCTTTTTTGAATAATTTTTTAATTTTAACTTTTCACATAAAACTATAAGATTAAAGAATATTATAATACATTCTATGTATCTTTAATAGTATCACAAGATTTAAATAAATTGAAGCAGGATGGAGTATTAGTTATTTAGTGCATTTATTTGTTTTTCCTTGCCCAGATATGCTTGCTTTGGGAAAAATATGTTTTCAGGGAAGTATTTATGGTCAGACATCAGTGTTTGGTTGGATATATATAGAAGTGTGGTGATTTATGGTATCCTACAAATTGTAGAATAAGGTACATATGGTGTTTTGAAGGGGAGCGTTGAAGTAACTGGTAAAGTTGCTGTCATGTGACCAGGAGGTCACGGGTTCAACCCTCGGAAACAGTCTCTAACAGAAATGCAAGGTAAGACTGCGTATAATAGACCCTTATGGTCGGACACTTCCTCGGACTCTGCATATAGCGGGAGTTTTAGTGCACCGGGCTTGCCCTTTTTATGAGGATGGTGTTTTGGTGGTAATTTTGATATTAACTATAAGGCTAGATAACAGCAACATATAGCTGGTTGATTGAAGCAAGTAATGTGAAATATATAGGAATTGGGATATAGATATATCATATTTAGGAAAACAACATCTGCCCATAGGTGATAGAAGTTTAGGATAGCAACTAAATACTGGAAAAGTTCTGGAAAATGCACAATTCGATGATTAGGTGTTGGTTTTTAACCCATGTATTCATTTCATGGAGTTGGAACTTCTTGTTGGAGCGATTGGTTAATACTAGTCTTTGACTGGTAATGCATGGTTGGCTTTGAATGAGGAGTGGAGACAGATACATGATATTGATCGATATTCAGGGAGGACAAAAAAAGCGCTAGGTTCTTCATCATATCCGTTGTTGAAGGATGAAGCATGAGTTCGCCAATTTAAGGAACCTGTTTTGGACCAAATTTTTAAACTGCAAATGAAATATCAAAGAAAGAATTTGGTGAACTTTTATAGAGAAAGCCAATCATATAAGATTGTACAAACATTACACTGAAGAGTAAAAAAGCTAAAAATGTTAAGAGGAAACTGTTGGTTTTTTTCAAAAGATGAATCGGGTAGCAAAACGATTGAAAGAGTCTCTCAATAGACTGAAATGACTTTCAATAACTTTCAATAATTGATGGACTTTCAATAGCCAACCTAACACATATAATCTACGTAATTTAAAATTTAAAATGACCTAAAGTAGCTCAACAACTCAAACAACCCAAGTAAAATTTAAAATTTAAATTTATCTTAAACTAAATAACTTGTTTTGCTAAAAACTACTGCAGTAACTAAAAGCAAATTTCAATAGAAATGAATGCAATTCTAGTGAAAAAGGGGTGCTGTTAGAACAATAAAGATAGCAAAATATATCCCAAATTGTCTATGTATTGCATTGCCTTTTTCTGATGAAGTAAGTGAATATCATCTGAAGGCATCAGGAAAATGCAAATAGAACATAGTACAAAAGAGGATGATTTAATTTTGTTCTAGCTCCATTAACAAAAGTAAAAGACTATGCTGTAACTAGGAAGCTAACAAAATCCAAAGACTTCTCTAAGCAATATATCGGGGTTAGAAAGTTCCAACTGAAAAGATTAACTAGACATTTAGCTAAACAGAATATGCGTTGTGGTTGAGTTTCCATCAAAACATCTATGGTTCCTCTCATTCCAACGATGCCAAAAGATAGTAGCAGGAACCATTCTCCAAATTCTTTTGATGGCTTTATCAACTCTGCGAACATTCCAGCATTCCTTAGCTTCTTTGATTGGCCGAGGCATTACCCAACTCAGGCCAATAAGAGAGTAGAAGAAGCTCCATGGTTCTACTGACACTGTACAGTGTTTGCAGCCATCATAAGCTTCTTTGATTGGCCGAGGCATTGCCCAACTCGGACCAATAAGAGAGTAGAAGAAGCTCCATAGTTCTACTGACAATGTACAGTGAAGGAAAAGGTGGCTTATCATCCTCTTACATTGCATTTGCAACCTACAACTAGGACCCCACTCTGATACCAAGATTCTGGTCCATCGAAACTAACTGTAGGTATTAATAGTGTGCAGGTAGTATAAGTGTTGGCCGGTGATGATGGACTTTTTCTGGTTATCCTAAGCTATCTCTTGAAGTCAAAATTCTACCATCAGGGTAAATAGTGTTAGGAGCTTAGCAGCACCTAGATTGATCGTAATTTGTGGTTTTACTCTTTCATACTTTCACATTGTGGTTTTGATTCTACAGTAGATGACATGTACTTGCAAAATCCGTAACAAGGAACCATTATGTACCAGTTAAGACAATGAGTTGTATCACAATTTTTTGCTGTTTGTTTGCTTACGAACGTGCAATCTAGGAAAGAGAGGTCCCTAGTTTGAACTTCCAACCATGAGAAAACTTTGGGGATTCCCATGGGTCACATAGGAAGTTTTTATATGACCAAATTCTAGGAAGAAAGAAGGCTAACGCTAGAATTTCCTATATCTAAAATGGTATTCAGTATACAAGACAAAGTCATGTAGATCTTTCATCCGGGTTCCTATCCGCCCAAGGTAGAGAGTGTGATTTCATATCCAATGATTTATTGACCTACTAAAATGCTATTACTCAACTCAAACCTTTTCCACAAATTCTTTCAGTTGTTGGATGCTAAACAACCAATTCCCCTTGACTGACCATATTATAATCCTTGAAATGCCATTACTCTCTTTCCGACTGTAGAATTCTCCGATTTAATATAGTCTGCAAGATCAGGGTGACCCGAGTGATCAGCTCATCGAATTCATACCTGCCAATACACCTTAGTTTATGTTGAATAGGCATATAAGGAGTAGTGGTCTTGACTCAAACTGGGGCATCATTTCATTCTCGTAATGGAAATGAGTGCACCGCAACATCAGATTTAATGTCGAATTTCCCTAAAACTGCTGCCTGGAATCTGCGTCCAGTCAAATCTGATTACCACCCTCTCTTATTGGAGATCATTTACCCTTTCGTAGAAGCTAGTTCTCACTCAGTCTTCCCACCTTGACCAAGCTCTTCATCTAGTCTATCAGTAAGCATTGGCTAAGAGAAATCTCTTGTTACCAAGACAATTCCTTTGTGCTCATCAAAGGACCTCGATATGCTAATCCATGAAAAAGGATACAAGAAATTTTGAAGAACTCGTATAGGGAATTTCTGGCATGCTATAGTTATTAAAGTCTCTCAACAGATGGAATGGGAGATTATCGGTAAGCTAGATACTTTGCGAACCATATTCAACTTTAAGGCATTTTGTTGCACTTTAATCACCCTCATCCTCATGAAGAGGCGTACTCCGTTACCGTTGATTTAACTTTTATAGTAGTGGTTGGATCTACTGTGCAATTTAGATTTCTTTTCCCATTTTATTTGTAGTAAAATGAGTTCTCTAGAAGCAATTCCCACGAACTGAGAACAAAAGGATGCACTTTGCCCCTTCCCCAGCCGTTAGTGCTCACCCACCGCTTTTTATAAGTGGAGACTCAGACCATAGGGATTAATTGATAGACATTTCTCTTGAGGAAGAGAATCCAGGATAATGCTTTTTTCATTCAATATACGCTGACTAGATGGAGCAATCGCCATTCGACAGCTCAAATCTGACCAACACAGTCCTCAAAACTTCACATTAAAGGAGTTAAGACTTTGGTGTAACATCTAGAATTGATGGCTTCCTATTTTCTACTGAATGAGATGATGTTTTTAGTAGTATCAAGCATTCCATCTACATAAATTTTTGAACTTATCCAGAAACATCTTGCTTAAAATTTTCATAGATGACAAACTTACCGTGATCTCATCTGGACAGTGGGAAAGAAGAAGCTACTTTAAATTCAAAAACATGTAGTTAGTATTAGATTAAAAGAAGGATCCTTGTTTTTGAAGTAGAAGGCAAACCAAGCTTCTTATTGGATCAAAAGTTGAAACTTGAGAAGAAGAGATTAAGAGGATGGAACTTGCGTATTTTTCGCATAATGGAACGAAGGAAGTAACTGATTATGGAGAAAACTAACAGTAAATGAATCTTAAAAAGGACGAAGAGTTTGCATAGAAAACTTCTGATCAAAGATTTCAAGGAAGTAATTACCAGAACTGAAGAAAGATCATGAAGATGAAAATTTATTTGTCTCTAGGGTTGCAAAAAAAGGGGTAACAACACAAAATTTAGCATAAAGTTTAATAACATCAACTAGCTAAAACTGTGAAGTGAGTTATTGAAATTTTACCAGAATCATTTCAGGTACTCTGAGACTCTTTTAAGTATGATACTCTGTATGCCTTCATTGAACAAAGAAAGGGATTGGCTGCATGGACCATGCAAGAAGTTAGACCAATTAAGAAGGTATTTCTTTGGTTTGGGAACAGAGGAAAGGAGTATCACTTAATTAAATGGAAGATTGCACAATTGCACAAGGAGGCTGGTGATTTAGGAGTCAGGAATCTGAAAATCCAGAATGATTTCTTGCTAATGAAATGATTATGGAGATCTAATGGAAATGATCAGCTCTATGGAAGGAGGGAATCTTGAATAAGTATGTTCAGACAGAACAATGGTGTACCAATGCAGTATCATCCACCTATGGAACATCAGTTTGGAGATCTATAAGGAATCGTTGGCCTAGACTAGTAAAGAATTCATGTTATGAGGTGGGTGCTGGTAACGAAATACTGTTTTGGAAGGACTTATAGATTTGAAAGAAGTTCTAATGCAAGCTTTCCCTGATCTGACCAATACATGCACTAACTTTGAGGTTACAGAGGCTGATTGTTGTTTCCCTCAGGGATGGAACTTGTTCTTCAGGAGGCATCTTAATGACTGAGAGGTAAGCAGGTTTGTGGAGCTATGGCAGATGATTGATGGTTTCAAAGGCACCACTGTAGAGGATGACACTTTTAAATGGAAACATGATAAGGATGGCAGGTTCTCTGTAGGTAGAATTTATGGGAAAGAGAGGTATCCAGGATGCCTGAGAACAAAATAGGTCCTTGGAAATATGTATGGAAAGTATCATGTATGGGAAACTGTCACTCCTACTAAAGTTAAGTGCTATGCTTGGTTAGTAATCAGGAGAGCCTGCCTCACTCATGAGATCCTACACATAAAGGGATG
Organism: Solanum ossicruentum; assembly: GCA_025774065.1. Classification (NCBI taxonomy): domain Eukaryota; kingdom Viridiplantae; phylum Streptophyta; class Magnoliopsida; order Solanales; family Solanaceae; genus Solanum; species Solanum ossicruentum. The sequence goes on along the minus strand of JAOTQR010000045.1, from coordinate 10,740,273 downwards.
ACCAATTATGTCCAGATGCATGTTATGCAGTGAGGCTAGAGAGACAAATGTTTCTCCATTGTAAAGTCACATCTCAGCTTTGGACTATGTTCCTCAGTTTAACAGAGAAAATGGTCAACACCAGAGCGCACGACAGACTTGTTAAGTTGTTGGATTAGGGGAGGGGGAAAAAGAATGCAAAAGAAGCGGTGAAGAATAATCCTGCAGTATATCTGGTGGACTATATGGAGGGAGAGGAACAGAAGAAGCTTTGAAGATAGATTCAATGATATTCAGAAAATTAAAGGGACTGCTTTGCAACTTTCTACCTTTGGTGTAAAGAACATTGTATAGAAAATGGTGAACAGTTGGTAGATCTTTTAGAATTAGTGTAATTAATTTCTTTGTTTCAGCTTGTTATTACCTTTTTGGAGGTCTCCAGCATACCATAATGCTGAGGAATACAACATTACCAGTTTCAAAAAAAAAAAAAAAAGAAGCTGCTAATATTGCAAAGGGTTATGAAAAAGTTAAGGACTTAAGGTTGGTTAATGTTTCACCATGGCCTTATTCCAAGAAAATGTTGGCAGATTATCATAGGATGCAGCAGAGATGTGACTGAAGTATTTAAAACTCGTTCTGCTGTTTTTTTGCTGGCTGCTTTTGTATTGCATGTAATTTACCAAAAAGTTTCTATACACAGTCAATGAAGTTCTAAGAATACAATGACCGGGCAAAGATTCTTGATTGCAGAGGTGAAATTAGGAGGGACTCTCTTATGACATGGCAACGAAGGAAAAAAACTTTCATTTGGTGAAGGCCAAAAGGTTATTAAAGAAAGAATGGAGGTGGATTATAGGGAAGAGACTTGAATCACATTACAAATGCACCTAGCTAGTAAAGTTGTACTGGGTAAAATTGGTTAGAGCGCGTGGTGCCTGTAGAACAGGACATGTGGTGGAAGGATCTAGGGGAAGTGAGAAGTCGTCAAAGATAACCTCCTGAAGGAGTGTCGTGGGAAGTAGAAGAAAGGACCTCATCGAGAACAAGGATAAATTGATTGAGTGGCTTTGTAGGTGAAATACCAACAGTTTGGTTGGCTTTTGGAGAAATAACATGAGATATTATCTCGCCTGTTATTCAAGATGCATGTAAATAACTTGTGATCCTTCTTTGGTGCACAGTCCTTTAGGTTGTAGATTATGGATAACCCTGAGTTTTCCGTGTTTATTCATTCATTTTTGCTCGGGTAGGAACAGGGAAGCTTGTTCCAGTCAATTATTTTGCATAGAATGCAATATTTTCTTTACATTTCTTTACCAACAGGCATCACCCATTTCAGCGAAGGAGGTTATTTCATATGATTCTTAACTAATGGAATTCATTCCCTTTTTACCAGGCTCTCTCGTCCTGCTGCAAATAATATGCCTGATGATGTTATGTGACTTCCATGAATTAGTGGATATATCCATGTGTGTTGTGTAAATTGGTCAGAGTCAGTTGCTGCTTTCTGTTGTCTTGATTGTACTGTTAATAATACTAGAACTAAATGATGTACCGTTTGGAAAATTTCAGGAATTAATGGTGCTATACATCATGAAATTTGTAACATTTCCTTGAAGATGTTAAGTGTAAGATAAGTTTGTTTAGTTTAAGCCAAAAGGGATCATAAATCCTCTTGGTAGGAGTCACGTCACTTGTAAAACACACACCCTTAATTCTCGTATTTTTCTTTTTATTTGTTTAAAAAATAATGTTTTTTTTATATTTAGTAAGTTTTTGAATTTTAATATTTTTTAGGATTTAAAGAATATATACATCTTTAATTTAAAATCATATTTGGAACATCAACTGTTGAGGTTCCAATTGTGTATGTCTTCTTGGATTTCATAAATATATGCCGTCTTTTTATTCGTTTGGCGGTTGCGCATGCTCCGACTAACGCAATTTAGAAAATGATCCAACTCATATATATATTGACACGTTTTACCAGGTTGCTTGCTTTATTTTTATTTATTATGAATTGTTACCAAAATCATGTGCATTTGTTTCACTGTCATTCTCTTATTAAATAAGTGGTTAAGTTGAGTAGTTTAGAGTCGTTCTACCTGTTTTAACTGTTTGAAGCAGACAGAGATAGGTAATTATAATGTATCTGTTTAATTTTATTTCTATTAATTATTATTTAATTATTTTTTATCTACTTTAACTATAGAATTATAATAACGAGTCTGCTTAACTTTACGATGGTTATTAAAGTGTTTATTTAATTTTAATATGTCATTTCTATTAATTATTGTTTAATTTCTTTATCTACTTCAACTATGTCAATAAATTTTTGATTGTCTCGCAGAATTTTCTGTGTAATAGAAATTGAAAGTTAGGAGTAATGTGTATTATTTATAAACTACTTAAAAATATTTTAAAATTTAAATAATTAAAAAATATATTAAAATAATTGATTCTCCAAATATATCTAGATTATAAAAATTTAAAAAGAAAATAATATATATTAGGTCTGTGCAATACACGATCGTGGCCGCTAGTAGTTTATAGAGCATCAACAGTGACTCGAAAAATTAACAACTTAAAGGAAATTTAGCATTGGGATTTTAGTTTCTAATTCACTTTAAATTACGAATGTGTTCCAAAGAGTCCATTGTTCGTGTAGGTATAGTAAAACTAGTTATGATGAATATATCAATACTAAACTTTTGAAAACCTTCCATTAATGAAATACAAATATTTAAACATTTTGATCTCTCTCTTTTTTTTAAAACAATTATTGATGTTATTGTAAATGATATTACTATAAAGAGATCCAATTATATATTTATTTTATATTGTTAGTGCAAAAAAATTGATTCGAAAAAGACATGAAAAGGGTGAAGTAGATGTTTGAACTACGGTCGGAATTATACCCAAAAAAAGGGAGGAACATGAAAAGGAGAAGTTGTACACGGAATTCACTAGCCATCATCTCGTAAATGTGCATAAATAGTAATGTCGCATTCCATGTGGAACTTTTTGATTTAATATGGTGTTTAAGAAAAAAAATGAATTTTTTAAAATTTATAGTGTAAAATTATTTTTAGAAATTTATGTGATTAAAATTCATTTTATTGAGGGTAAAGGGGAATTTAAAGTCAAGTTATTTCTACTTAGAGTAAAGTGACATTTTTTTGGACATATCAAAAAGAAAAAAGGTAACACGTAAAATGGGACAAAGGAACTATATTATTGGGAGAAAAAAAGATCAGAAGTCAAAACAATGATTTTCTTATACCACTATATTATATTTTATAATTGGTCTCAAAAAAAGTTATCTTATCATTAGTAAAAATAATTTAATTTTAAAATATTAATAAAATAACTTATTATCATA
>JAOTQR010000045.1:10711259-10731468 GCA_025774065.1 Solanum ossicruentum | reverse complement strand
GTATGGGCAGACTACTTGAATATAAATAAAAATAATAAAATATTGCTTAAATGATACTTGTTTTACTTTTACATATTTCTTGATTCAACCAAAAATAAAAAGAATCTTTTTGTAGACATCGAAATTTTGTAAGACTCTATAAAATTAGGGTTATTTAAGTCAGAGTTTCTTGAAGGTTACTCTATTATAAACTCTAATTTATGTTGATATAATATTCCGAAAAGATATCTCAAATATCTCATGAACTCTACGGATATTCCTAAAAAGATCAAAAATCACCCTGCTTTGAGAAATATGCCACTAAATCAAAGGAGGAATAAATATGAATAACATTATGTTTATTCATATTTTACCTGTGATTGCAATTTGTTTTTAGTCAATTAAGTGACTTAAAAAAAATCCATTTTATAGCTCTCACCCAGAGCTCACTGAAAGCTAAAGATAAATGAACGACACGTGTCATACTATAAACCATTGCTTTGGTTTGAAGAATATGGTCGGTTGGACTGAAGCATCTTCTTCTCCTCTCAAATTGACGTATTAATTTCCTCAAAAAAAAAAAAAAGGTTACGTAATATATTAATTTCCTCTTTGAAACCTTCACACAACTCTTTGTTCATACCAAAAAGGATTGAATTGAATTAACTATGTAAGTCCCTCTCATATTTTTTCCATTTAGTAAATATATATATATATATATATATATATATATGTGTGTGTGTGTGTGTGTGGTAGCTAGGGCACATTTGTTTATATTATATATTTTTCTATCCCTTTGGTGGCTCGATGGTTTGTGTTTGAGGCTTTAATGTTGAAGGTCGAAAATTCGAAACTTCTCGCGCCTTCTGGGGGACTAAGTTGAGGTTGTTGCACCAGAATTACCTAGGATTGGATTGAAGTCGTTGCACCAGACTTACTGAAGTTTGTGAGCTATTCCATAAAAGTTATGATTGTGATATTGGTGTTATATTTGGTCTTGTGATTAATTTTCATTACCTTTGCGACTTTTTAATTTAAACCTTAGGGTTTACATACTTTTATTTATGAGTAGCTAGCAGAGAAGTTAGATATTCTTGTGTATATACTCTTCTTGCTGATACTTCTTTTTCTTTGGACCATCAAACAGAAATTTGCAAAAAAATATCACTTATTATATTATTATGAAAGACAAGATGATTACTAGAGGAGTAGATCCAAGTGATAATATTACTAAGTTTCCAAAAAAGGCAAATTCAACCTCATGGACAAGACTAAAAGATCCAAGGATAGTTTGCGTGCCACGAGCATTTGGGACTAAAGATCGCCACAGCAAAGTTGTTACGTTGAAAGGGCTGAGGGACCGGAGAGTTAGGCTCTCCATTCCCACAGCCCTTCAACTGTATGATCTTCAAGACAAATTAGGGCTAGATCAACCCAGCAAAGTGGTTGAATGGTTGCTTAAAGAAGCTAAGCATGAAATCGACAAATTGCCTCAACTTCAAATGCCTCCCATAATCGGGGCTGGGTTGCCTCTCACCGAGTTGTTGAAGCTCAATGATCGTGCTCTCTCTAGTACTCTGAGGAAGGACGAGGAGACAATGGTGGTGGTGTCTGATGAGGATGGAGTGAAACTAAATCTTGACCTAATTAATCATCTTAAAGGCACTAGCAATAGCAACAGCAACAGCTTCAGTTTTGGCCCTAGTTATCAGAATGATTTCCTTTCAAGACCAGGTATTCTCAATATTAATAATGTCTACTATATACAGTCACACCTCTATATAACAACTTTCTAGGAAACCTATCTTTCGTGTTATTTATATTATACATTCTCTATAACAGTTAAAATGCTCAGACAAATGATTGATGTCGTCCTTCTTGAAATGAAATCCTTCAAATGAATTTACTAACTATAAGAATTAGGGACTAAAAAAAATTCTAGCTCATATATATACATATATGTTCTTAAGGTCGATATTCATGTTTTTAATCCATCCTAAATTAAATATCGATCTCTAATAAGCCTTTTTCTGGTAGTGTCTCTAGGTCATTCAGGAAGTCGTCATGGAGTAGAAGAAATTCAAAACTTCAATGTTGTGGCGGCCTTGCCTTCAACAATGTATAATATGCCATTAAGTTCACAAGTTATACCACAATATTTTTTCCATCCACAATGATTTGCATAGCTAGTGCATCTGAAATATTTGATCCAAAAGAATATCAACTTTTTCTTAATTCCTTCCACAAACAATTGAGGAAAAGAAGATCAACAAGGGTGTGATGGAGTTTTAATTTAGTACTCCAATTAATCTCAGTGATGGAAAAAAACTTATGTATGATATAAGCTACAATTGTTTCTTCTAATGTATACATTGTACACAAGCTTGCATGAGTTGTTAGTTATTGCGCGTAAATTACACTGGGTATGTTGTTAGTTCTAAAGATACTATTTACATTTAATCAAAGTAGGTCATTACATCAACTGTGGTGAAGTAGCAATAAGTATTCTTCATTTTTAATTAGAGATTTGGGATTCGTGTCATCATGAATATGTACTCATTTTTGTCATTTTTTATGTGAATCTGAATTTAATCGGCCCCTAAAAAAGCTTATGTTTGCTACTTTCACATTGCATGGTTAATCTCAAGATAGTTTATCTATAACAAATTGGCATAACGCTAGCTCGATGGAGTCTCGATGTGAAAGGGTGAAGTATATAAATTTCTTTCCTTTTTTTTTCCTTCAAAATTCAAATACTTCGGTCAGCATCCATGTCTAATTTTATATTTTAATAAAAATATTATTTACCTGTGGAAGAAAGAAGATATACACATGCAATACAAATTAGTTGTGATGATTAGTAATGACTTACTACTAACTTTTGGATTGATTTTGTTATTTCGACTTAAAAATAATTTTTTTTATTTTATTCAGACATTCCAAAACTGATTAAAAATTATTTTAGCTTAAAGAACAGCCAAAAATATATCAATCCAAGTAGGCTCTAAGCGTGTTTTAGTCAGGAAGTTAGTACATTTATTTTAGTTGTCAAAGATCTATATAACAGGAGAAAGTATAGAGAAATTCTTATATTCGAAAAGACTGCGAACAACAATAATATATCCAGTGGAATTCTACAAGCTAAGTCTGGGGAGAATAAAATGTATGCAGACCTTACCATTACCTCATAGAGATAGATAGGTTGTTTTTGGAAAACTCTGGTCTCAAAGTCAAGCCCCATAATAAGCAGAAGATACTAGATATGAAAAAAAGGAAAAAGAAAAGAAAAAAAAAAGGAAAACGATTAAGATATGGAAAAAAGGGAAAAGAAAAGAACAAAAGGAAAAACGACTAATAATGAAAAGCAAATGATATTATATAAATACGATAAAAGTAACAAATATAAGACAGATCTAGAGATCCCACAAGATATAAAGACACAACTAATCCTATTAATCTACTATATCATATTACCAGACATCAACCTATCCCTACTAGCCTATTATCCTTCTACCCTAATACACAACCTTCACGTCTTTCTGTCTAAGGTCAAATCCTCGGTGAAATGAAGTTTCACCATGTCTTGTCTAATCACCTCCCGAATACTTCTTCAGTCTACCCATACCCCTCCGTTTAACCCCTAACTCCAACCCTCTTGAACACCTCCTAACAAGAGCATCAGTACTTCTTCTGCACACGTCCAAAATATTGTAGTCTCGCTTCGTTCATTTTGTCAACCACAGGGGCCACGTCTAACTTCTCCCGAATGATTATATTCGAAAAGACTAACTTCTTAAAATACTACTTAATTGAGACGAATTTAAACGAAATTATATGAACAGATATAGATATGTGGTATTGATTTCAAAAGGGAAAGATAGGTACTAGAGGGATGGGTACAAAGATGCAGCAGGGGGTAGGTACTCCTATATGTGGTGACTGAGACATGTGATAGATTTAATCGTAACAATTTGGAATTTTGCTTGGAAGTGACAAAATACACCTTGAAGAAGTAGTAGTCTTGGACTTTAATCTCAAAGTGGCAACAGATGAAAAGATTGTTTGTGGTCCATGAAAATGAGATAACAAATAAGAAGATGAAAAAGTGGAAATGGTACAAAAGATAATTAGGGTTTTAATTTGAATATTTTGTTCTGTATACCTCCGTATGTAAGAAACAGGACCACTTACATACCTTCCATTGATTGGCCATGGCCCCAAATGGAAATTAATATGCTTTTTCTATAGTGGCAATTGCCTAATTTTCTCTAGTCAAATTACTTGTAGCTTAGGAAGGATTGTACTTCACGGGTGTGATGTAGACCATCTATCTTAATGCAAGATTAGTAGATGTTTACACGGACCTATAAATGACAACTTCATTAACAATATCATTAGTTTTTAATTTGATAAAATATATTTATGCAATCAGGTAATTTGTTATGTATTTACATATCTTACTCGATAATTATTAATTGATTTTCCGATAAAAATGATAAATAACCTACTACCGCAGGTTAAATTTCAATGTAGTTGGGCATAATGGGAATTATAGGGAGCAAAAAACAATAAAATTGTTTAAGCATTTGGCTAGTGATTTCACCACATCGCCTGCGCATCAGGAAGGACGAAGGCAAGCTGCAAATAAAGGCCTAGGCTGAACACCGTGCAAAGCATAATGTAGTATCTGTTTTTATTAGTTTAATATCTAATAAGTGGATCATTGAGCCGCATGTTGTTAACTCAATTTTTTACGGGGGAGATTTCATTATGGTAGCTTGCTGTCAGGACTCTCAAGTGTCGTCTTGGCATTACACTACAGCCTTGGCCTGGCACACCCTACCAATTCAAATATAAGATTTTTTTTATGCAACTTGCTTATGGGGCTTTTGAAATTTAGGGACCTAGAATTGTGTGTGCATGCATGTAATCAGTTGCATCATGAACTGGATATGGGCTAGTCTCTATTTCCTTTCATGAAACTTGTATCAGAGCTGCTTCTAATCTATAAAACTAGCTACAGTAGCATCAACAAGAGCTTTGTGTTCTTGCAAAAAAGATGCATTCATCCTCCCATCCACAGCTACAAAATCACTATTGGAACAAAGACAGACCAGAGGGACGAGTATATAATGAAAATAAGCATATAATATTAGGAACAACAGTCTAGGATACAAATACAATGTTCCCCCAAAAAAATAAAGAGGAATTAAGTCAAGAAAGTTAACTGGATAATGTTACAAGATAACATGTCGAAACAATTAATGAAGACCCTCTTAAAGAGAAGACCACCTATGAGCTCAAAAAATTTCTATAGCTGCAGCAGTCCACAGTAGCAGCAAGTCTCTATAACCTGTAATTTATACAAGTGATGATCAAGAATCTAAGCTTTTAATAACTCTCCTGAGCTTGTCTGACTAATTGTCTGCTGACCAAGCAGACTGCAAAGAACATCAGAGTAGAAGTTCCAGTCTGAGCTTGTCTGATCGATTGCCCGCTGACCAAATGGGTGTTGCTCAACATATTTCTGTACATGTTCGGCTTTTAACAACTCTTCCAAATAAACTCGCAAATCACCTCCAGGGCCTACAACATGGTGCAAAATTTTCAATTATCATAATATCCGCAGATTAGAAGTTTCCAAGAAAAGCTCGATTTTATAATCATCAATATTTTTTAAAATAGACAATGTCAATGAGCTTGAAATGAGAAGCGAAATGTGCACTCTTCTTTGAAGAGCAAAGAATAATTTATGAAGGGAAAAAAATTGGCACAAATTCCAATAGGCCACCACCTGCTTAATACTCAAAGTCAATTGATCACCACTAGCAGATTGGTGCCTGCATAGTTCGTGTGAATTAATCTGACTTTGCATGTTGCATCGCATCTAACATCTTTAAGCAAGGAAGGCAATCAAGCGGCAAGAGTGTCTAAGCCCACTGTGGTTCACACTAGGCAGATGGTCAGAATCAATAATAATCAGTAAAAGGGGCACAGTAAACATGAAAAGGAAAACAGCATTGCTGCAGATAACCCAATCATAATTAGTAGGGAGATTTGGAGGAATTGCTGTGCTATCAAATTTGGAGACAAGAAAGAAGTTGAATCTCACCAATATGAAGATCCAGATCAACTGGATCATTCAAGCAAGCTAAGAACAAGGCCGATCCCAAATACAAGTTATCTTGGCCTTAACCTAGAATCTGTGAGGAAGTGGAAAAGTCGAGGCCAACTGTGAATTGGAAGGCTGTAATGTCAAACCAAGTCCTGGCTGTGTTAAAATTAATACAGATGGTAGCTTCTTTCAAGCCACAGGCAAAGAAGGTATTAGAGGAGTACTTAGGAACTATAATGGAGATCTAATTATGGGTTTCTTTCTTTGCAGTGTGTAGCAGAAACAACTTCGCAGAAGCTTCTGCAGCAAAGGAGGGAATCAACTGGTGTGTACAGCAGGGATATAACAATATTTGGTTGGAACTGGACTAGGAATTAGTGACCAACATGCTAACAACAGACAATACAAACAACCTCAAGTTGAAGCAGGTTATAAACTCCACAAATTTGATTCTGGACCAACCTGAAAAGCAATGACTCACTGCTTTAGAGAAGCCAATCTTGTGGCAGACCTATTGGCTAAGAGAGCTGCAATCACGGGAAACAAATCATACTACTCTACCTTCAAAAGTCTACCTAAAGACATTAGGGGCCCTTTTCAGTTAGACAAGGGTCAAACGCAACATTAGACTGAGGTATGACAAAACTAAATTTTTTTGTAGCCGAACTGAATTCAGGGTATGATAGATTAGCAAGGACATGATGTATAGAATTCCTTCTTACTACATCTTTCTAGCAAAGACTGTATAGAGTCTCATGTACATCTTCCCTTCACCCGGTGCTTTTTTTTCCCTGTTTGTACCCTTTTTGCCTATTAATTTACCTGGTAGGTGTCAAGTCATACCCCCCAACACTTCAAGGATCACAACTTTGGTGATGGCTTAAATTTTTATTTATTTTTAAAGAAAATGGGAGAACAACAGTATACAAATATTAGGCAGTACCAGACAAAGGGGTCTCACCTAGTGAATTATCATTCTTGGCCTTGAAGTTGTAAGAATGAGGAAATATTGCAGTGTGCACCTGAGGAACAACATCGTGCATAATGTAGTTACAATCACGAAAAGAAATACCAAGCCAGAAGGAGTCATTTAGGGTAGTCTTGGAACCAAAAAGAGGGTGGTTGTATAGCTTACCGGATTTAGCAATGCTTTGTAAGGAGAATCATCAACTAATAAAGTATTTGATTCATCATAATCCCCTCTTTCCCAGGGTAGATTGGGATCATATCTGCCCCACACCTTGCTCAGCTCCTTGCAAACCAATGGCTTATGCTTGTTCTCAAGCGTCTTGAACATTGTCTGAGTGCTATGTGACATATCCTGCAATATTTAGTAAATAGAAACTCCTCATCCCTCTAAGAGACAAGTGCCCAACAATAAATGAAAAAACCAAACCATCGATAGATACACACACACACACACACAAAAACCAATGATCACAGGGAAGTCACATCGACAAATCAATGGTCACAGAGAAGTATCATGCTGTGACTGTAGGCTCATTCTTCTTCTTCTTTTCCTTCCCATTTTACAAATGGTTGGGCTGAGAGAGAAAAAGAATGAACTAACCTTTGGCTAAGAAAGTATTGATGGAGCAACATAAGGAGGTAAATATTCACCAGTAACCTCCTCTCCCACCTTACAACAAAAGGTTTTCTATCACAATTCGCTCTCCTTGCCAAGGGAATGGTCAAGCATCTTAAACAATAAAAGGCATAGAAAACCAATATAAATCAACCAGTGCCAGTATAGTTACAAGAAGGGAAAAATATAACTTCACATTCCCTTTCTTTCATTCCAAGAGAGGAAAACAACCAATGTGTTCTTGCAGTTTGTAATAAATTCAAAACCTAAATCCAAAAGAGGAAAAACCAGCCCATGTGTTCACACAGTTGGTCAAATTAGTCTCATGCTCGCAAAGGAATTGTAAAATCACAATGATCCATTAGAGTCCTGATGATCTGACGGACCACAAGAGTTCCTTAAGTATAAGCATAGATCCTGGCCAAAAGACCATAAGGGAAATTGAATTCCCCTAGCAAAGAAAAATAATGAATCAGAATCATACTCCTTTTTCTTTGCTTTTCTTTTGTCACTTTCCTGCTGTTTGGAAGAGGAATTTAAGGGTGCCACTAGGAGGAACAATATGGAACTATTAGTGTAAGGAAGAATGCTTACCCAACAAAATAACAACTTGTTCTTCATGTTTCCCAGTATATAATCAACCACTTTATCGATGATCTTCCTGCGCAAGCATATATTCTAGTAAATGTTTATGCCCAAGTAAACCATAAAATATATTAGAAAAATCATTGACTGGGGTAAACTAAAAGATCAAGTCGGGAAAATGGCATAAACTCAAGAAGCAGTTCAACATCAAAAATTACTTGGATCTAGAAGACCAGATGCCCACATCAAATCTTTCAAAGCAAAATTTCAGAAAATCAGTGCAGTAGGGTCTCTTAAATACTGCAAACAAAAGTGACAAGTATTTTTCTGTAAGAACCATGTGTTTCTTAATCTTGTGAATGAAGCTTGAAAGGTCATTTAAGCAATTAAATAAAAAGTAAATCATCAATTCTCACTTGCCCGTCTTGTGAAACATGCATCAGGCTTACAATCTTTTGGCGGTGGATTGACTACATCTGCAAGTAGCCCATTAACATCAAGGATGAGAAGTTTTCTCCTCACACGAGAACCCGTCATCATGCAGAAATCACCAGGCCTTATGGGAGCTGAATGAACTTGCATGATTAACTCTGAATTGTTCAACGCAGCCTTCTTCACACTTCTTTTCTTCCTTCTCTTTTTCTTAAAAGGATTCTTTCCCAAAAGAGTCGCGGTTGCTTCTGTTTGTATTTCTACATGTCCTAGAGGAAGCAATTGTTCATCAGAACTCTCTAAACTAGCCACATCTTTAATGGAAATATTTGGATTGACTAGACCATTTTCTACTTCTCCATGTTTGTCATCTGGCATGCTTGGATTTGAGGGAACATTGCTCTGATCCATGCTACAAGGGTCCACTTTTTTATTCAACGCCTTCATGCCACTTCTTTTCTTTCTTCTTTTTCTCTTAACAGGGCTCTTTTCCAATAGAGTTGTGGTTGCTTCTGTTTGTATTTCTAGATGTCCTAGAGGAAGCAATTGTGCATCAGAACTCTCTAAACTAGCCACATCTTTAACAGAAATATTTGGATTGACTAGTCCATTTTCTACTTCTCCATGTATGTCATCCGGCATGCTTGGATTTGAGGGAACATTGTTCTGATCCATGCTACAAGGGTCAACTTTTTTATTCAATGCCTTCATGCCACTTCTTTTCTTTCTTCTTTTTCTCTTAACAGGACTCTTTTCCAATAGAGTTGTGGTCGGTTCTATTTGTATTTCCAGATGACCTGGAGGAAGCAATTGTACATCAGAATTGTCTAAATTAGCAACGTCTTCAACAGAACTTTCTTCACTTTTAGGAGCCATCGGATTTTCCAGCATTTGACCCAACCTTTGCTTTCTAACCTTTCTGTTGGACTTCCACCTTGCCCTTTTTCTTTTCTTCTTGGATATCAATTCGACACTCTTCGTAATAGAATCTTCAGTTGAAAGTCCGTCCATTTAGATATGCAGAATTTAAGGAGAGCACCTGATGGATCACTTACAACATGTTATGAAGAAAAAATTTATCAACAGAAAAGGAGAGATGCAAATTTTGGAATGGAAAATTAACAAAAAGTAAACCCTGCACGGCTGCAAATATTTGATATCAAGCATGAGAAATGGACTCTTTGTGCGCTAATTTCAAGAACAATTATCTTAAGCATCCATTTTGATTGGCAAAATTTAAGAGGTATCATAGATCAGTTGATCATTTTTTGTCTAGTTCCACCAGGTACTGGGTAACTCCACCAAGGCTAGACAGATGCAAGAATAACCTAGCATTTTTGCCTCCGTTAGGACCATCTTAGATAAAATAATCTTGATTACTTAAATACAGAAAAAACTGACTTGTCTATTATATTAATGCTAGTGGAAAAATATTAGAAGTATTGGTTGAAAAAATAGGTTGATAGAGTAAACGTCACGTCATATTTTTGAATTTCAGTACTTGAAGGTTGTGGCAATGGTATGCCAATGGAAAGGCAAACATTCAGGGATCTCCTGAGATGGAAAGAGTATCACAAAATTTGAACACCATTTATAATTTAGCTATTGAAATCATTACTTCTAAATGCCCTTATAATCAGTCCAGCATACTCAATCAGGTGATACACATGCCAGCATATAATTATAGGATAAGCAACTTTTCTTATTGTAAAGTCTGAGGTCTATTTCCGTCTTACTGGTCCAGAAGAGAAAAGAGTAACTACTGTTCTATTAAAAAGAATTAACAGAATCATTATCATTATTTAAATATCATATACTGAAGAAACATTTACTAACTTCTAATTTTTTTTAATTACTGATGGCCAATGGCACAAGGTTCGAAACTAAAGTAGATAATGGGCCAAACCCTCTACCCTTTCTCCAACATATGTGAACTTATAGTTATTTAATAATCAAAACTACTCTTGTTCACCCCATCACAGAGCTCTTCCTGGTTAAACTTAAATTACTACAGCATTCGTCTAAATTAATAATTTCCCATAACTTATGACATACATGGAATTAAGGCATGAATATTCAATGACTTATTTTGTTGTATTTTGAAGTTGAGGCTTTGGAGGAACATTTACCTTTCTTTCCAATTTACCCAAACCCAGACGATTCTCAAGGACAAAAGGAATAGCAAACCATTTTAACGGACAGATGAAGTGCAGATATTTAAGTTCCGGACCAACAATTTAAACACAAGTCATACATAGACACGAAATGGGATAAAGAAGTATAATTCACAATATTCATAAAACTGATTAATACTACTTCAGAGTAGATCAATAAAAGGCCAAAACTTTGTACCAACTGTCACATGAAAGTAAATAGGAATGCTAATTAACATGCAAGCAAAGCAAAGAACTAAAACAATCAAATTTTGAGATTTTCTTACTGCAGCAGGAGCATAGAGATGGCATTTGAAACCATAAAATCCCGATTCTACGGTTACAAGTCATGTGAAAATAGAAAGTAGGGTTTGTTGGCCATACGAGAAACATATATATGGAAGACAAGAGAAGATGGAGATAGATATAGAGTACAGAAAACAGAGGAACGTACAAACACTATTCGCCGGAAAAGGAGATCGCAAGGATTCTGTCGGAGAAGGAGATGGCGGAAATTCGCCGCGGAGGGAAAATGGCGGTCGTTTGATCGACTCTGTTGTCGTTTTAAATTTGCGGGCTGGACTCGAAAATTGAGGTCCAAGCAAGGAATATCCATTGGTTGTGCGCCCTAACTGGTAAAAACATCTGGGCTTGGTATCTTTTCAGGCCCATATTTCAAATCTACATAAAAAGTGAGAATACTTCTAGAGAAATTTTCTGAAACAAGTGGGATTTTTTAGCTATAATTTTAGAAAATTTCGTAAATGACAAACTTATTAAATCTATTATTATATATAGTTATAATTTGGATAGTTATATTTCGTAATTATAGTTATAACAATGTTTGTATAATTTGTATAGCATTTGTATACATTTGTACAAGTCGTTATACAATTTGTAGTTCTTGTATAACGTTTGTATATTCGCTATGCAATTTATGCATAGCATTTGTATAATTCGTTATACAATCCACAGTGTTTGTATATTTTTCTATACAATTTGATTTGCGCACAGTGTTTGTATAAATCGCTTGAATTATAAAAAACTCAAACTGTAATTATAGCATGTTGCCGCGAGCCGTAACTAATTCAAACTATAGCTATATTAGCTAATTAACTAATATATGTTTGTTTATCTGTGTAATTTTCTAGCCACTGTTTCAGCTTGTTATCTTGTGTATAAGATGCCTTTTTTGGCGAAAATGACAAAAATACGAAATAATTGATTGAAGCTAAAGAATATTTTATGAATATTTTGTATAGTTAAAGAATTTTTATGACCTTTACTCATCTCAAATCTTAATTCTTGCTGCATATTTCTGTTATCCTCCTATTTCATCTAGTTAGATGTATATGATTAACATTGATGAGTATCAACTGTATGCAGGAGAATATTTCAGGGGTTATTAGAAGAATTCATGCTAACAACATAATTGAAAGTCGTTTTTGTTAGTCATTTGTGGATGTCGTCATCTTTAAAATTTTTGGGGACTGGGTTTATTAGTGTTCATGTACACAAATTTTGACATTATTCTTTCTGCGCCAAATTTTGTTGTGTTCTACTTGATTTCAATGGTTAGCTCAAAATTTGGACGGATTGAAAATCGCTCTATATAAAATGAGTAATAATTTAATTTGGTCATATCTTATAAAAATAAAAATGAGTTCAGTAACAAATAGGTTGGATATGCTAGTTTACCTATATTTTTATGACTAAATAGTACTTTACTGTTAAATTCAATACTAATAAAATACTTTAGTCTATTTTTAGATGAAAATTATTAAAAGTATTTTATTTAATTTTATTGTATTATAAAATTAATTTCGACACTCGATGCAAGATTCAATTTCTAAATTAGTATTCGATCCCAATTCCGAACCAATAGTAGGTCCTGGCTTCTAAATTGAGATTTGATATATGACTTCCAGTTTGGATCCAACCCCCATACTTGAGAGGGTTGGATAAAATTAATTTTTTAAAATTTGAAATTTATTATGTTTTGACCCGGGGGAGGGGGGTAATGGTGGAGCAAAATTTTTTATTTTTTTTTTTTTAAATGATTTTCTTTGGGGTTGGAATGGGGGTGGGGGCTGGTGGACATGGAGGAGAGTTTTGAAAAGAAATTCTATTTTTTAAAGATGAATTATTTTTTCTTAAATTTGAAGGAAATTTAAAAGTGATTTTCTGCGCTTTTTTCATTTGTGAAGTAGCAGTTAGTCAATGCAATTTTCGACGCTCCTTATGGGTCATCTGGAAACAGCCGCTTTATGTTTTTAAACATAGGTGTTAGGCTGCGTACATCCGACCCCCCTCACCCCGCAATGAGCGGGAGCCTTTTGAGGCACTGGGGTATGTTGTTGTTGTTGTTGTTTGTTTTGAAAGAAATAAGCTTATTCAAAAAATTTAAATCAACCAAATATAAGAAAATTAGAAAATATAATAAATTTTGGATGAAAAACTCCAAAAGCTTAACCCATTAACTCATTCATAATTTACTCATATTTTACTATAAATACTCATATTTTTATGGATTAAATATGAATTTGAACCCATAATTTATCATGTAAAAAGTCACTCACTCAATCTATTAAAATATGAATGAATTATCAAAAATATGGATTTATTTTATCCGCACTAGATGTAATTTTATGAATTGACAGTGTTTCAATTATAATTGCACTTTTTACCAAAAAAAATAATTACAATTTGCAGTTGATTCCAGTACTTGTATGTCCAACGTTCAGTATTTTAGGCATCCTGTGCAACATAACTAAGAATTATAAAGGGGTCAAATTATTTTTAATATAGTTTACATGAATTACATAATACGAAGAGTTAATCTTAAGATAAAGTTATCTTCATTGTTCACGCCTCTTAAAAATCACAAGGTGATCTAGTTTTGGAGTTAATATCTCAAATGGTCACTTAATTATTATTATTTTTTTTTTAGAGAAAATCACTCAACTTTCTTTATTAACCTTATAATCACTCAACTAAGGAATTCTTTAATACAAAGTCACTTAATTATGAGTTTTTTCACATAAAATCATTCAATTTGTTTTCTGACAAAAGTCACTTGACTATTGGTATGTTACTTAGAAAGTCATTCAATAATTAATGTTTCACTTAAAAAGTCATACAAATAATTTAAATAATATTTTTATTTAAATTTTTCATTGAAATATAATTTTTGTTTTAAATTAATTTAAAAATAATAATATACTTTAGATTTCGTTAAATTTTGTTAAAACCTAACTTTTATTTAAATTAGTTTTTTCAAATACTAAAATACTAACTTTAACTATTTTATTAAATTTTGTTGAAATATAATAAAATGATATTTCATTAGTGTCCTTATCTACTTCTATTGCCGTGCTCAGCACCTTTTGTGGCGGTCGAAAAAAGTTGAAATATAATAAAATGATATTTTAAAAATATTAAAATACTCATTGCAACTTTAAAATGCTCTCAATAAAAATTAATATTTTTATAAAATTTAATAAAATAATTAAAGTGGGTATTTTAGTATTTTAAAAAATAATTTATAACAAAAGAAATGATTCAATAAAATTTTATTAAAATTTTAAATGAGCATCTTACTATTTTTATTTTTAACTAGAAAAATTAATTTAAAATAAAAATTGCATCTAATTAAAAAATTATTTAAATTAGTTGAATGACTTTCTAAGTAGATTATTAATTATCCAGTAACTTTCTAAATGACATATTAATAGCCAAGTGATTTTTGAATTACAAATTAAAGTTGAATGACTTCTTGTGAAAAAAATTCAAAATTAAGTGACTTTCTACAAAAGAAATTCTTAGTTAAGTGATTTTAAAATTAAAAAAAAAAAAAGATTGAATTACTTTGTGCGGAAAGAATGAGTTCATATGAGATATAATTCTCTAGTTTTGCTATTCTCCACATTTTGTTCATTTGGAGGATTGTATGGGTAGGGCCAATATTGACATTACCTGTTAGCAGCCTCTGCAGGCATTTCAATTGAACCATGTATATTTTAGGAATGCTTTGAGAGAGTTCACGAGTCACACTATTCAAGTGTGGCCTATCTCTTTTTTATTTTTCATTTGATTTTCGGTGTTTGATGTTCATATTAAAGTTTGACTATATTCGAATTTGTTCTGTATGAGGCTTTATTTGAGGGGAAACACTCTCTATCAAATATTTTTTTCATTCTCAAAGTTCAAACTCAGGAGCTCTAATTAATAAAGGAGCAACAAGAGAAGTATTTTTATTTATTTTAATGTCTTTTCAAAATATGTAATATATATAGCGGACAAAAATGATGAAGTGTTAGAAGGTTTGTATCTTGTGCAGTGTTTCTTTCCTCTATAATGCATTATTTGATGGGAGTCCCCACCCACCAAAGAATAAAAAAATTTACAACCCTTTATTAGTGATCCCTAATAGTCACAGGGATAAAGCGAATAATTGTGTGAGATGAGAACCGGCGCTTTCTTTTGGGTTTTCCTGGTGATGATGGCGGAGATTTTGCTCTCTGCTTCTTCGGTCGAGATGAACGTCAGCGTTGCCGATGCTGCGGGAGAATTGGATGGTATTAATTGGGAGGTTAGTCTTGCAAATGGTGTAAATTCCCTCTCTTACAATGCTTTGCAGCGGCCACCGGTCTGCGACGAGAAGATCGTCGGGAATTGCATAGGGGAAAAGCAAGCTGGGCAACGGCACTGTAACTACTACGATCACTGCAGGCGTTCTATAAGTTTATTCGTTTGATGTCTCTATGTATATCTATGTAACAAGGCTGGAAATTAAATTAAAAACGAAAAAAAGTGTGGCTGCTGGGATTCGAGCCCAGGTCTCCACGGCCACAACGTGGAATTCTCACCACTAAACTACAGCCACTTTGATGGTATCTGATGAGTGAAAATCTTATGTGTAAATTAATACAGTCTCCTTCCAAAATGGCAAGATTTTGATATGGTCGTTCTTCATTTTCCCTATGTTTCTATTTATGTTGTAGCCATTCATGTTTCAGAGCTAACAGTTTATTTTGACTGTGAATTCAACATGAAATCTTTTAAGTTTCTTAAATAAAATTTACATATTTGAAAACTACTTTTAAAAGTATTATAAATTATAGCAATAATTCTTAATTTGAGATACTTAAAAAATATATAAAAAAATTATTATAATTTTTTTTACTTAAATTTTCATAATCTGGAAGGTATCACATAATTAATTGGACAGAGGGGTTACTAGTAGTTTCTTTCTTCTCGATTTCACCTTCTCTAATTTTATACTTCTATCAATTATTGATAAAATCTGCGTATATTTTACCTTCCTCAAATCATATTTGTGGAATTTCATTGAATATATTATTATCTCTTTGTAATACTTATCCGTGAGCTAGTCTAAAAGAATATAGTCTATATCCTCTTTTAAAAACTAAATAAAGTAGGTCCTTGTATTATTTGCAGGTGTTAAAATAATTGGCATTAAATATAACTCTAATTTAAAATATTTAACTCATGAGTCGAAAATTACTCATCAAAATTATATAAAAGAATTACTACTTGCTCTTTTAATAATGTGGGAATTGAAAAAGTTGTGTAACATGGATTTTGGTGAGCTTTCACAATTAAGGTAAAAGATAACAATTAAGATTGTTTTGACGAGCCAATAGCGACCACAAAAGTCTTGTTCGGAATAATATCCTTTTTATATGGACTTAGTATAATAGAGAATAGCATAAAATTATTTTGAGTTAATACTCTGCAAAAACGACTAGTCAGATAAAGAATACTAGTTTAGTACAGTAGATTCTCATATTTGATATTTAAGGCACATTAAGCCTTAAGAAGTTTTTTTTTTTTTTTTTGAATAATTTTTCATTTTATTAATGTTTGATCATGAAATTTCAAATCTAACTAAAATTGTATTTCAAAATTGGAAAAACAGCCTATAACCTTTTCTCCAACATATTTTTCACTTTTAAAGTTCGTATTTAAGTATATTCAAGCATAAAAATTGTTTCACATATTCTTCGTAAAAAGTATATTCAAATACAACTCAATCTTCAACTTTAACTCCACAATTTTTAAATAAAATAAAAACATTTAGAATAAGTGTGCCTATTAAATAATAATTCTCTACTGCCCTAATGCTAATATTGCGCAAAGAAAAAATATTTAAGAATACAAAATTTAACTTATTTTGGATTGTCTCCCAAGCATGACCTATAATATTGATTTGAGCTAAACTTTTATGATGCCAATTCCTGACTACTGTTAGTAAGACAACACATATGCTTTACTGGGCTCATGGAAGTGCATTATTTGAAATAAAAAATCAAACGAAGAATATAATTATATTGCTCTTTTTCAATATCTCAACGACATATTTGCTTCATTTTTACGGATAATTTTATGTCAAAAAAGTAAACGGACGACATACTTTCTCTAAATATATATAGGATAAATACGTAACACCTCGTGAAATGATGAAAATATTTCTAGATTTGACCTTGCGCGTAATGTGTCTCCCTTTGCTCCATTTGCAAATTCGAGATCGAATTTGCGATCAGTGCGAAAAATTGAGTCAGAAAATGGTCTCGACTCAACTTTAACTCAAAAAAACGCAAATTATTTTTGTCCAAGTGAGCTTAAAACAATGGAGTTTCCGCCCCTTCCGCGACACGGAGCCACACTTTAATTTTTCTTCGAAATTTGACGAAACACAAAAATTCACGAAAAAATGCTAAAAAGCACTAGTGCGCGTCGTGCACTAGTGTAGGAATATGGTCAGTTTTTTTTTTATGGGAAAGGACAAATTCGACTTTTTCCACACCCCATATCCTAAACTAAGTCAGTTTTAAGTCGATTAATGTTTTAAAACATATTTCTTCTTCACATTCAAACATTAAAAGCAAGAAATCCTTCCTAGAACTTCGAGCGTAGAATTCAAGAACATTAGGGCATTCAAGATTATTCTTTCAATCTTCCAAGATACGTAAGATCACCCAAAAGTAATTATTTTGTTAATATCTTTAGAGATTGAAACTAATTTTCACCCATGAACCTTCAAGTACAAATTGAGACTAAGTTTCCCATAAACTTTATGAGTATATTAATTTTCATGATAAATTCCATGGATTCTTGGTGGATATTATAATTTTTGGTCTCTATATCATTCCATTAAAGAATTGTTATCAAGTTTATGTTCATTATTGAACAAGAATTCTTATTGTTGAGTTTCTTGAAAACCAATCTTGATATGAGCTCAAGAAAAGAAAAGATTAGTTTAAATCAAGTTAAAGAATGATTTTTTTTCTTTTCTTGGAGATGTTCTTGGCATTCTAATTGAGTAATCTAGCATGATTGAAAGTACAAGAGAGATAGTAGTTTCAGTAAAGTTAAAGATTTCAGTTGAGAAGCTAAGAAAAGTTAAAGCTGGGCGAAATCCTCAAAAGATAAGATTTCAAGAATTCATTCTTTAAAAGTTATGAGCTATATAAGAACATCTTGGGAGTAGTATTGAGCACCGATTTGGTTGAGAGTAGAATAAATTACTCAAGCTCATAAACTATGTAGCCAGCATAGGATAGGATTGTACTACAGTACCTTCCTCATTAGCCACTGAGATGACCCAGTTTGGGATGGATCCACTCTCCTAGTTATTCATCCCCTACCCCGGCAAAGTACGGGACGACTCTAGCAGCGTGGGCAAGACGTTGTATCACCATGAAGCTCATAGTGATGATTGTCGTTTAGAGAAACTCCCCAAGCTAAGAAACTAAGTTTTACTTATCAGTTTTCAGCATGTTATTTTCAGCATACCAACCTTTATGATTATTGCTATTTAATTGTGATTATGTTTATGTCTTTTGAGAAGCATTATGATATATTGTTTAAATGTTTTGGCCATCTTACATACCGTACATTCCACGTACTGACGTCCTTAGAATCTGCATCATTTTATGATGCAGACACAGGTGATCGAGTTCCTCAGCAGTCGCTCCGTTGAGAACTTGATAGCTTCCGGACAGTGGTAAGGCCTCTTTCCAGTCCGAGACTCTTGGGTTCATGTTATGTAATTTTCAGCATTTATATTTAGTTCTGGCTACATAAGGCCTGACTCAGTAGTCCTTTCAGACATTTGTAGTAGAGGTTCCATAAA
Source organism: Solanum ossicruentum (assembly GCA_025774065.1). Taxonomy (NCBI): domain Eukaryota; kingdom Viridiplantae; phylum Streptophyta; class Magnoliopsida; order Solanales; family Solanaceae; genus Solanum; species Solanum ossicruentum. The sequence goes on along the minus strand of JAOTQR010000045.1, from coordinate 10,712,461 downwards.
TCAGGTGTTAGTATTTCAGTTTCTAGTTCATTCAAATATTGCTTAAAGGTTTTCATATTCAGTTTATGCAGACAATTTTGGATCATCTTATTGCTTTTATGGCTTTTTCCCACTATTACTAAGTCTTCCGTTGAGTAAGTAGCCAGATCAAGTGGTATGCTTGGGGCCAAAAATGATTTTCGAGTGCCGACCACGTCCAGGATGTAGACTCGAAGCGTAACATTGACAGACCTTTAAACTTGTCAATAAATTTCAACTAGAGATTCGAATTTGTGACATATTTCAAATTGCACAACATATGATGAAGTATTTTTACTAGACACTTTTAGCTCATATTTTGAAAAAGTTTGTGCACATGTTGTCAAGCGCTCATTTCATAGATAAACTAAGCACGTAAAATATATCTTATCTTTTAATCATACACCTTACTAATAATTGAAATACGTATGAGGTTTTAGATAATTAAAAAAGTTGATATAGGTCATTTTGCCCTTTTTTTTCCCTTTTACAATCAGTCTCAGATGCCATGGGCCACTATCTTTATTGGTGGTGCCTTGTGTCCGATATCCTCTACCCATTATGTCCAAACAGTTAATGGGCTTCCATTGTGGTCATCTGTTAAACCATGGATATTTTTTGGATTAGGTCAGATATCATGTTTGATACAAAATATTTATTGATTGACTCGAAGATTATATCTGGTGCAAGTTTTATGTTGATTGGCTTGTAATAATATATGTTTGGGAAAATTGAAAGTCAATTACATAGTAATTTAGGTTGAATTTATTTTTCAATCTACACTCTTTTCATTCTCTCTTATTTGTTCAATATTTTGAAATAATTATTTATCTAATTTATAAAATTAAGACTTAAAGAATTTCTAATTATAATTATTTTCTATAATAATAAATTTATTTATATTTAAAAGGAAATATTATTACTTCTTAAAGAATGTGCAAAGTCAAGAAGTTTACTTTATTAATAGATACCAAAACTCCCTTAATTCACTCTTATCACCATTACTTTCAAATAATTTTTTTATTATATATCCCAAAAATAAATATTTTCTAAATATTATTCTTGTATCCATTAAATTATTTTTTAATATAAAATATTTATTGTATTTGTTATAGCGAAAAATGACCGACTTTAAAAAGAAAATAGTAAATTATTCGAAAATTGTTCAAAAATCGAGAATTAAT
>JAOTQR010000045.1:10679156-10689353 GCA_025774065.1 Solanum ossicruentum | reverse complement strand
GAAAGAAGCGCAGACAGGTTAAAGAGCCACCAGGTAATATAAAGAAAAAAAAAGTCAGCAGCATAACAAGATAAACAAAACAAGTGAAACACCAGGTAATAGCAAAAATAAGGAGAATAAAATAATATTAATAACTACAATGCTCGACTAATTTTTATTTCTCTATCCTTATCCTCGACCTCCAAATCTTTCTAAGATTATGTCCTCAATAAGTTGAAGATGTACAATGCTATGTCTAATCACCTCCCCTAGTTCTCTTTGACCTGCCTCTATCACTCCTAAAACCTACTATAGTCAACATCCCACCACACCTCCTCACTGATGCATCTGTGCTCCTTTTCACATGCCTGGACTATCTCAGTATCGTTTTCCTCATCTTATCGGTCACGACGGCCACTCCCACCTTGTCTCTATAACCTCGTTCCTAATCTTATCTTTCCTATTATGCACACATATTCATCTAAGCATCCTTATCTCCTTTATCTTCATCTTTCATCCCTAATATAACCCCATCATGACTAGAAAGCATTCTAAGTCACCCCTATTATTCTTCCCGGAGTTTGGCTCTATCATACATATCCCTAATGGCCCTAATATAAGCCATAGATACACCTCTAGACTCCAAACATCTTCATATAACCTCCCTGAGAACTTTATCACATGCATATTTGAGGTCAATTAACATCATATTAAGTCTCTTCTTATCCCTATATTGTTCCAACAATCTTTTTACAAGATGAATGACTTCTATAGTTGATAGCCCAGGCATGAATCCAGATTGGTTCTTGGAGATTAGCTTAATAACCCTATAGTTGTTGCAATTTTGACTATCACCCTTTTTTTTACATACAATGGAATCATTGCACTCCATATGCACTCCTTTGGCATTCTAGCCATCTTAAAGATGACATCAAAAAGCCCAGTTAGCCACTCCGAACCTACTTCGCTTATGTTCTTCCAAAATTCCGACGAAATCTCATCTGGCCTTGTTGTCTCCCCCTTCTCATCCTCTGAATTGCCCCTCTGCAGACTTAATGCACCTACAATACCCAAAATCCCTACGGATCTCGTATAAGATCCAACTCCCCAAGCAAAATATCCATGTCTCCCTCCTCATTCAAGAGCTTATTGAAGTATGCCTGCCATCTCTATTTAATGAATGCCTCTTCTACCAATATTTCTCCATACATGTCACTGAGGCACCTTACTTGATATAAATCATGGGCCTTCATCTCTCTCGCAAGCCTATACAACTTTTAGTCCTTGATGCTCTTCTAAGTATCTTCTAGATCCTTACCAGTGACAATTCCCTTACTAAGAAGAAACAGATCTTTTGTTTTCTCACAGAACTTGTAATCAAACAACTTGCCCAAAGAAAGTTGCATGTGACATCTCCTTTCCAATAATCTCTCCTCATTAATCATTAATTTTTTGTTGCTCTGGCTATTGGCACCATTCTTCATCGGTCTGATCAACTTCTAGTAGATACAAATTCCCAAAACTTAAAAACTTCCTCAATTCCATTATTCCACATGTCTAACTGCATAACAAACACTAGACATTGGCACCATAACGGGCAGCACTTCAAAAGTCAAGAAATTTAGATGTTCTCTTTAATCTGCAAGAATATAATTTTATCTTTACACCAAGAAGATTCCTGGAACTGCCTCCTTATTATGGATCCACATTCTAAAGATAAGCAGTGTAGGGAGGATTAGAGTCTATATTGACAGGCTATAACAGCTATATTCATTATCACTTAGGCAGAGAGGACAATGTAGAAAATAAAAATATGCAGACAGTTCCCTCAGAAAGCCTGGGACCTTTTAGGAAGCCTGGGACCTGTGTTGAGTATAGCAAAAACCATAGGAATAGGCTCAACCATAACACCAAATCAAGCATTAAAAAAAAAGAGAAGATAGCAATGGCACATAAAAATATAAATAATATCACAATTACCTTGCCACAAACTGGACAGCTGTCACTTCTTTCCATCCACTCATATATACAACTCAGGTGGAAATGGTGAGAGCATTTTGTTATTATTTTTGGGTTTTCCTCTGTATATTCTGAAAGAAAGAGAATACCAGGGTCAACTATTGAATTGACAAGGTAAGATTACAGGATCATGATAATATCCAAAAGATACCTCAAACTTTGCTAAAAAATGCCCAGAAACCATCCAATGTAAGCCAATAAGTATGTGAATGATATACTGCCCCAGAACTATCTATCATATACTGTTGTTCACCAGTTGAGTGTTTATTTTTTACCACTTGGGCCCATAACCGATTACTCTGGTACTACACCACTGATTTTAGATGGAAAAAAACAAAAAACTGTAACAGTGACTAGGGTAGTTTAGATTTCCATTGTCCACTAGATAAACTAATGTCTAAATTATGCTACAAGAGGGAAGGTCAAGGAGAATAGAAGAAGACTTTCTATAGGGCTCTCTGTAGACAGCATGCATAGACTACTTTGTTACATCCAACGAAGTAGAACATAAGGCTATAAAAAATTTACCTTCAAGACATGTTGGGCAGACATCTTCATCTTCTGAATAATAATAGATATGAGCATCTCCAGAAGTCATTTTAGTGGTTGAGAATTCCACAGAAGATTTATTGTATTCTTTTGATCCTTCTTCAAATGTTGGCTGACTCCATTTTTTTACATCACTTAATGATTCAGGGTCATCAAAACTTCTTTGTAGCGGTTCAGTTTCCTCATGTGAGTGGCTTGAGCCTTTCTCCACTCTTGACACTTGTCCATCTTGTTGCAAGCGGAAATATCTTGGATCAGCATCGTAAGGCATGGGCCTCGGAGGAGAACGGTACATATCAGATAGTGAGTCATCAAGAGATGCTGTAGAACTCAAAGATGCTGCACCTTGATCGGATGAAGGAATGACATGTCTTTCTCCTCTATGGAAAAGTGATGCATACTGCAAGATAAGAAAATGAAGATATGTAAATTCTATGGCAAATAAAGGAGAGTAAATATTATCAGCTACTATTTAGTTAATGAGAAAGGTCTTGATATGAAGCTGATGATGATCAAAATACAAGACTAAACCCAAAGATAATATTTTGTGAAAAATATACCTAAACAGATTCTGCAGATAAGTTCAGCTACTGGATACTCTGAAAAGATTTAATATTTAGTTCCTTAATTGATCAATCATAAAATGTGTACTTCATCTCTCCACTATTTTTTGCGACATCGACCAAAACCAAAGATTCCAAATATTATGTGTCATGATTTTACTTCTTTTGAAAAAAACACTTTAAATGCTCTAAGTATTTCTACAATAACAACAACATTACCCCAATGCCTCAAAGCTCTAAGTATTTCTACAATCAAGTCAAAATACTTTTGAAAACAGAATTGCCACTAAACTTTTGAAAGAAATTAAGAAAACATAATTTAAAAAGACTACCAAAAAAGCCTTTACAAATTTCCAAAGAACAGGTAAGAGGTTCCTATTTTCATTTCAAGAAGGTATTAGCACTTGAAATGTCTGCTGACATGTGGTTATCCAACAATTTCACTAAAAATGTTTGACTAACTTTGGGAAAAACGATTTAAACGATATTTGAATTATTTGAGGAAAAGCTAACTTGAAATGGTGACCCTTACTGAAATAGTAAAGTTGTTTCATCATTTGATAGAAGGCAGAGAAAACCTATTTGCAATGCAAAGGAGGAATCCCACAGACAGGATCCGCTAGCATACGGAATCTAACAGTTGACTGTTTTCCAGAGCCTGAAATCGGTCCCTCCTCTTGTTTCAATTTCTTTAGCAAACACAGTATGCCTTAAGTGATTCAGTACAACGCAAGAAAAGAGCTTAACTTTTCACGTGAAAGAAACAGCCAACAATACTACAACTGAGTGCTAAGCAACAGCAGAGTTAACTAACTACACGTTGCAAATATGAGCATTCCTATTTAAACAGATCTAAAAAGAAAATGAGTTTGAGTCTCATTGTTTAAAATACTCAAGTATCATTTTGTACCTGGAAACTACTGATGCTGTCGGTTCATAAAACAAGTGCCACTAACAACTGAATATTGTCCCATAACAAAGTACCGGTAATAAATTCAATATGAAACTCCCTAATTACTTCAGGTGGAAATGTTAGTTAATGATTGGTACTACCGATGGATATATAACTGTGTAAGCAGCAGCAATGTGTTCAAAAAGAAGGAACTATAAGGTAATTATCAAAAGTTCCATCGAAAAGCATACCACATGCAAGAAGTTTTGAACAAGAGTTTGAAGGCATATACAATTCCTATACATTGAACTGTTTGGGTTGGCAAAATCTTCACATTCGTCTCGCAAGCAGCAACAAACTGCACCCATTATATCTCTTTCAACCTATGATAGTACCTCAAAAACCTTTTCCAGTGTCATTGACAAACCCCAACTCGCTCTATTTCCCAGTAGTGGAAGCAAAAATTATGGTGATTGGAATTTGGGGCAACTAAATAGAACTGACAAAAGGCTTTCAGTGAGCAAATGAAGAAGCGAGCCAATTGGGCACCCGCTCTCTTCAGGAAACCCCGAACGAGTGAATGCCCTTTCTGGATCAAGGCCTTAAGAAAGTAAAGTGATGTCCGTGACACCTGTAACAGCAAAGACAATTAAACTATCAAAAACAACAACATACTCAGTAAAATCCCACTAAGTAGGATCGGGAGGATGTACTCAAACCTTACCACTACCTCAAAGAGATAGAGAAGTTATTTCCAAAAGACCCGCGGCTCAAGCACATCAAATCCAAGTAAAAAGAGAAGAAAACAATGAAGAAAGCAGAATTGCTAATTATAGAAGCAGTATACAGTCCACGACAAAGAAAGAGGCAATAACAACAGTAAAATAATGTGATAATCTAAAAACACTACACAACTAGTACTATGACAGGCACTAATAACCCTAAACCCACGCACGGCAAGATGTGATACTGACGGATGCATTACTTTAGAAGACAGACAATACTTCCAAAGTTGCAGCTCATGAAGAGATGCACACCAATGAAATGATTTAGAAGACACTTAATACTTCCAAACTAGCAGTTTTCGAAGAGATACACACCTTAACTCCAAACAACTCTTTTGGCAATATGAATTCTCAATATTCATTCAACACCACTTGGACCCTTTTATCCAGAATTCAGAGTGCACAATACAGTAGTTGAATGTGGTCTCCTTTTATGCAATTGTGAAACGCAGAGAAAAAACATAAGCCACTGCACAACACCTGATTGAGGCGGTATACATATTTAATGAATCTCTTCGCACAATATACTGTTCAATCAAAAGTATTGGGTTCGGCTGAACTGCTGAGCTTCCACCGTAAATTCAATCAGAACTTGAAACAAGAAACACTAAAGGAGGAAAATAAAAAGTAGATACGATTTCTAAAACTTGAATAAAAAATCCATTGATTAGAGAAAAGATACCTTTTTGTCCTCCGATTGTGTTAATGGGCATCAAGGGGTTCATTCACACAATCGTAGTAAGCAAGCAACAACAAATGATCAACTGAAGAAGCTAAATGGTCACAATCATAAGGAAAACAGGCAACAAGAATTGGGTGATGGAAATACAGATTAATCCATTGTTGAGTCAAAGGACAAAACTTTAACGCATTTATATCGGTTTATCAAACAATTCAGACAACACCCATTTGAGGGTCACACGATTGCAACAAAGCAAAAAGATCAAAGAAGTAACTAAGAATGGCGAACCTCGAAATTACGGAGAGAGAAAAAGCGATAGAATGGATGATGGCGTTGGAGAAAAGACAGAAGCCAAGAATCGGAGACTGAATGTTTTGGATTTGTTTATTTTTTTCCCTTGGTATATGTACGGGGGCATTGTTGAAGTTTCTCTCTAATTTGCGAAAACCCCCTTCCCATTTTAGTTCTTGACCATCATAGCTTATATGTTTTGACTTATATAAGTTAAAAATAATATCAAAACAGATTTTTAGTTTGATTTGTCACATATTTTAAGAAAAAAATTAATTTTATAATTTTAAATTAAAATTATATTAAATATATTAAAATGTCTTTTAATCTTGTAATTTTAAACATGTCAAGTGAAAAGTTAATATTAAAATTTTACTAAAAAATAAAAAATGGATGATTTTTTAAAACTAAAAAAGAAAGTAAGTCATTCTTTTTTATATGAAGGGAGTATCATTTATACCTAATAATATTATGATAAATCTGCACTTATATTAAAAGTGAATTATGCATGGAATATAAATATTTATAAGAGTTTAAAAATATTTTTTATACTTGTTTGATAAGAAATTGACATAGTGTGTATTAAAGTGTGATAAATGTATTATGCATTAATAAAAAACTTATATTATATATATTTTATAATTAATTTCCTGTCATATGTATTATAACTATATTATAAATAAGTGTTTAGCGAAAATAATTGTTATTACGATATATAATAATTTTTTAGGGATGGGCATGGTCAATATGGCAGGCCTTCTTAGCCGAGTTCGACTTTGTGATGGAGTATAAGCCAGGCAAGGGGAACGTCGTGGCAGACGCCCTAAGCAGGAAGGCCGAACTTGCCTCCATCACAAGCCCAGATTTCCCAATGGTTGACTATATAAATGAGGGGTTGGAGCAAGACCCGCAAGCCAAAAATTTATTGGGCCTGACAAGTCAAAGGAAAACGCGCCAGTTCTGGCTTGAGGACGCGATGCTCCTTACCAAGGTGTTACGGACCGGTATCCGTAACCGTGAAGGACCACGCATAGCGTACGTGCCGGCTGTAATCAAGCTGCCATGGAGAGGGGAAGCGCATTAGCAATAAGACGTTCTGCCCTAGTTGTATTGGCTTGGCCGAGTTCAGGCATGCTAACCCGATTGAGTTTGGGGAGCTTGTCACTTGTCAAGGACATAACTATGAAGGGAGATGATCATACGAAGGGCACAACTGGTCGGGAGCTATTGCCGCTTCCCTGATGAGCCCATGGTAGGGCGAAACCAGTCGGTACGCATATGAAGTCAGGCTGGCTTGGGGGTAGTATGGGATGCCTCCAGGCGCCGCACGGGCGCATGCTGAACGCCAAGACTCTAGAACGCCAAGACTCTAGGCCCGTGACAAATGGTATTAGAGCGAGGAAGTGCTCTTCATGGCTGTGTGCTCCAGATGGTCGTGGTGAAAACTAGCTCTCAAGGGGGAGAGTACTTTGGCCGTTGCGAAAGGGATGCACGGCAAAGCGAAGGAGTGGCGTTAGAATGGAAGCATGTCGATCCTTAGGCGGAGTCCTTCCCTATAAAAGTGCAGGACGCTTCGGGCATAAAAAGGGTGCGAACTCAGGACGTGGAGGCACGAGGTGATGTGCGGCAGTCCGAGGGGAAAGTTCCATCGTTGGTATTGCGCCGAGGTCGTCGCAACATTGAGCAGGGGAGAATGTTACGGACCGGTATCCGTAACCGTGAAGGACCACGCATAGCGTACGTGCCGGCTGTAATCAAGCTGCCATGGAGAGGAGAAGCGCAATAGCAATAAGGCGTTCTGCCCTAGTTGTATTGGCTTGGCCGAGTTCAGGCATGCCGATCCGATTGAGTTTGGGGAGCTTGTCGCTTGTCAAGGACATAACTATGAAGGGAGTTGATCATACGAAGGGCAAAACTGGTCGGGAGCTATTGCCGCTTCCCTGATGAGCCCATGGCAGGGCGAAACCAGTCGGTACGCATATGAGGTCAGGCTGGCTTGGGGGTAGTATGGGATACCTCCAGGCGCCGCACGGGCGCATGCTGCGCGCCAAGACTCTAGGCCCGTGACAAAGGGAACCGGGTGTATGTACCGAAATGAGGAGGCTTAAGGAAGTAAATCATGAAAGAGTGTGATGACTCAAGGTGGGCAGGTCACCCTAGAGTGCGAAGGACTATGACACTCATTGAACGAGCTTACTATTGGCCCCAAATGAGGGATGATGTCGAGCTCTACGTGAAGACTTATCTTGTATACCAGCAAGACAAGGTAGAATAACGTCCAACAACTGGTCTATTGGAGCCATTACCCATTGCGGAGAAACCATGGGAAAGTATTTCTGGACTTCATCATATGCCTACCGAAGTCAGACGAGTGCAGCAACATCATGGTCATCATGGACAGGTTCAGCAAGTATGGAGTATTCATACTATTCCCGACAAAGTTCAATGTTGAAGATGCTGCCCAGCTATTTTTTAAGCACGTGGTGAAATATTGGGGCATTCCGAAGACCATAGTCAACGATAGGGACACCCGCTTCATGGGGAGATTGTGGATGGAGCTCTTCAAAATCTTGGGATTGGAGCTCAATTTTTCCACCAGCTTTCACCCACAGACGGATGGTCAGACTGAAAGGGTGAATGCGTTACTGAAGTTATACCTACGACACTATGTTAGTGCCAACCAGAAGGATTGGACCAAACTTTTGGATATATCGCCCAGTTTTCCTATAACTTGCAGAAAGTGAGTCGACTGGGGCGAGTTCATTCGAGCTTGCAATGAGACAACAATCAATGATGCCACAAACCATGGTCATTGGTTATAAGAATCCAAATCCTTCGGCCTACAAGTTTGCTAAGGGATGGCATGAGAAGTCAGACTTGGTAAGGGCATACTTAGCAAAGGCCTCGCAGAAAATGAAGAAATGGGCCGATACTAAGAGGAGGCACCTGGAGTTCGAAAAAAGAGACTTAATCATGGTGAAGCTCCTTCCTCATCAAAGCCGACGGTTGTTCAAGGTGCATAGGGCTAGTAAGGCGCTACGAGGGGCTGTTTCCCGAAGAGAAACACATTGGCAAGCTAGCCTACCGTTTAACCCTACTGTCGCACTTGGAAATGCATTCTGTATTTCATGTGAGTCTGCTAAAGCCGTACTATCATGATGAGGATGCTCCAAGCCGGGGAGAGTCAAAATGGGCACCTAACACCATAACAACGGTGCCAGAATGAGAAGTGGAAGAAATTCTTGCGCACCACGTCATTCCCAGACGGGGGACTCATCCCAGCTACACCGAATACTTTGTAAAGTGGAAGGGATCTCCCGATAGCGAGGCGAGTTGGGAACATAAGCTGACATTGTGGGACTACTAGGACCTTATTCGAACATACAAGGAGGATACGCCGAGGAAGTCGCCAGATTGAGTGGGGGAGAATTGTCACGACCCAACCCAGGGGCCATGACTAGTGCCGATTGGACACCCAAACGATACCAAACCAGATTCACAACTAAATTAGCTAAGAGTTTGATTGAAATTTTGGCAGAGTTTCCTCTGTTTTACTGACTAATCCCACCTGCAGACAGCGAACCAAGCACCAACAATTATCCATCTACATATGCGGGCTGACAAGGTCACCGCTGCGGTAAAACCGCCGAACAAACGTATCATACATACATAATCATGGCACGCGAAGTATCCCACACCCACATGTATCCACAGACCTCTAAACATACAAACTGAATCATAGGACGGGACAGGGCCCCGTCATACCCGCGAATATACATAAATGCAAAATACATAAAGTAAGTATACGTGTATATACCAAAAGATTTGCTCCTAAGGCAAGGGAGCAGTTCAAACGGTGGACAGAGATCCTAAGAAGATGGCTCTCTAACTTGTACATCGGTACCTGCGGGCATGAAACACAGCCCCCGAAGAAAGGGGGTCAGTATGAAAACGTACCGAATATGTAAAGAGGAAAGTACGAAATATAAGTGAAAGAAATAAACCAAATAAAAATATATGAGTCAAACCTGTATGCAAATATCAAAATAATTCTTTATTTAAAACATCAAAATCATGCATATCGGACAGGAACGATGGCGACCTCCAAACTCGCACCATCTCATAGCCTAACACTAGAAGTTTCAAATCCTCGAAGTTTCCAACACATATCATAGCATAAGTGAGCTACAGGCGGTACGTATCACACGTATACAAGGTCAGAGCTACGCAGCGGTCCGCTTTGGGGCATACATGGAGCCACTCCCCTCACGGTTTTATTCCTGGTACTCGACACATGCATATATTGTCCACTTTGGGGCGCACATGGAGCCACTCCCCTCACGGTTTTGTTCCTGGGGTACACATGGATCCACTCCCCAGAACGCGTATACAAACACATACCAACATTGCTCCACAAGTCTCCGAACTAAGCAAAGC
>JAOTQR010000045.1:10645915-10676452 GCA_025774065.1 Solanum ossicruentum | reverse complement strand
ATATATATATATGTGTGTGTGGTTTTTCTGTGTAAATTCTGGTAGCTGCTGCAGGTGGGTTTAGTCAGTAAAACAAAGGAGACTCTGCCGGATTTTCTGTAGAATTGTTAAGTCTATAATGTGACAAGCGTGTTTAGTATTTGGAATTAGTGCCGAATCGGCACTAGTCACGGCCCCGGGGGCGGGTCGTGACACAACTAACAAGAAGTGCAATAATAGACCACGATGAAATTCAAAAGTAGAATAAAGGAAAAAAAAACACGATCAAAACAAGCAAAATAAGTAGAAATATCACAAAATTCAATGCAAAATAGGCTAATTAAAGTCTAGTAATAAACCTTTATGTATTACAGGAAAAAGTATTGGCGAAACATGCAAAATAAGTAGAAATTTAGTGATCACATTTTGTAATTCAAGTTTTCAAGGTGTCCTTTTGCTAAATCATCTGGAGTTTTTGGAGAGGAAATATTATAATTAAGAGGATGCTAAACTAGCAAAACGTTCATAGTTTTAGAGAATTTTGCAAATATTTGTCAAATTATTTATTTTTCAAAAATTGCCAATTAACTTAATCTGAAGATTCTCAAAGAAAATAAATGTTTTGATAAACATAAAACGGTCAAGCTAATATAAAGAAGCTTATTTTGGAAGTTTGCATGACGACAATAAAGATTGAACTGATTAAGTGCATGAAAAACATGACCAGTCACACAATCAACATGGATTTTAGTTCTCTAGAATATTCACAAGGGGATAACTCAAACCTTTCTTCTCGATTAAGAAATTTCATATTTAAAAGAATAATTATCACATCTAACTCACCACCAAAAGTTAGTTCAAGAGAAAATTAGGACTATCTGAAATATGAGATCTAACCCACTCTTATACTCCCTTCACCCCAAACTAAAGTGTGAATCGGGATCTTAAATATAAATAAACCTCACTCTGGTGCTATGTTAAAGGATGATTTTTGGGCCTAATTCAATCTGAAAAGCTAATTGGAAAAGAAAGTATTGCTCAAATCAATATAAGCAAATCACCAGTCCATTATCTGAATGGAGTTGTAACGTAATTTATGCAAAATTTTGTTGGTATAGCTAGGCAAATGTGAAAAGCAGGGCAATGAGACAAATTAGACATCCATATCAAGTCAAATTTGACGGGGAGAAAACGTGGAGATCGTGTAACTTATTAAAAAAAGAGAATAAAGTAACAACAAATTCTAGATAACTATCACACGTTTCATCAATTCTTGCTTATTTAAAGCCCATTAGTCATCTCCTCAATTCACTTTATTATTACAAACAATATTATATTATAGCTATGGAAAAATTCAAGTATTTAGCAGTGATTATACTAGTAGTGTTGTATGTTGAGTCAGTAAAATCAGAAATTCCTCTAGCACCAGCATTATATGTATTTGGTGATTCAATATTTGATAGTGGAAATAATAATGTTTTGCCAACATTAGCTAAGGCTGATTTCAAACCATATGGTTATAATTTTTATGGAGGCAAAGCTACTGGAAGATTTACAAATGGGAAAACTGTTGCTGATTTTATTGCTGAGTTTCTTGGATTGCCATTTTCTCCACCTTACTTGAGTTTTAGAGGATCATTAAAACTCACTGGCTTAAATTATGCATCTGGATCCTGCGGTATTTTACCCTATACCGGAAACTTAATTGTAAGATCCATATACTACTCAATTCTTTTGTGTTTACGACTACGTTTTTTTTTGTTTCATTTGTTTTATATACTATTAGATCGTCTAAAATAAAGATAAAGGGAAACATGGTCAAAAATACTCTAGAATTGTTTGAAATGAGCAGAAATATCCCTTGGTTAGATTTTGGTTCAAAAATACGCCTCCCTTAAAATTTTACAAAAAAATACATAATGTAATGACACCATGCATGTTATGTGGACAAAAAGCGCCACGTGATTAGTCCACGTAAAGCACCATTTAGGAATCCAAGAGGTTTTCTCCTCGAATATTAGGTACGGGACTAGCTTTTTCATGTTAAAAGAGATTGTTATTTCACCTGCAAACATTTCAAAAAGTCCATCATAACATTTATTCATCCTCGTTATAATTATTGCCTCCTCCTTAATCAGTTTCTTGAGTTCAATTCTTCAAATTTTCAGAAGCTTGTATAAAAAGTTTTAAACGAAAATGTAACGTAGGAGTATTTTTGCTCTATTTCAAATAGCCCAGAACCCTTTCCCAAATATAAATAACTACGTAGTCTGAACCGTGTTCAAGTGGAATCTTGTTTTATATTTTTGTTAGGGGAAGTGCCTGCATTTTTCGGAGCAAGTTGATTTATTCGAGCGAACGGTAAAGCGACAGTTGGTTCGACAATTTGATGACCCTGAGGAATTTTCGAGTTATTTGTCGAGGTCTGTGTTTCTGGTGTCTACAGGCAGCAATGACTATGTAAACAACTATTTACAGCCAAATTTTTATGGGACCAGCAAACACTATACCCCTGAATCATTTGCTAAACTTCTCATTCATACTCTTTCTCAACAACTTCAGGCAAGTACTTCTTATTAAAGTCTTTTCAGGTCATACATTTATTATGTTTCTTCATAAAGAATGCGCTATTAAATTATATAATTAGATTATTTGAAATTAATTGCAGAGAGTTTTATTTATAGCTAGTTTTATTGCTCAGGAGCGCACCTAGTAGTTGCTGCGGGTTCTGCTTTACTCAAGTTTTCAACAAGTTAGAAGTGTTTATCAAAGAGAATTTTTTTTAATGACAAGTACTTTTAGAAAGTTTGGCTAATTAAGTTGCTTTTTTTCTTATCTTTTCAGAAAAAGATTTCTTTTCTTGGATTCATCTCTAGTCTGAATTTCTGCTAATTTCGTTTTTTTATCTCGTTTAACATATAATAGTGAAGCAAAAAAATCATAGAATATAAGGCCTCGTCCAAGGAGTGGCAGTACAATTGGTTGGGAAATATCAAAACAATCACTTATTCACAAATTTTGTGCGAAAAGTACTTTTAAAATTGATTAATTTGACACAGAGTAATACCAAATAGACGTACATCCTTTATTTTAAAATGAAAACTAAACCTAATGACCTTAAAAATAGACGATGTTGAATTTTAACAAGGAAGTTTCACCCATGTGGCAAGTGAGTTCAAAAGTTTCACCTCTATCCACTACAAGAAAATAGGACTTTAATGAGGAAAAATTCGATCGCAATCATATGATTTTTTTGTGGGTTGTGTAGAGGTTATATGGTCTCGGAGCAAGAAAGGTGATCATGTTCGAGATCGGACCCATTGGTTGCATTCCATCACTCACAAAGCGGCTTAGCCACAATGGACGTTGCGCCGAAGAATATAACCGTCTTGCTGTAATCTTCAACAGCCAGCTCAGTGACATGCTCAAAAATCTCACTTCCACCCTTCATGGCTCTGCCTTTATTCTTGGCCATGCTCACTGGCTCGGCTACGACGCCATCATCAACCCTTCGACTTACGGTAATAAAACCTTTTTTTTTTCATTATTATCCGTGAATGTATTTGAAAATTTAAATATTTTTGTGTTTGCAGGTTTAACGGATCCAACAAATCCATGTTGCATCACTTGGGGAAATGGAACATCAGGTTGCATACCTGAGCTTTCACCGTGCCGCGACGCAAATAAACACTACTTCTGGGATGGCTATCATCTTACAGAAACAGTATATAAGGTTATTGCCTCTAAATGTTTCAATGAAACATCTGTTTGTATTCCTAAAAATATTAAGCAACTTGTGGATGATTGATAGGAGAGAGCTTCTGTTGAGTCAATAAATTTCAGATAGTGAATAGTTAAACTTTGTTTTTTTAAAAAAAAAGGATCAATAGATGGCAATTTTGATTTGTTAACACGAAAATTCAATCAGAATAATTAATTTGTTTGGGCGAGTTAATTCATAAAGTGAGAATGAAAAGTTATTTACGATGAATATAGACTTGCTCATAAAATAAATATATGATTTTTCTAATATTTTGACCCAATATAATAAGATACAGTAAAATAAACAAATCAATTTTAAAAATCTAAATGTGATAATATGTAATATTTGACCTCATATACTAATTTACTTTTAAACAGAAGGGTTATACATTGGAAACCAAACAAATATATGACTAATGAGTAACAATTTAGTATCAAGTGATGTTAAATTAGTAATATTTAATATTTATGATGGAATAAAATAGTAAATTGTTATAATCTTACTAATGGGTTATTGGTTTATTCAAAAATACCCAATACTAAAAATTAAAACCAAACTGATAACTCAATAATTTTTTTTTGTAAAACTATTCAAAACTCGTTAACTCGATAACAATAAACTAATGATATATTTTTTTGCTCAGCTTATTGGTCAGTTCAATTTTTGCACACCTCTACTATAAATAGTGATGATTTTGTAAACATTAAAATTTTATGGGACTCTCTACTAGACGTGTTTGATTTTAGTTTGATTTCTTGAAGACTAGACTACCTTAACCGTAGCTTATACCTATATAAAAGATATTATATTCTCTTAAAGATACATCTTGAATATCCCACAAATTCTTAATTAAGTATACATAAAGAGATCGAAATCTAAAATATTCCACAAATGCATGAAATACTCCTAAAGATCAATGGAGATCAAATAAATCTCAAAAACGGTCCATATTATCCTAATTCAAGAAATACGCCACTAATAACTCTCAAATCTAAGAGAGATCTAAGGAAAGAAGAATCAGGGGCGTAATAGATCTATACCTACATTGTTTATCCATAAAATTATTTTTCTTCGTATTTTATGTCTGATTGCATGCAATTTATTTTCTATCACTTTAAAATTTATTACAAAAAATTTTGGCACGCCTAGTAAGATAAAAGATACTCTTCATCTCTTCTCTCACAAATCAGATCCGCAGATTGAAGTCACAAAGTCGCAAAGGTGAAAGAATGAGTACTTCAAATCTAGTCTTTTAGTTTCATCAAGTCTACACTAGACAAGTCTTGAAGTAGGGGGATATTTGTAAACACTGAAATTTTATGGAACTCTACCAGACGTGATCACTTCTAATTTAGTTTCTTGGAGGCCGCTCTATCGTAAACTCTAGCTTATGCCTATACAAAAAGTATACTATATTCTCCGAAAGAGGTATTTCAAATATCCAAAAAAGATCGAAATCTTGAATCACAAATTCATGGAATATTCACAAAGATCAATAGAGATCAAATACATTCTGTGGAGGTACATATCATCCTAATTCGAGAAATACGACACTAATGGCCCTCGAATCTAGGAGAGATGTTAAGAGAGAAGGATCAACAGAGGAACAGATTTGTACTCACATTGTTTAGCAATAAAATTATATTTCTTCAGATTTTATTTGTAATTGCAATTTATTTTCTATCGCTTAAAATTTGTTGCAAACAAGTCTTTCTTTGGTTTGGGACAAGAAAATATCAAGTACATAAAAATCACTTAAAAAGGGAGTTCTTATTAGTCGAAGAAAAATGTTCTTTTTTTTGTTGAGCTTTGGACTTAAACTTTTATTTAGAATTTGTTAAGTTATACTTTGTGATTAGACAATTGTATTCAAAAGAATACAAATCAAGAAGAGTATTATTGGACCAGTGAAAATTTTTCTTGAAGTGGACTTAAATTTTTTTAAAGAAAATAAGATATTTATGCTTCAATATTTTCTTGAATTTTAATTTTTCAATTGTAAGTTGTAATATTAATACCAATCGTCCTCGACGAATATATCTCATCACATCATCAAAAAGTAACAAAATAAGACATCGAGACTTGAATTGAAGTGGTTAAGATGAATAAAATTTATTTGACGTATCTAAATAAAAGTTGACGTTGAAACCACCATCCAAATTTACTAGGAGCTGCCACGTGTCGACAAAACCACCACCCAAATTTAAAAAAGGAAATTTTCGTTTTCTCCAAATTAAAAAGAAAATCTGAATTTTGTCCGTACAGCTCCTATACGTCTCAACCCCTCATGATCATCACTTGCCGGAAACTTTACAACTTCCATTGGCCATAATTTTGTGTATTTGCAGCCTTCTCATTTTCGTATATGTTTTGATGATTGAGAAGAAAATTATATAGAGGAAGACGCTAAAATAGTTTCGGCTATTCTGGGAATTAATTGAAGTTTTTCATAGATTAGGGGGTGAGAGATGGGAGCTGTAACGTCGTCTATGGCGGCAAAGTTTGCATTTTTTCCGCCTAATCCGCCGTCGTATGGGGTGGTGGTGGACGAATCGACCGGAAAGCTTAAGATGACAGAGGTGGTACAAGGGGAAGACGTTGACATTTTGAAGCTAGAGACGAAAAAGGGTACGGAGATTGTTGCTATGTATGTGAGGAATCCGGCCGCGAAGTTAACCGTGCTCTACTCTCACGGCAACGCTGCTGATTTGGGGCAGATGTATGATTTGTTTACAGAACTCAGTCTACATCTCCGGGTCAATTTGATGGGGTATCCTTTTATCTGTATTACCATTATTACTTTCAATAAAGTACTGAAATTTGGAGCATATGATATTTTAGGTTGTGGGTTTTTGTGACGAGGAAACAAACTCTCCACCCTTGTGAGCTGCGTATATTCTAGACCCCAGTGAAGACTCTTGTGTTGGATTGGAATTTAGAACCCAATTTTTATGGTAGTAGGGTCAATTGGCCAATGGTGTTCTTTATTTTTCCTGTCTGGCATCCCGGTGCACTAAGCGCCTGCTATCAGCAAGGTCCGGAGTCTTACGGACAAATAAATTAAAAGAAAATTTGGAAATTCTATCTATAAGCCGTGTTCACGACAGTGGGTTACATAACTAATACGGAATCTGGATTAGCCTCTCTTACTGACAGTGGGTTATGTAATATGTGACTCTATTATGTATGTGCTTGTCAAGTTAGAATAGAATAAAGCTACCTTAAGCCTTATGAGGTCCATTTGGTGATTCAGGGATAAGCTTGTGCTTACTACAGGAAAACGTATGATGTGTCAAGAATCATGACCCTAATGTGATATCTACTGTTTTTAATCATTTTGTATGTGAAGAGAAGGCTAGTTGATAACTGATGTTCTAACTTTTGTGATTGATAGTTGTTCCCTCTCTGTAAAGTTGACGTTTCTGTTAAACTTTGAACTGGTTTGGGAAATTTTCTTTCCAATCTGACATGGTGGTTATGGATTTATGTCGAAAAACTATGTTTCTTTTGTCAAGACATAAAGCTTTGTTGGGTCTTGGTTGTGTGGTTTATACAAAGTGACCCAAACTTAACTTTTGACCTATGCCATCTCGTGAATTATTTGGAGCTCCTCAGAAACTATATGATCTTGAAAATATAATTGATATTCATTTTTCCCATCCCCTTTGATTTCTTCCTTCTGTCCTTTAACTGAAGTACCAGACTAAATTTAATGAAATTTGGAGGAAGAGAAGCTGTGAGGTTTAGTATTGCTAACTCTTCTGTGAAGCAATAAAAGTTGTGACTTCAAATCCGATCCATAATGTCAAAGTTGAAAAAACAATAAAAGGAAAGGCTGTATATATTTGAAGTTATGTATATATTTGAAGTTAAACTCACCTTAATATTTCTGAGGTTTCTCTCCTTCTGGCAGGTATGACTATTCAGGGTATGGACAGTCCACTGGCAAGGTATGTAATGTTACTTTAGATGAGTAAACTAAGGCTGTTTGAGATGAAAGTATTTGACTCTGTACTCTAATTTTTCTATAGCCAAGTGAACAGAACACTTATGCCGACATAGAAGCTGCATATAAGTGTCTTGAAGAGACATACGGGGTGAAGGAAGAGGATATAATATTATATGGACAGTCTGTTGGTAGTGGACCAACAGTAGATATGGGATCCCGCTTATCAAGATTGAGGGCGTTGGTTCTTCACAGCCCGATACTCTCTGGAGTTCGCGTCTTGCATCCAGTTAAGCGGACATACTGGTTTGACATATATAAGGTTAACCTTCTTTATTTGGTAGTTATGTGGCGCTCTATAATGTTAGTTTTCTTGTAATTATAGCTGTTTTTCTTTCTTTCTCAATGCAGAACATTGACAAGATACCATTGGTCGAATGTCCCGTCCTCATTATTCATGTGAGAATCCATACTCTCATCATAAATATATCATATTACCTTAAATGTGTTCTGTTTTTCGTTTGGCATGGATTAGTAATTGTCGATAAATTTGCAAAATTGTTTCACTTGTTACTCTGAGAGTTTTGGTTATGGACTGATGAGTCACTTCTATTTCGTGGCTGATGGTTTTGTGGGAGACTAATTAGAGACCGGATTTATCTCATGAGGGATGTAACGATTCAATTTACTCCCTTATTCCTCTTCCTCCTCCACTCTTTCCCTGTCAGCTCCTACTCTTAACCACTGTTTTCTGGGAATGTACTTTGCTTATCCTAGTTTCTTTTCCTTGCATGATCTTATTGACAGAAGTCTTCTGCTTATGGGGCTTGATATTGAGATGAGGGCCTTTCGGCACCAGCCTCTCTATCTCTATGAGGTAGTGGTAAGGTTTGCGTACATTTTACCTTCTCCTGACCCCACTTGTGGGATCCCACTGGGTATGTTGTTGTTTGTTGTAATCATGAAGTTATGCCCTTGTTTTTCAATTGATTGTTTCCCAGCTATAGAATAGTATAACAGCAGAAAAAAATTATTCTATATCATCTAGCTATCCTCAGGAAATGAGTCAAAACCGGAGGGAATGGTAGAGATAGAAGGCCTGTAGTTTGGATGAATTGACTCCTCAGAATCAGGAACTACATTGGTGGCGCTTGATTCTACTATTGCTAGCTGACATCCCCATGACTTTGACATTTCTAGGGTACTGCAGATGATATTGTGGATTGTTCCCATGGTAAGCAGCTATTTGATCTATGTAAGCAAAAATATGATCCGTTGTGGGTTGAAGGAGGTAACCATTGTGATTTAGAGCTCTTCCCCGAGTACATAAAACATCTGAAGAAGTTCATATCAGCTATTGAGAAATCGACAGTTTCTAGCAATGGAAATGCCCAAGTATGGACCAAATAGCTAAACCTTGAAAAGGCGAGATAGCACAGATTGTAGATGCAAGTCATGCACATATCAGACAGAGAAATGTAGATCAAGTACAGAAAAAAGAGAGTGAAAGCATACCAGCAAACACAGATCGGAGAGGTAATCAAGAGCTCGCATGGACAGGAATGAAAAGTTTAGCAAGGATACGTACCCAGAATCACCAAAGAAAGCAAGAAACAAACATTTATCTGTCATATCATATTAGCGGGCTAAGAGTGTTTTGCATCTTTTGTTTCCTTGTACTCATTAGCATGATCTTGTATAAAATGTGATCACTGCTTTAACAAATGAAAGATGCCACTGGTGGCAATTGCTTGTTGATTTTGGTTGTCTAATATATCAAGCATTGCAGCAGACCGAAATAGGCCATTGCAGAGGACACTAAATTTAAAGCAAGAGTAAAAAAGAGATTACAGAAAAAGAGCTGATAAAAAGATTCATATGAACTGAAAAAGGTAAACAAGAACACTTATGGCGTGAAAATATATGTATTTAAACTCATTCAAATATCCTCCTTCCGCTTGTTATATGTATGGCGTTGCTTGGTAAGATTAAAAAACCAAGTTGGATTCAATCCAGGAACAGCTTTTAGGGTATTGCAATAGAAACAAAAAGAAGATAAAAAGAACTGTTGAATCATGGTGGAGGAATTTGGTAAGCAGATTGCACTTTGGATTCCAGCAGTGAAATGTACTTATCAAGCATCGAAATTACAGCTTCAAGTTCTGTAACTTGCTGTTCAATTGTGTCAATCTGTTGAACATACTCATCAAAGCTGCCACTCTTAGACTTCAATTGCTGCACAAAGATCCTCAATCCTGAAGCCACATCTCCAAAGCCTTTATACTCTTCAGCAACTCTTGTATTCATTTTCTCCACAAGTCCAAGTACATTGTTGGTTTCCTGACATATAATGAGTAAAGCAACATAAGCTTGTATTAGGCAAAATAGTTTCTATTATCCCAAAGTCGGTAATGAAAACTGTGAAACAAATGCCCAAGTATTTTCTCCAAGCAACAGATAATTATACCATTAACTGATCATTTCTGAACTAAACATCCTGTCAGACTCCTCAAAAACCAATCTTCAACTTCATTAGAAAATATATCTAAGCTACCTACGAAGGGAAACTATTCAGATATTGGGAGGGCAATGTTGCAGTATGATTACAATGAGAAACATGTAAAGAATGGTCAATTTCCTTTGAAAAATTCTGTCCATGCTGCTAATGCAAGTGCAACACTAACTGCATTTTAGTAAGATACCAATGTAAAACAACATTCAAGAAAGGGAAAAAAAAACTAATTTCTAGAGAAGTTTATCAACTCTGGTAAATGAGAACCCCCTCTGTTCACATCCCTAATGAAAGAAAAAAAAAGGAATTAACGATACACAAAGCATCATTGCTGGAAAAAGATACCAAAACAAAAACTTTCTTATACCTGTAGTTCACCTCTAATCATCGTGGAAACATTCGTGAAAAGGTCATTGAGTGACTCAGCCAAGTGGTCCCACTCCATCTTTTGCAATAACTCACTGTTTAGGAGACCGAGGGGTGAGAAAGCTTGGTTAGTATTGGAAGATATACTGTTAAAGTTGTTTTTTCTTTTCATGAGAACTATAACCAACCAAAAACAAAAAAGATGGAACTTGGTGTTGAAGTATTATAAGTAAACAGCAAAATAGCTTTTCTATGGTCCATGAATAATGGAAGAATGAGATTTTTAAAATGAGATTGACTGAGAAACAATCATATCCGAAGGGGAAGGGGTAAACAAGAAAAAGATAAAATAACTAGGTCTGCTGACAACACTTTGAAAGTACATTTGACTGCCTTAAATTATTACTGGAGTGCTAATACAAGGCCAGAAAAAGAATATATCTAGGTGATCTCTTCCCATTTGTTCAAGCCTTGCTGAATAGAGTTCCCCCGGCATCTGAGCTGGTAGGAGGTAGTAGTTACCTCATGTTCGACATGCGTACAAGCTGGCCTAGACACCAAATCATAAGAAAAAGGAATATCTAAATTGAAAAAAATTACTGGCAAAAGTCAAAATTTTGAGCACAGGTAGAGCAGACCACAGAAAGTTAATACTAAAGCATCAAAGATAGTATGCATAGAACAGTTGGTGCTACCATTGCTCAAATTTTGCTTCATGTCCTGAAGCCATCATGTTAAATACAAGCAAAATTATAACTGGGATATCAGATTTAGAAAGAGTTGTCAAGACTGGAAAGTTGAAAGTCTATCCATGTGGCGTGAAGGGGTAGATAACTCGATATGGAAAACATTTATATGGAAGGCATGTTACAATACTCTATCCAAGTATGATATTTGACCCTTGCATGTGCTTTGGAATATTAGGACTCCACTAAAAGTAGCTTGCTTGGGTTGAATTGTTTTGCATGATGCTTGTCTAACAAAGGACAACTGGATAAAAGAAAAGAGTTGGAAAGTCTATAATCTCCAGCAACAGAATTGGAGCATGCCTTTGAATCTAAATGGTATCTAGTGGGTGATGCCTAAGACACTTATAAGACACCTACACAGCTGGAAAGTTAAGTTGCATAGACTCCACTTTCGATGCCGCACTGCTGTCAGATTCTCCAAAAATACACTATTTTTGGAGAATCCAGCATAACCCATTGACATTTTTGAAGAGTCCGAGCAACATAACTGGAAAGTAAGAAAACCCAAATACTAAATACATATTAAGATCTTAGGCATACAATCCCAGCTTGTCATTTGAGGGGTAGTGTTGAGGATAGGAATTGAATATGTTTTGAAGGAGGAAGAAAAGATATCTTACGCCAGTTTGAAATTTAGTTATTATCATTTTTAGTTTATTCTACGTAATTTAGAATATGTAAATGATAAAGCTGTTTTAATGGATATTATTAGTTCCTCACAAAGATGAGTAAGGGAGGAAACTTTTGTACCTTACATTACTTACCAAAACGAAAAAGATAGTATGTCAACAATAAGAGTGGTTGAAAATGGCAGGAGATGAAGCAACCCACACAGACACATTTGTAACTTGAGGGGTTTGAGAGTGAAGGACGTAGCATGGATTAACTAAACTATTGGTGTAAATTTAGTACACAGAGAGCCTTTTGTTTCATGTCTCAAAGGGCAATGAAACATGAACCAACTTTCAGTAAGTATCCTGCGTTATGAAACAATGCAAGAACCTATTATATTAACACCTCTCCTTTCAATCTACCAAGAACTTAAACTACAGCACAAGATTGACACTCACTCGTTCCGGCTTGGTAATCTGCTATGTTAGGCATGGACACCATAGAGACTAGAGTCAAACACAAATATTAGTTTATCCAACTAGATAGAGAGAATAATATCCAGACTCTTACCACTTTCCAAGTTGAACTTTTAGGCTTCAATTCTTTCCAAGTTGAACCAAAAAAGAAGAAAATAGGAAGTCTTTTTGTTTCTTGTGAAACCATGAGGTCCCAGATAGTATAGATGACAGGACACAAATAGTAGAGTTCCTACTTTTGTTATACCACTTGTATACAGAGGATTTTCCTATTTAGAATCAATACAATTATTACTTGAAATATATTATTTATATCAGACTCTGCAACTATTTTCATTAATCTATGTACATGACTACAGGCCAACTGTCAGGTTTTCATGAATTACAGAAAGCAGACTATTTTAAGTGTATTTTACTAACTACAGAAGATAGTTAACAGTCCACAACAATTAAAACCCCTCAAGCAAGACACTTCCCTTTTCCCTCCCTTTTTGTTGAAAAAGGTGATTTAGCTTTAAACCAAGTATTAAGCAATTGTTCATCTGGTATAGTCTGCAACAACTTCACAACATCATCTCCATTAGTTTCTTCTGTTTCCTCATCTCCATCTATTGACATATTTCTTTTAAAATCTACTCTTACTTCACTTACATTTTCATTTCTTGATGAATTAGTATCTTTCACATTCTTCTTAACGTTCTCGGTAAAAACATCTTCCATCATACCAAACACTCCCTCTGGAAAATGACTTACCTTGACCCAGTAGATAAGTCATTTTCCAACAATTTTAGGAAAAACAAGATGTTCTAGAAAATATTTTTAGTTAATTTTACTGCAACCAAACAAGAGGAAATACGAAAACATTTTCCACAGAATATTTTTCCCGTACCAAACACACCCATAATATGAAATTCCGACCAAAAGAGATTCTAATCTTCACCAAATATCTCAAAATTACATACTATAGTATAACATATAATCAATCATTTGCAACCCCCCAGTTCAAATAAATAATTTCGAAAAATTAGGTTAATACTATTCAACAAATGGTTTCAATTCGACGTAATTCTTCTCCCTTTGCTGAAAGACTTAACTGTCAACGAATCGACAGAAACTATAGAAAGCTTAAAGTAGTATAAAAACCTTGTTGAGGACAGGAGAGAGACAAGTATGAAATGGAGAGCCGCCTTCTGCTGATGAAGAAGATAAGCCAGTCAGCACTGAATCAATAATCGCCGGTGAAGCAGAGGGAGAAAATCCAATCGCCGGTGAACAAAAGGGAGAAAATTCAATCGCCGGTGAACAAAGGGAGTAGAATCCAGTTTAACGGGAAATAATCATGTTATCATTTTTCAGATTATCAAATTAAATTTAGACATACCTTCAACTTTCACCCAACTTTTAGGCGTATATAAATCAACACTTTATGGGCCGAACTAGTTCATACATATTTTAAAATTTTAAGAGTGATGTTGAGCTTGACTCATTATTTCGACAGGCCAAAAAATAATCAGTTCAATCCATAATTATGTGGGTTATAGGCTGTTCGAACCATCTCACTTTGTAAAAAAGAGTATAAGTATTTTCTTTATAATTTTAATTCTAATTTTGAAATGTTAACATAAATATCGACAAGATAATATTATATGGTATTTACTATTTGTAAATCAAGTCTCAAATTCATAAATAAAATATTTTTAATAATATTTATTAAGTTTGGCTTCAAGTAAATATTTAGTTGTATGATTTCAATATGAATTATTATCATTTTATATAAATATTTTGGACACAGGCGTATAAGAAAATATTTTTGGCATTTAGGTTTTTGAATTTCGTGATATTTATATCCATGATTTAAGATTCTAAGTCAAGATTTTACTTGTTATTTTAGTATTTTGTTTTAGTCATTTTTAATTATTTGTTATTAGGTTCACAAACTAGGGTAACTCATATTGCTCAAGCTCTAAATACTAGTGGACTTATTTGAGTTGGACTAAAAGATCCTATTTTTTAATAGATTCTAAAAATCTCGGTTCAATCCTATTAAATTACGGATTAGACTTCTCTCTGCGCTTTCTTCAAGAAGCAAGGGGTTTGGCCATTCTTCTACCGGTCGAAATCATTTCCGGCGACGTCAAAGAAACAAACACCAACGACGACTTTTGGATTGTTTTGGGGAGTTTCGGTCCTTTGGAAATCATTGCGTCTCAGGCGTCTAGCAGTTTCCAGTTTCCATATTCCGGCGATCAGAACCATTTCCGGTCAGGTAACTTCCGACGACACATTCAAATCATTTTCCGATCAAATTCTTTCAAGCCACTAATATTACTTAGGTGATATCCTCCATTTTCTCCTTTCTTTCTTCTTCAACTTCTTGTTCTGGTCGGATTCCTTGTTCCCTCCTTTTTTGGCAATTATGCTTGTTTGTGCTTCTGACATTTACTTGCTTCTCATATTTTACTTACTGATAATTTGTTTGCAAGATTTCTTGCTTAATAATTCTTACCTGGTACAAAACTAGTGCAATACTTCTTGCCTACTTGTTACTTTTTGAATATAGTTTATGTTTTGTTATAGTTCTTACTAGTCACACATAGTTTGATTGTTTCTCATACTTGCTACAGAAACTGTGTAGCTTAGTGTTTATACTTTTCGTTTTGAGCTCATTTTTGTTGCAAATTTGATAATTTTCTACTTAAGTTTACTGTTGAAGTTACTCTCAAATAGAGTGACATACTTGAAGTTTGTACATGTTTGTTTGTTGTAAAATTTATTGTATTCCTTGGTTATTGATTATTGAGTAGCATTCCTTGTGTATATCACTTTACTTGATTTGTATCTTCTTGATCTTTATAGCTTAGTGAGTTATTAGTTCTTAGTTAGTGTCGTCAGGATCTAATGGTGGATTAGGATCATGTCGTTGGTTGGGGTCGAGGGTAAGAGGTAAGAGTGGTAAGAAGAGCACGGGCTTATCTAAGTTAAAGGTAGGATCGTGGAATATAGGATCACTTACAAGGAAATCCATAGAGCTAGTCAAGTGTCTTAAGAGAGCATTCATGAGACTAGATGGGTAAGGACTAAAGGTAAGGACGTAGACGGGTTCAAGTTATGGTAATCGGGTGATTCTAGGGATAGAAATGGTGTAGGTATACTAGTAGACGAGGATCTTAGGGAATATGTGGAGGAGGTTAGGAGGTTTGACGATAGGATGATGTCTATTAAACTTATGGTGTGTAGGCACATAGTGAATGTAGTTAATGTCTATGCGCCTCAAGTGGGCCTGGATGAGGAAGTCAAAAGGCTCTTTTGGGAAGATTTGGATGAGGTTGTGAGGGGCATGCCAGCGACGGAAAAACTCTTCATTGGGAGACTTTAATGGGCATATTGGGGCAACCACTAGCGGGTTTAATGATGTCCATGGAGGCTTTGGTTTTGGAGAGAGGAATGGAGGGTGGAACGTCTCTCTTGGATATTGCCAAAGCCTTTGAGTTAGTTATTGCTATCTCATGTTTCCCGAAGAGGAAAAATCATTTGATTACTTTTCGTATTATGGTAGCTAAGATCTCAATTGATTATCTACTTCCCGGAAGGGCGATAGAAACCTTTGTAAGAATTGCAAGGTTTATTCCGAGTGAAAATATTTCCACTCAACATACACTTCTAGTGATGGATTTAGATATTAAGGGAGAAAAGAAGAAGAATGTTATTTATGCCCAACCGAGGATTAGATGAGGAGGCCTGACTCTTGCCATTTCTCGTGAGATGGGGAAAAAGTTGAGAAACTGAGAGGCTTGGAGTTGTGAAGGAAATGTGAATAATATGTGGGACACTACTGCTAGTTGCGTTAAAAAGGTAGCTACCGAGGTACTACGGGTTTTGAGAGGGACCTTTGGTGGAAGTCAAGACGATTGGTGGTAGAATGATGAAGTTCAAGACAAAGTGAAAGCTAAGAAGATTGCTTATACAAAATGGTTGAAGTGTACGGACGAGGATAAAAAGCGAAGGCTTAAGAAGATCTATAAGACGGCTAAGTCAGAAGCGAAAATAGCAGTGATGAGTGCTAAAACAGAAGCGTTTGGGCGCCTATATGAGGAGCAAAGTGATAAAGAAGGGGACAAGAGATTGTATAGGCTCACTAAAGAGAAAGAAAGGAAATCTCGCGACTTGGACCTCGTGAAGTGCATCAAGAGATGAGGAGGGTCAGGTGGTGGTGGATGAGACTTCCATTAAACTAAGGTGGCAAGCTTACTTTCATAAACTCTTAAATGAAAAAAGAGAGACATTGAGTTGGGTAAGTTGGCACACTTCGAAAGT
Source organism: Solanum ossicruentum (assembly GCA_025774065.1). Classification (NCBI taxonomy): domain Eukaryota; kingdom Viridiplantae; phylum Streptophyta; class Magnoliopsida; order Solanales; family Solanaceae; genus Solanum; species Solanum ossicruentum. The sequence goes on along the minus strand of JAOTQR010000045.1, from coordinate 10,659,735 downwards.
CGCCGAGATTTTGGTTATTGCAGGCGATTTAGAGTTGAGGAGGTTAGAAGGACTATTAGTAGGATGAAGAGAGGGAGAGCGATTGGACTCGTTGAGATTCTGATTGATTTTTGGAAGAACATAATCAAGGATAGCATAGAGTAGTTGACTAGACTGTTCAATACTATTATGAAGACCGTTAAGATGTCGAATGAATGGAGAAGTAGTACAATGGTTCTATTGTAAAAGAACAAGAGTGATTCAAAACTGTAACAATTACATGGGTATCAAGTTGCTAAGTCACACCATGAAGGTCTTAGAGAGAGTGGTGGAGATGAGGGTGAGAAAAGTAATGTCTATTTCAGAGAATCAGTTTGGATTCATGACGGGGCGATCGACTACTGGAGCAATCCATCTTGTTCAGAGATTAGTGGAGAAATATAGGGAAAGAAAGAAGAACTTTCATATGGTGTTTCCATTGATCTCGAGAAGACTTATGAAAAAGTCTCGATGATGTCCTATGAAGGTGTCTAGAGGTGAAAGACGTCTCAATGACATATATTAGGGTGATAAAAGACATGTAAGACGGAGCCAAAACTCGGGTAAGAACGGTGGGAGGATACTTGGAGTATTTTCTTGTTGAGATAGGAATTCATCAAGGATCTGTGTTGAGCCCTTTTTTGTTTGTCTTGGTGATGGATGAGTTGACGCAATCTATCTAGGAGGAGGTTTTTTGGTAGCCGCAGGAACATGTACATACAGAATACGAGAATTTATGCTATTTGCAGATGACATAGTACTGATTGATAAGACCCGGACTAAAGTTAATGATAGGTTGGAGGCTTGGAGACATGTCTTGGAGCCCAAAGGATTCAAACTGAGTAGGACCAAAATAGAATACTTGGAGTGCAAATTCAGTGTTGGTTGGATGAAGCAGACACTGATATGAGTCTTGCCACTTAACCTATCCCCAAGAGAGAGAACTTTAAGTATCTGAGGTCCATCATCCAGAGTAGTGGCAATATCAACGATGATGTCACACATCGTATTGGGGCAGCATGGACAAAATGGAGGCTTGTCTCTGGAGTATTTTGTGATAAGAAGATTCCACCTAAACTCAAAGGTAAGTTTTACATAATGATGGTTAGACCATCTTTGTTGTATAGAGTGGAGCATTGGCCAATAAAAAAGGTACATGTTTAGAAGATGAATGTCGTAGAGATGAAGATGTTGAGATAGATATGCAGTCATACCAGGAGTGATAAGATTAGGAATGAGACCATTTGGGAGAAGCTAGAAATAGCCCTTGTGGCTAATAAGATGAGGGAAGCAAGACTGCAATGGTTTGGACATGTGCAGGAAGGAGTACCGAAGCTCCTGTTAGGAAGTGTGAGAGGTTAGATTTGAGAGTTACACAGAGGAGGAAAGGTAGACCAAACAAAATTGGGGAGAAGTGATTAGACAACATATGGCGAAACTTGATCTCACTGAGGACATAACCTTGGATAAAAAAGAGTGGAGGTTAAAAATTAGAGTAGTAGACTAATTGGTTGGTCAGATTAGGTGGTACGGTAGGATAGTTGGAGTAGTCATGTTTTATATCAGGTGTTATCATTATCTGTCATATACATGTTGATGTTATCATTATATCATGTTGATTTACGCACTATCATGTGTTTTGTATTGTTAGTCGTCCTTTCTATTTCTTTTTCTTTTCCTTCCCATTTTTTTCCATATCTAGTTTATTTTGCTTATGGGTTTTTGAGACGAGAGTTTCTAGGAAACAGTCTCTCTACCTTTGAGGTAGTGATAAGTTTTATGTACATTCTACCCTCCCTAGACCCACTTATGGGATTCCATTTAGTACATGAAAAGAAAACAACAAATACTTTTATACAACTAAGGCATATCCAAGCCACCACTCTCAAGTCTCAACTGTTTTCTCATTCCGTTTAAGAGACATCATTTTATTAGTAATACAAACAATAACTTGATAGCACATGTTTGATACATCTTGAGCAGAGCTACTCAAGTTTTAATATCTAGTATATATATAGCGAACCAGCAAATTCGAGGAAATATATACCATCTCCTGCGCCATAATGATCATATCTTCAGTCTGCTATCTTACCCGAGAGTGCAGGTGATGGTTCCATCTCAATTGCTGCTAGCAGGCAACATGAGAAATCACTCCCTTGGTGATGAATTCTTCTTAATCAAGGAATAGGCATCGCTATATATGGCCACCACATTTGAAAACACAGCAAGGACAATCATAAATATACACAAGATCTTGTCCTTCTTTGTTGCGATGCCATATCGATCTCTGGAACATGAAAGCAACTATATCAGCAACTTGTTGACACTATACACGCTGTGAGAAGTATTCAAGGACGAGAAAGAAGACCTCTGGCAAAAGTTAAAATAGACAAGTGCACATGATCCTAGTAGATCCAGAAATACTGACATTTACAATATTTGAACATCAAATTATAAGTGAACTTACTTGATCATCACCAGTACCAACCAAAGCCAAACCTCAAAATTAAAATGCCAAAAACTCCTCAGTGTTGATTAAGACAGTTCAAGGGCTTGGCAGGTAACACCGAGAAAAGAAAAGGATAGGAAACAGAAACACTTTTTGCATGCCATATTCTTTAGCTTCTATGTTCACAGAAACCTATGCAAAAGTTCCCCAATGTCGTCCTCTCAATGGATTTAAAAAAAGGACTAAAGACTTCGTTCTACTAGCATACATTTCTCCAGAGGGGACTTCTTTACTCCTCAAAAAGACATATATAAGCAGGAACCCTCTAAACTTAGTAATATCTGTTATACACGGGCCAACTTCCTCCCATTCAGAAGTTGGATGCATACGTTATTACTTCCAATTTACCATTTCAAAAAGGGCAAGGAAGGTGCATTTAAGCAGGAACAACTAGCTCCAGACTTGATAGCTTCTATCGCAGGATAACAAATAAGCATGTTATATCCTAAACTTATAAGTTCCTGAAATGCACTAGTAAACAACATTAATCTATTTTTACCAGTCACAGGATGACTGTAAATATGTCACAATCAAAATTTGCACGGACATCAAGGAAACAATGAAGTTGTACTTCTATTTCCATTGCACAAGCTCTAGCGAATGTTTAACTCCAATATGTGGAACTTAGATTTGCTCATGATGGAGCATCTTTATGTTCCCACTTTCTCTTTTGGTCTGGCTAAGGGAGTAAGCAAGATTTCAATGCTAGATTTGGATCAAAGGTTTTGGATAAGAAAAATATCAGAATGAGCTAACATCCTGGAATAAATTATCTAATAAGAATGTTTTACCTGAGAGTAACAGCAGCAGGAAAGATGAACCCAATGCAAACAGCAGCAGTTGCCCCAGTGAATTGAAATGCATCCCAGATGCTTGGGATGAAATTTGCACCCAGAAAGATGATGGCTATGAGCCCACTGCTAATCGATGCAAATCTCAAATTGTCATAAGTCAGAGGCCTTGCAGAAGGAAAGAGAAGACCATCCAAGTTGAGCCTCAATGGATAAAAGACAATGGGAAAGACAAGCATTAGGTGCGCAGCATAGCTGACACGAACGACATCATTGAGCAAGGAGCCTAATGGAATTCCAAGATTGGTGTCGAAGTTGGCAAGCACATCATCAAGGGTTGCATCACCAAATAGGAGAAAACCAAACAGGCTTGTCAACACATACACACTTGAGCAAAGAGCAAGAGAGCTTCTCACCACTGCTCTGATCTGGGTGCTATCTTCAAGTTCATTTTCTATGCTGTGAACTGCAAAACTTTCACTTTCAGAAAACGAGCAATTCTTAATGTTGCATTTCTAATAGTAAGATGAAGAATCAACTTCCCTTTAGCTATAAGATCTTCCAATCTGACTAGCATTCCGATCAAGGAAGAAAAAAGGGACATAATACTACATTGAAGTCAATCAGAGATGCATAAGATAATACATAAAGTGGAGTAGTTGGTTGAATGAATGTAGATTAAGACCATAGCACGCAGCAGAGATTATTAAGTTAATACTAATACTAATTTTTCAAGAATGTATGTATTTTGATTAGCTGACAAATACAAATTTTAGGATAGAGTGATAGAATAAAAAGGAAAAAAAAAGGGAAATCACATTAATGCAGGGATTTTATTAAACTTGAAAAATAAAATATCATTGATGAGAGCCTTTGATCATCAAGAATTAAAACGATGCACCAAATAACCAGAATCTGGCAATAATAGAACTTTCAATAAAAATAAATCCTATCTGAACTTACATTTGAGCAATACTTTTGTTATAAACTCCAAGGACCATGGCAAAGCATGAAGCTAAGATTTACCAGGGACAACTAATGAAGATATTATTATAGAAATGCTTCACGTTGACTAATTTGGCAGAAAACTTCTTCTGGCTTTTCTTTCAAAGAAGCACACAAATGGCAACATATGTATAAAAATATCGTTGGGATACTGAAATACCTACCATTATAGTGGCATATATATGCAGTAACAAGTACAGGAACCACTGTAAAGAGCTTAAGGAATGATGTTACATCATACACATCAGGAAGCAATCTGGGCATAAGAATGGTTCCATTCATTAGTTTGAATATGGTAATTCCCACAGTCACAACCAGGAATACAACAGCCAAGGCAACTGATAATGCAGACGTGTATCTCAATGAATCTGCAAAGCAAAATAGGGAACTTAGACTTGCTACACTGCATCGTTAAATTCAGGAAGAGCATACTATTGATAGTGAGACTACTGATATAGGAACCTGCACATCAACTCAGAGCCTGATGTCATACATATTTGAAGTGATGGTACTCCACAATCAAGTTGGACTATATATATGAGAGAGAGAGAGAGAGAGAGAGAGAGAGAGAGAACTGAAAACTGAAATCTTAATATTATTTCTTGAAAAAAGCAGGACGCCAGCCACATGTAAGAGTGAGAGCTAATCTGGGCTTGTGTTTAAGAGCCAGAATAGATTCTATTGAGCTCACCAAACAGCATCTAGGCGTATACACCCAATTGACTAATTAATTCTCAGATTCGAGTAATAAGAATAGCACTAAAGGTACGGATTTGGAAAAGTAAAGTGCACTTTTGAAAACTTAAGATACATCTAGAAAGAACTCACCTATACGCTTCAAGGAAGCCAATGGTGCAAATATGCCAAGAGTGGTGATGAGAAGAATAAAAAACCGACTATTCCACCAGTGAGTCCCAAACCAGCCTTCCAGTACGCCAGCATGGTGAACTCCGCTTGAATTTGTTCCAGAGAGAACATCACCTTTAAGTGGACAATATCAAGAGAGATTACTATGGATTAGAAACCTTAATTAGAGTATGAAAGTTGATAAACAAATGCAAGTCTCAAAGGGGCTGTTCAGCTTTTTATGTATACCTACCTATTATAATCATGTATACAACAAGAACACCTATGTTGTTTATAAGTATGCATATTTGGAGCAGCATCTTCCCATACTTTCCAAAGGCGTCACCCATAAGACCTCCATAAGAAGTAGATTTAGAAGTCCTGCTAAATCTTATCAACAACTCAATTGAAGCTTCTGTCAGAAAAGCCATGAAGATGATCATAGCAATCCCAGGAATAAGACCTAACGACTTCATAGTCGCAGGTAAAGCCATGATTCCTGCACCAACAATTGTGGTTGATAAATTAAATACAGCCCCACTAAAGGAAGCCCCATCAAACTCATCAAATCCAGCATCTTCCAGATGCTTAGTAGGCAACAATGGTGATTGCTCATCAACCACTGCTTGTTTGTTCTTTCGTGATTTCTTCTCTTTTGCTTGTTTAAGGCTTCCAATTGTCATATTTGAATTCAGAAAGTCAGGGACTGAGGATTGAAAACTTCACTGACTGAATACACACAAGCTTTCACTTATTGGTTTCTTTATAAAGTATCTGCACATGACAAATAACAAAAATCAACACTTCAATATCAAACTACCCTGGTTAGCTTAAACAGTACTATCCGCCATCATTATAAAATTCTAATTCACTCCAAACAACCAACTGTAACAAGGAATTAAACCAGTGAAGCTCCAAGAATACCATACTAGTTCATTTTCACAAAACAAAACAAAACAATATACATACAAAGGAACACAAATCAATTCTTCAAAGCCCCAAACATGTCATTCTTACCAATGACCATCGATGATATTGACAAAGAACATCTTTTTTTTTTTATAAATTTTCCATAGGAAAATCAATAAAGCAATTCACCAAACTTGATCTGCCAAACTTTTGAGCACTCAAAACTTAAAACCCACCAGGAACTAAAAAACTTGGAAATTGAACAAAAAATTAAAGACACAGAACAGAAATTGTTCAATATATGGGCCTGAGGCCAAAAGAATGAATAAAAAATCAGTCTCCAAAAAGATGAAGAAACCATACCAAAGATGAAATTGATTAGGGTAAAAATCAATGGCTTTCGTCTTGTTAATATAATGACGAAATGTGTCAATGCAATTATTGGTATTATATTATTCATATATATGTACAGTTCCATTGATAACGACATGAAAGAACAGAAAAAAAAATAGGTAGGGCATTAAGATTTTTGATTGTGAAGATGATAAACAAAAAGAAAAAAATGTGTGGCACTAAAGGGGTTTGAGCAAAAATCCATTTTCAAAAATACCTGTAAAAAGAGAAGCAAAGTGTGTCGATTAACAAGTTGTTAATAGATCCCACCCTTCCTTCTTCAAGCTTTTTGATGCTGCTCATCTTCACAAACTGCTATTATCTGCATATTATATGTCAATTCCAATATTCATTTTTTTAAAAAAAAAAAAAAAGGTTTTTTCTTTTTTAATTTCCATATAAAAATATCTTCTGTTGAACTGCCTCGCCCCTTCCCAAAAATAAATACTTTATTTGTTTTAGTAATTTATTATGTGATTATTGTTTTGTATTTAATAGTTAACGATTAAAATTTTATTTTTTATGAAATAATTTGAGTTATAACTTATATATAGAATTCTCCTAGTGGTAAAGACGGTATGTTGCATGGGTCTAATATATGTTATTTTACTTTCTTAATTTTTGTAATCTAGATAAAATTTAAAAAGCCAATAATTTTAATATATTTTTTAATTTTCTTTAATTATTTGAATTAATAATATCTTTAAGTAGTTTTTAAATAGTATACATTACTCCTACGTGAAAAATAATTTATTACGAGTAATATTATAATTTCATATTTGAAGCAATGAAGAATTAATTAAATAATAATTAATAGAAATGATATAGTAAAATTAAGTAGACACTTTAATAGTCACCATAAAATTAAACATACATATTATTGTGATTTTATAGTTGAAATAGATGAGAAATAATTAAATGATAATTAATCAAAATAATACAGTAAAATTAAATAGATATTTTAATAGTTACTATAAAATTACGGAGACTCATTATAATCACTTGCCTATTTTAAACAGTTAAAGTAGACATGATGATCCTAAGTTGCTCAAATAAGTCGTCTATTATATAAAAGAATATGATAAAATTTAAAATTACTTTTTCATTTTTAAACTCCATAGCATTAGTTGTAGTAACATGACATTTATTATTATTTGGTCTACTATCTAATTTTAAGAATCACTTATTAAAGCAAAGTAAAAGTATATTTCTATTGAGCACTACTAAAATAAATGTTCACTGTTCTCACTAAAAAAATTTAAATATGAAGGAGTAAATGAATGAAGAAGTGAGAATCCAATATCTATTATTCTTATATAAAAAGACATAATTTTGATCATAGGTAAATAGTATAAATTCTGAACTTTTAATTTTATTTTTATCGTATATATTAGTTATCATGATAAAATTAAATATAATTTTTAAGAAAAATTAATTATAAGTGTTATTTGTTTAATAATATCTATTACAAATAATTAAATTTTTTTATATATGTGTTCTTTAATTTTAAAATAATTAATTCTAAAAGTAAAATTAGAATAAGATAATTAATTATCTTTAAATTATTAAATTGGTAACTATACGTTGAGACTGGTTATGCCCCTTTCCTTGAAGTGACGTATGTTATTGCAACTCATTAATTTTGGACAAACACCGTATGAGAATATTTCTTTTTTGCTATGATACCTAATAAAAACCACGTGACTATTACCATTGCATTAACCAAAACCAGTAGCAGTTTATGTAAGTGGGTCCTATTATTTATTTATTTATTTGAATGACTAAATGAGAGAGTTGTGGCAAATTAGAGCTAGTCCAACGTGACATCATGTTTTACTCTTCATTTTCTTTAATGACATGTTTTACTAAATCGTTGTACTAATCAAAGAAGCTAATTACGTATTTATTTATTGATTCCCCTCAATAGAGCCAATAATTCAAGGCTGTAACATGTTCATTACTGAACAATTATTTGATTCACAAAGAATGAAAGATTCCAATGTTAGATGGAATCCAGCTGTTGTTCCAAATTTGCACAACGCCACCTTTATTCTCTTCTTCTCTTTGTACCAAAAATATAATACACTGTTACAAAATTATTCGGGAAAAATATAATAATATTTTATCAATCGAACTTAATTCATTAAAGAAATAAAATTAAACATAATAGTACACTACTCTCTAATATAAAGTGTTTGTACTTCAATATCATTATTGACTGTATCATTATTTTATATTTATATTTTGTGAATATTATCACTCTTCTAATATTCTAGTAAAAAAAATAATTTAAAATATAAATTTCTACTTATGCCTCTTTGTTCTTATATATTAAAACTAAATATCGATGCCTACGCTAGTACGGACCTAATATCTATTTTTTGGTTTTAATTTAAGTGATATGAATAGAATTTAGAGAGCTATTTAAAATTTTAATATGATTTTTTAAATATTTTAAATTATTAATACTGTGGCGCAATATATTTTTTAAAAGTATTTTAGGTCATTAATTATCATGATTAGTAATTTTTTAACATAAAAAATAAAACAAACAAATTACAATGGAAGAATCATTAAAAATTACGAGTATACTCTCAAGTTGCTCAAGCAAATATGTTGAGCAATTACCATGTAAGAATCATTAAAAATTACGAATACACCCTCAAGCTGCTCCAGTGGATATGTGGATCTGCTCTATCTGCTTGAACAACTTTAATTATCATGACTAATGATATTTTTATCAATAAAAATAAATCAAATAAATTATAGTAAAAGAATCATAAAAAATTATGAATATACCATTAAACTAAGCAAACATACATATCGATCTACTTACTTAACTATCTTAAACGACCTCTTCAGTATTCTCTCTAAGTAAAAATAAATATATAATGTGTCAATTTCAAATGACAACACGGTACATTAGTCTAACATTCTTTTTAATATAAACACATGGCTGTAGTTGTGCCAAGCAAGAGATTAGTGACTAGATTAACGAGGATCTACGCAAGTTATTTCATTGGTAAGTTGTGATTCATCATTTTTAAAGACCAAAAACAATAGACCGCATAATTCTTGTCCTATTTCTTTACTTGAACTGTTTTTAACTGACGTTGCTTCACTTTTAATATATTTTCTGTTATCATAATAATAAGAATCTAGGTAATGTTTTTTAATTGGTTAAGTTGTGATTCATCATGCCTTTTTCTTTTATAATAACTATTGTAGTAGAGCAAGTATAACAGAGGTATCATCCATATCTATTTATGGTAAATATATTAGATACGTGTGCTTGTACTGCTATGAATTTAATATTTATTATTTTTTATCTCAATTCATATAATATATATAAAATTTAAAGAGTCAATATAAGATTTATAGTGTTAATCAAAATTTTAATATGATTTTTAGATATATTAAATTTTTAATTACTGTGATTTATATTTTCTAAAATAATATAATATTATTTTCTGTTTCCCAATTCATGTAACACCAATAAATTTTAAAATTTTAACTTATTGTGATCTATATCACTTTTATATTATTTTCAAACAATATATGTTACTCATCTACTATTTATGTGGCATTGACTCGAGAGTCAATCGAATTTATATATATATATATATATATATATATATATATATATATATATTTTAAAATATTTTAAGTTGTCAATTATTGTTATTTATAGTTTTTGTTATATAATTTTGAAATAATGGATATTACTCCATTTCTCCCAATATTTGTAGCACATACAGATTTCGAGAGTTAATCAAATTTTGATAATTATTGAGATTTACAATACTTTTATGTAGTTTTCAAATTAAATAATATATATTACTTAATTTGTCCCATTTTATGTAACACTGATAGATTAATTTCAAGAATCAATCAATTTTTAATAGTAAAATCTATTTAAGTTATCAATTATCATGTTTTATTATTATTTTTTAGTAGTTTTTTAAATATATAAAGAATATAAAAAAATAAGACAGACAAAAAAATTAAAATGAAAGAACACAAAAATTACATATATATATCTTCAAACTGCTCAAAAAGACATGTCGACCTATTATGTACTTGAGCAGCTTAGCTCCCTCTTATTATATAAGAGAATTTTTATGGCCGAGATTCATCTCAGTCCATTTGACTTGTGTGTGGCATCCATGGGTGCTCCCACCCACTTTTATCACAATGCTTTCAACTATAGAAGATTAGAGTAAAACGAACACAAGAATATGTAAACACAAAGTCACAAGTTAAAACAATACTTAACGAGAACTAAAATCGTATAGCATATCTCATGATAAGGAATGGAATAAGCGAGCAATCTAACAAATCTATCAATAAGAATAATTTAAGCCACTCATTGGCTAAAAAAATTAAGCCACAAGTAGTTAATTACAATATAAATATTGTTTGTCATGAAAAATCACAATCAGGAAATGATATATCTAAAAAAAAGATGAAGTGCATCAAAATGACTAAAAAGAATCAGTAGGAGGACTTGGGAAAAAAGTTCACTAGTGACGGGATATTCTCAAAATACTTGTTTTGCTGTTTTATTAGTTTAATCTATAAATGCAGTCAGACATTCCTTCAAACCTTCATTCTCTTTGTGCAACTGAGCAATCATCTTATTTTCAGCCTCTAGATTCAATAAGAATTGAGTCATAATGTTGAAGCTTGCCTTCTTGAGGCCGACGTAGACATACAATCACACTCTTTTATAGTTACAAGAGTGAGATCATTCCTACTAACAATAACACACATTTTTAAAGATATCTAAAAACTTCTAAATACCTTAGTTAAAAGAAACTTATAAATCAGTCCATGAGGATTAGTCACCTTTTCTATATGCTTAATCATAAGAGCTAACATGTTGATTTTTTCGGTTAGATCTAGGGCATTCATGATCCTCATGTCTCTGAAGCGAGCCTCATGTCTTCTACCTAGTATCTTCTTATTTACAATCTCAAAGAACATTTTGTGATAAAAAGACATTCATTATTTATTGAGTTGTAACTATAAAATTAGAAATTTCTAATGGAGCTAAGATCATGATTTTTACTCCTGCAAGCAAGGATTTTTCATGTTAATTTAAATGTTGTTCTAATTGTTATTTTAATATTACTCTGCATTAAAAATCTTTTTTCTTTAGGCATAGTGTGAACATATTCTTTTTAATTGGTACCAGAGCAAGTTCTTTCATTAAACACGAACACCTGCAAAAAAGATCCAATAGTTGCTTCTCCAATTGTAAAGGAAGGCATATCTTAAACAAGATCAATTTTATGACTATAACTCAATAATCAAAGAATTTCTCCTAATCACAAACTGTTCTTTGAGATTGTGAATAAGGAGATAGTGCCAGGAGGAGTAGAAGGCCTAAGACTAGCTTTAGAGATATGAAAATCATGAATGTCTTGACTAAATGATACAATCAATTTGTCATCTTTAACGATTAAGCATATGAGAAAGGTGGCTACTCCTAGAACTAGTCCTTATAGACTAATCTATCAGTTTTTTTAGGTTAGAGTGTTCAAAAATTTTTAGGTGAGTTTTTGGGTACCTTTGGAAAAGGGTGTTAGTGCTACAAGAAATGACCGAATCACCCTTGCAACTCTACAAAAGTATGATTGTATGTCTATATCAATTCCTAGGAAAATGAATTCCAACCTTATGACCCAATTCTTATTGAATTTTGAGGCCGCCCACAAGATGTTTGCTCAGCTACAAAAAGAGAATGAAGGTATGAAGGAGTGCCTAGCTGCATTTCAACTCCAAGTGAACTTCTTGAAGACTGAGTTGATAAAGCAACAAAATAAGTATCTTAAGAATATTCAGTCGCTAATGAACCCTCCCAAACCCAATCTCTCATCCTGATTCCTCTTAATCATCCTGATGCTCTTTCTCTTCTTTCTAAATATATTATTTCTTGATTTTGATTCAGATTCTTCATAATAGATGATATTTATTTATTCACTAACTATTTATGACTTGTTTCATTTTTGTTTTGGGAGTATGCTTTATGATCTTTGTTTCTAATTAAATATTTTTCTAACTTATGGCTTTGTGTTTGCATGTTCTAATGTTTAGTATTTACTCTCACTTGCTTTGATTTCTAATGATGTCAAAAGAGAAAAGTAAGTAGCTTCTCAATTCTTTTGTAAATGATGATGTGTTAATCACACTACTTAAAATATGCTTGTCACTTTTTTGTTATTGTACATGACTTTTTTAAAAAATTGATTATGTTTGCCATCATCAAAAAGAGAAAAATAAAGTCGTCTTGTTAAATAAATTTTAATGAAGCAAAAATTTATTTTCAGTAAAAGTTTATTCATGGTAAAAGTTAGTATGTGTCAGAAAAAAGGAGAATATACACAAAATGAACAATTCAACTAGTAAAGACTATAATAAGCATATTAACCTTTTATTAGAAAACAAGTGCACTAGTTCACATTGAAAGGGGACCATGCAATGTCTGTAAAAGCATCAAAACAAGGCAGATTTCAAGTATCTGTTGCATGTAAAGAAAGTCTATTACAGGTAAAATATGTAATGGAATCTTTTTTATTCGTCGTAATGATAATATGTATTATATTTTTCTCTAAAAAAAAGAAAAAAATTGACCCCCTCCTCCTTCCTCCTTCCTCCTTCCCATTTTTTTTACTCTAAACTCAATATAAGCACGAGGCCAACATAATATAATAAAATTATACAAGTCATATAGTTTCATAAATGATTAAATAATACAACTACACATCTGATGGTTCAATGAACAAAAAAGTATCAATGTACATCTCTGTTGTGTAACATATTAAAGTGAATAATCAAGACCTTGAATTGTCCAACTATATGATCATCAAAGGTGAATGAGCTTTCAAAGTTTAGCTTCAACAAAGTGAAAATTGTTTTATAACAAAATTGATACTAACATAACAGAGACAAAGCACCTAAAGTCTCACATTATCATTTTTTTTTTTGTAATAAAATTGATTCCTATATTTGGTCCTTAACAATTCACTTCTATAATAGAAAATTTTTTTATTGAACTCTTTCATATGATCACCCATTAATTCCTATAGTATTCTGTATCTTGCTCTCCTATTCCAATATGTATACCCAACTCTCTCTCTCTTTTTTTTAAAAATTAATTGTTGAAATTTGAAAATTCTAAAGATTGATTGCCCATTGATTCTATTTTTATAATGGTTATACAAGAATTTAGCATTGTACATATAATTTCTTATGGTTTTGACAAATATGTGTTGAATATATATAATTAATAATATATTCAAATAATATGTTCACATACAAGCCCAATAGGTGTAAACATGATTATT
>JAOTQR010000045.1:10620405-10640645 GCA_025774065.1 Solanum ossicruentum | reverse complement strand
TAGGGACACGTAATCACCTAACAAGTCGATTTCCTTTCTAATCTTTTCCTATGATTCTACCGAAATTTCGGCAGAGTTGTTCATGTCATCATGTGTGTTTGTATCGATAATAGTGCCTACTCGGCACTAGTCACGGTCCCGGGGTCGGGCTGTGACAACTGTGTTTTATCGATTTTATGCCCCAAATTCAGTATTTCATGAGAAAACCTAGCATATTGAAATTGACAGACGACATGCATCAAATTCAGTATTTAATGAGAAGACAAAAACACGTGGAGGTTGATAATTTATGAAGTTGAGAGTGATCAACTTGCATAACTTATTGACCCTCCATTGGTCTTCATATTAGTTACATTTATAACAAGCTAGGTACATATAATGACTAGTATGCACCAGGTTGAGGGGGGAGTCTTAGAATAGGAATTGGAACAAGAATTATATCTACAATTCTACTTAAAATAGGAATAAAAATAGGAATAGTATAGAGGATCCTACTTGGAAAAGGATCATAATGCAGTGTTCTACTTGGAAAGAATCTAATATAGTGTATATAAATAGGGTCCCAATGTAATGACGTAGAGACATAATTCAATAATATTCTTCTCTAATATTTTTCACAATAGTTGTTTTTCTTATTTCTCGAATAAGTGGATGCATTTTTAAAATTAAACGTCATGCTGGGGCCAACTTGCATGTGTTAGAATAGGAAATAGAAATAAGAATAATATATACAATGCTACTTAGAATAGGAATAGGAAGAGGAATAATATATATAATCTTACTTGGAAAAAGATTGTATTGTAGTGTTCTACTTGGAAAAGGAGTTTAATGTAGTGTCTATAAATAAGGTCTCAATGTAATAATGTAGATGCACAATTCAATAATATTCTTCTCCAATATTTCTCACATGGTGTTGGAACTTCAACGGTCTTTCTAGAAAATTAAAAAAAGCTTCTACTGTCGGCGAGCGGCTATTGAACCATATATGCCACCCGTCTGGCCATTGGTTATGTTTACAAAATTAGGGCTAATGATATATGCATGAACACCGTATTCATGGAAAGAAACTTAGTCAAAGAGGTCACCATGCGTCAATTTTTGGCAACTCTCTCAGGCTGTTTTGTGTCAATCCTGTATCCGTTGGTATTTGCGTAGCACTGTGTCATCTTTTCGGTGACTACTTTCTCATATCTAATTTGTATAACACCGTGCCATCTTCTTATGACTACTTTTTCATTTATAATTTATTCAGTGCCGTGCCATCTTTTCGTGACTAATTTTTCATATTCGATTTGTGTAGCATTGTGCATCTTTTTGGATTACTTCACATATTTAATCTGTTTAGCATTGTGTATTTTTCCGAACTACTTTCTCATATCTGAGTTGCATAGCACTGTGCGTCTTTTCGGTGACTCCTCAGACTTGATTTGCGCAACTCTAAGCATCTTTTCGGTTACTCCTCAGATCTGATTTGCATAAGGTCGTGCCATCATTTCGACGCTACTCACATAATTTTATTTCTCAAATTATGACCACTTCCAGTCATCAAATCTAGTAATTTGCCGCATGAGCATGTTTTGGCTGGTTTTATGGTAACTTTCTTGTTTAAGATCTACTCATCTCTTGATTTCGAGACGATCCATACGTTTTATATCAGATTTGGAGCATTTTCAGCGACCATCGCATTGTTTCCGACAGATTTGAGTTTTCATGCTATGTTGTCTTTCTGTTTCAGATTTACGGCTGCCAAAAAAGTTTAAAAAAAAAAGAAGAAGATATACTCAGATATTTGGGTTGGATTACATTGATGTTCTCTCTCATGGCTAAAATAGCATATGTGCCTTTTTTTTTAATCTATGGTTGCTGCTCTCCATTGGCCTTTTGTATATTAAGAATGTTTTTCTCTATGATGATCTCGAGGAAGAAGTATATATAGAGCAACAACTTGATTTTGTTGACGGGGCAAGTCTGAAGGCTTGTATGTCAATTGTGTATCACTCTATGGTCTGAAACAGCCTTCTCAGTCTTGGTTTGGAAAATTTAACACTGCAATTCAGGAATTTATCATTTTGTGTTTTATCCACATTATGCATCAGAGAATAAGCACATTGAAATTGACTGTCAATTTTGCGAAGTCGGGTGATCAACTTGCATTAATTACATTTGTAACAAGCTAGGTACATATGACTTGTGTGCACTAGCTTGAGGGGGAATATTCAAATAGGAATAGGTACAAGAATAATATATAAAATCCTACTTAGAATAGGAATAGGAATAAGAATAGTATATAGAATCATACTTGGAAAATGATTGTATTGTAGTGTCCTAGTTGGAAAAAGAGTAATGTAGTGTCTATAAATAGGGTCTCAATGTAATAATGTCGATACACAATTCAATAATATTCTTCTTTAATATTTCTCACAGCGCGCACCTTGACTAATTCAGGGGATACCTATGACCTTCGACCGACATCATGTATCAGATAACTCTGTCTCTGGTGGGACTTGAAATTTGAACCTGAAGCCTCGAGGTGTTCAACCCACTTTATTGACCACTAAATAATATCCTTAGGTGCAAGTGGATGCATGTTAATTTCATGTTGAGCATTACTTAGTGTTTACGCTCTATGTAATTTACTTATCCCAGCAACCTTCTCCCATGCTGACTTTTGGATAATATATGGAAAAAGCAAGAGAGAGGAGAAAAAGAAGAATATCTGCAAATATTCAATGATTTGTTTCTTTTAGCCCTGCATGTCAGGATCAGGAAATGCTGCTCTCTGCATAAGGCATTTTGTTGCTATTACATGCTCGACTTAAAATCAAGTAATTTGTGGGACATCAATCATCTGTTATCTAATCATACTTCGTGCTGATGCATTTTGACAGGGCAAGATGGTGAGGCAGCAGACTACGTCAACGGTCATGCACTTTTAACTCCAACGACAAAGATAAAATTGCACACTGTTGAACAGCAGAGACACATTCTGCGGATGCTGGAAAAGTCTTTGGCCAGAGAGTTAGATCTTGAGAAGAAGCTTACTGAATCTAGACAAGTTGAAGAAGAGTTAGAAGTCAGGTTGCAGCAAGAAGCTTTCTGCATGGAAGAGGAAATTGAAGATTCTTTGGTAAGGTTGTTTGAGGGAGAGAATGCTGCTGCAGTCTTCTTAGGAATTTCTAAAACACTACTGGGTCGACTAGGGAAGTCTGAAAGCATTTCAAAAGAGCTGGAGGACAAGGTTAAATCTCTTGAAAAACGGTTGGAGGACTCTGAGTTCCAGCTGTCCAATTATACAGCATCTGCAAAGAAAAGTCAGGAGTTAGAATCTGAGATCCTTGAAAAGGAGGATGTAATCAATACATTGAAGGAAAAGAATTCTGAAGCAGAGAGAAGAATTGATACGGCAGAAACTGAGTGTAAAATATTGAAAAAAGAAAATGTAGAACTTGACAAAGAGCTGAACCTCCTGAAAAGCAGTAGCAGTATTACTTCTGAGCGGATAAATGTTCTTGAAAAACAGCTGAGGGACTCTGAGCTTCGACTTCAGCACGCAGTTGCATCTGCTGAAGCTAGTCAAGAGAAGCAAATCATGTTGAATTCTACAATCAAAGATATGGAAGATTTGATTGAGGATCTAAAATCAAAGGTTTCTAAAGCAGAAAGTTTGATGGAGAGTGCTGAAGATAAGTGCATTATCTTGTCAGAATCTAACTCAGATCTCAATGAAGAATTAACTTTTGTAAGGGGTAGGTTGGCATGTTTGGAGGCATCACTGTGCCAAGCTGAGGAAATGAAGAAGGCTACTGCCCGAGATATTAACTTCCGCAGTAAATTGATAACAGATCTAATTTTGCAATTGGCTCTTGAAAGAGAGAGACTTGAAAAGCAGGTTTGTCACTCCCCACCGACTCCTATTCCTGTTATGACTGGAATTATTTTGATAGCATTTACAACTTCCCTTTTCCTCCACTCTATCCGGTTATTTCGATTTTTTTTTTGTCCATTGACATGGTCAATGGGCTTAAATGTGGATTGAGGACTATGCCTAACAACGAGATGGCATTTGGATAACACAACATTTTGTGTCAAAAAATGCATATTATTATTCATGGGCTTTGGTGGAACCTTAACAACTTCATAAATTTGATTACTTCTAAAATTCAGTTGTTGTGTTCAAGCTTGTCTGTATAATTGATGCGTTTTGTCATTCTTCCTTTGTACTTGTTTCAGCAGCAATGTCTGTTCATTCAGTCGAGTTTGACATTTTCTCGCTCTGTATTTGGTCAAATTTTCAGATTTCGCGACCCTATAGATCACACTGTAATCATTAGTTGTATTTCTTACTGATAATATATATGCATAGATGCGCACAGACACCCGTGCACAACATATTATGTTTGACAAAGAAGTGTTTTAAACGTCAGGTGTTCTCGAGTTTCCAAAGGTCTCTGCAGGTTCACAGATTCAGGTTCTATCCTTCCTATAACACAAACACTTGAATCACTTTCAGTGGCTTCTCTCACCGTGCAAAAATAGTCATGGTCAAAGGAAATAAATGAAAATGGGCTAAAGTAGAACAAGATTTTGCACGCCTGAAAGTTTTAATGGCGTTTGTTGATAAATACAACAGCAACCTTCCGTTGCAACGTTTGCTCTTGTTGCAGGAAGAAATTAGCTGAAAAGGAAGAGTTGAAGCCATACAGGATGTTATTGACCATTATGAATAAGATTTGCTCAATATTAAAATTAGTCTGTCTGTCTTTCAAAATAGTTAGTATTTGTAAGTAGAATCTGAGATGTGCTAAGCTTGTGACAAGTATACAGTTTCCAGCTTGGTCTTTTGTGATTAAAGTTGGTTATTTATTTTCCTTCATGCCTTCTTCATTGAAGAGAGTCCATCTGGACTAAATGTTAGAACAAGACATTGTCTGAGGACTAGTGTAATTGTATAATTTTCTCATTCAGACTAGTGTTTTTTCTGCAAAAAATGCTCAGATAGCTTTGCTGATAATGGAAAATAAGGCCCAGAAGAAGCTTTTTCATCAAAAGGATAAAGTTCCTTCGCCGGCTCCCCAAAGTGATGGCAAAGATACCAGGGAATTCGTCCTTCCCAAGGCTGAACTTTCTGCTGTAACTTCTCTGAATGAATGCAAGGAAGAAAAGGTAAGCTCTGATCCATAACTAATGTGGTACATGTTTTATTTGGTCCTATGCTTATTTTTATACACAAGTCTGCTCTTCTTGTTACTTCAGTATTTTGATATACTATTTTAGATGCCAGTAAACTATTATTTTCTGATGCCATGCATCCCATCATCAACCAAATGACCTTAGCTGTGCTCCTGTGCCTAAATGTGAGAAACTCTCGAGTACTTTTGTGTTGACCCAAAGTTTTAAGTCATTTGATTGAGAATTTGACAAAGGAAAGGTTCCTAGCTCTATTGTGACACTGTTGTTCGTGTTTGTACATTTTCAGGAAGAGAATGCTTCTGGTGACTTCGTGTTGAGCGAGTCAAAAGAGCAAATTACTGATTCTTCAACCAGACTTGATGCCTCACGGGACATAGATGCAAGGCAGCTTAATTGGAAGTATGTCCTTACAGCAGTTCTTGTGTTTTTGATATCTGCAGTGGTAACTGTTTTAATGCAGAACCAGAGTTGCAAGGTGTGATACAGGAGACTTGGCATTAGGCACTTCTCAAAATCTTTAGGCCTACCTTCATCATTCCATCCTTTACTCCTCGTCACCAGCAGATATCCCTGTGTAGAATGATGTCTTTGTGCATCCAGTTCATGGTGATGGGTATAACTTTGAAGCTCCGAAGAGAAGAGGCTGAACTCTCTCCTCAACACGCTTACACGAGTCCCCCCCTCCCTCTTTGTGACTAAATAGCTGTTTCTCACGCATGCATACTTTTGCCCTTCAGATTTTGTAACTTTCCAAGTTAGTGTTCAGTAAAAGTGTGGAAGTAGAGACATTGGATCAGCGATCCAACAGGAGGAGGGAATAGGCGCTTGTCACTGGCCTTCATTTTCACCCATGCATGGAACTGAGGCTCTGTTTGTAGGCAATATTTTGCCAATGCCTTTTTGGTACTGTTTTTTATACTAAGGGATGAAGGCGAGTAAGTTTTGCATAGTTTTATTAGTTAGTCCAGATAATCTTGCACTTGTTGTACACGTTTAAAGGCTTCTTGTTCCTCTCTTTCTTGTTTCTTGCCAAATGCTTTAAGATCATTTCGTGATGCAGTTAATCAACTTAGGGCTTGTCATGTTGTACGCGAGATGAGATAGTCAAGAATATCCAGTGAGTTTAGCTATTCTATGTAGTTTAGGAAAAATGCACTTAAAGAAGCATTATATAAAAATGAATAAAGCAATGTTGCCATCAATATAATCATCAAAACAAACTTGAGGATCATTGGATCAATTACTTTTTCTAAGTTCAAACTTCGTAAACGTACGCAAACAGCAAATCTTAAGATGCCTAGTTCATGCGGAATAAGATTTTATGAATAATCTTTAATTTGATTTGATATAAAATTTGAAAATAAAAAAGTTTTTAAATTTAGGGTGTATTTATATTTTCTTGGAAATAAGCAGGTTTCATATCATGTAAATAAAAAATATTATTTGATTTGAATATCAATTGTTCACATATTTGACATATTTTTTATATTTTAAATGGGATAATTATAAAGAAAAATAATGTAATTAGATAAATATTTGATATGTATTTATATTATACAATTATAGTTTTAGTCTACAATTTATTGTTATTACTAGGGTTTTATTATTATTTTCTCTCCCCTTTCTTCCTCGCTCTCGCCTCTCTTTTGTCTCTCTCTGCAATTTCTTATCAGATATACAATTAACTATGCATACCAATTGCATATATATAATTATTTTTGACAGATATACATATACAATTCAACTATCTTCACTCTCAGCTCTCTCTCGCTAGCTTCTCTCCTATCTCTCTCGATTCCGCTTGCCTCTCTCTTCTCTTTCCTAATCTCACTTGCCAGAGATACAAATACATTTGTATAAAAGTTACACATATACAATTATTTAAGAGATATACACATATAATTTGACAAATATGCATATATAATTCATCTCTCTCCTCCCTCTTCGATGTCGCTCACCTTTCTTCTCCCTTCTCGATCTCTCCTACGTCTCTCGATCTTGCTCGCCTCTCTCCCAATCTCGCTTGTCAGATATACAAATACATCTGAATAGTAATTACACATATATTATTATTTAAGAGATATAAAAATATAATTTAACAAATATACATATATAATTCGTGTTTCCCTTCCCTCTCTTGATCTCACTCACTTATCTCCGGATCACATAGCCGAAATATTAAATATAATCATTTGACTATTCAAACTTCAAGGCTACGCTATTTAATTATAATATGTAACAATCATGACGTATCTCATCTTTTCAGAAATTAATTTGGTAATTATCTTTTGAGAAATTAGTTTGCCTGTGTACCACCCGAAGTGAGACAAGAGGTCGAGAGAGCCGAAAAAGAGTGTGAAACCAACAAAATTGAATCAATGGCAATTTTTCTCTAATCAATTGAAATTTGAATCATCACTTTGTTACTTCAATTCAATTCCATGGCGGAAGTTTCTGGAATCCACCGTTTCCACCTCCCAACAACCATCTATGCTACCGTCTCCGATGATGAGGATGAGGATGAGGATGATGATGAAGAGTACTCACATCCGTTTGCTTTCGATTTCGACTCCCTTTCTCCTCCGAATCACACCCTTTTTATCCACTCTCATAATTTCAGCGACAGCCCCAATTCGGAACCTGTTTCCAGAGATTCAGATTCGGATTCTGTTCACTCGGGTTTGCTTCCAGATCCGAACTCCTTCGTCGTTGATGAAGACCAAATGAATTTTGTTACGGATCTGTTCGTGACCCCTGTTGGAAACGTCACAGAAGATCCTAGTTTTGATAGTGGGAATAGGGTGTTTCTAGAGGATGTATACGGTGACTTTGGATCTGATTTTGATGGGGTTATTCTACCCTCAGATTCCAACGGGCTTGATACGTGTGATGGGATTCGGGTTGTGGGTGTAGAGTCGGACACTGATTCGCAAGAAGCGGAGGTGAATTCTGGGGATATTGATCAGCATGGTGTCAACGGGTTTTGGAATTGCCTTCGGATTGATGATCAGAGGGATCTGAGTGACGATTTTGAGTGGGAAGAAGTCAATGAAAGGGGCGAAGATAGAGACTATTTGAGTTCTGTAATTGATGGAATTGAAGAAATATCAGTTTCTTCAGATATTTCATCCTCTGAAGGAGGGAACTCGAATTCAAATTCAATTGAAGATGAGCCGGTAAGGAATTTAGAGTGGGAAGTTCTGTTGGCCGTTAATAATATTGAAAGAAGCCTCGGATTTGATGGAAATGATGATGGGGATGCTCATGTACACGAAGCCTTGTTTGGGCAATTTCTGGAAAGTGAAGGGACTTTGAAGGGTAGTCCACCAGCCGCTAAATCTGTTGTAGAAAATCTTCCTTTGGTGATTTTGAAGGACGAAGGGAACAAGACAGTCTGTGCTGTTTGTAAAGATGAGATTTTAGTTGCGGAGAAGGTGACTGAGCTTCCTTGTTCCCATTATTACCATTGGGACTGTATTGTACCATGGTTAAACATACGCAATACATGCCCTGTTTGTCGCCATGAGTTACCCACAGATGATACTGATTATGAAAGGAGGAAAATCGGAAGGCGTACTGGTGCTGGAGCTCAACTTAGTAGTGACTTTCAGGTTAGATACAATTTTGAAATTGTCCCTTGAGACTTTTGCCTATTCATACACAGATATCATAGGATGTGCATATTCCCTTAGTGCGGTGAGTATGTTGATTCTTTTTATAGACTGTTCCTTTCTTTAAATTTTGCTTTGGGTACAGTGTATGTATGTAAGATTCCAATTTGTATGAAATGTATACTTGCTGTAATTGTACCAGTTGGCAGTCAGACAAAGTATAAGGATTATTGAGTCATTAATACTTCTATAGATTATAGAGATTGATGAATGTTTGAAACAATTTGGGTGCAGTTTGACTTTTGATTTTGTGTTACCAGTAACTTGTTCATGTTGAATTAGAAGGAAGATTGTATCTTTCTCAGTTCTCTTTGAGATATTTGAGTCAATACTCTTGAAAAGAAACAAATGGCGAAATGGGTTCTCTGTGTTCCTTAGCAAGGAAACATCCATTGTCACTCAGTCTAGTGACCTTGGGGTTTCTCTGTTATAACCTCAGGCTTCAGTTTGTGCATTATTACGTTTGCCTGTTCTAGCCTCAACTCTACTTGTGTGGTCCTTATGATGCAATTTGCCAAGATGAACAGCAACCTAGGGCAGAGCTGAAGGGAAATGTGAATCAGTGAACCCCTTATGTTGCATCAAGGGAAGATTCTAGTGAAGTGGTAAAAGGGGGTAATAGAGTTGCTTTAGGTTGTACCTTCAAATCCTAGGCATGAGTGTGAGTCATGACACACTATTTTTTGAATCACCTTGTATAAATCCACTGACAACAGCAGCCTGTGAATTGCTTATAGTTCTGTGAATAAAACCATGCTATACTACACAAAAGAAGGATAACAGAGGATAATATTGAAGCGGTGCAGGATATGATAAAATTTAGAGAAACACGAGTCCTTATTTGTTTCTACTAGGATAAAATAATCCTGTTGAAGGATGATGTTTTAGTCTGAACCATCCTGGCCTTTAAGGTATTGCTTATGGCCAAATAATGAGTTGGAATATCTGGGTTGGTTTTACTATGTGGTTTGTTGAATAATCCCTAATCGATGGATGCAATAGATCCTGAGAGCATAGTTAGTCAATATTGGGGTCTCATATTATGTTGTCCATACTATATGTCGGTCCTTGAGCGTGTGATGGTGTCAGATTATCCCGTGTTGATTGAATGAAACTTTGAGTATTGAGAGATGCTCATGTTACTCCCAATGACGACTCAGTAACAGATCGCTGGAGGGATGGATTATTGTCCCTGTACGTGATCTGGCAATCCTTACCTCATTAGCTATCATTTAGAGCTCAGTTAAGCCCAAGGTGTATTTTCTTACTACCATCTCACTTACAAAGATAATGTTAATCCAAACATTCCATCAAATTCCTCTTTCCAAACACACCCCAAAATGCACGAGGAAATCATTTGCCAGACTTCACTGATGGGGCTGTCAACTAGTCATAGAGACCAGCTTTCAAAAGCATCCTTGATGTTGTGTGGCATGACCCAACTTAGACCAAAGATGGCAAAAACCCTACACCCAATGTCTGGCATAATGGGGCAGTGAAGAAGAAGGTGTCCATTAGATTGTTGGCCACTTAAAACTTTCTTCTATTGACAATCTTGTGTAGGGCTAACCAATTGTAACATGAGATCTTTATATCTTTTGTTCTTTATTGCAATTAAACTCGGGTTAGTCTTTTACTACAAGGATTGAGCTAAATACAACTAAGATTTTATTACATATATTTTGATCAAGATTTGATGTACAAAATCTAGAAAACTAAATCAAACTCCAAGACTCAAATCTTTCTATTGTTGTCTTGGATCCACCATTAATCCTACGAATCCTTAGAATTGACATATTCTTTTCTATCCTACAAACTCTTAAGTTTGTAGTTTTCTAAATCAAGTCAAGTATTAGAACTCTTTCTACCGATCTTGTATATTGTCCTCTTTGTTCCATAATTTATTATTTATTATTAGATTTTAGATTGTTAGATTAGTCAGGGATTAGATATTAGTGTTAGATGAGATTTTATGATTTATTTATTTTAAGATGGGAGAAATTTTACCACTGTAGAAGATTAAAGCTTTGAAACTTTGAAAAAAAAATTCAAGTGGATCTTGTTGAGTTAGGTTGACTCCGAGCTTAAAAGATATTGTGTTTTGGTATATAGCTCGAAAAAATGCTAGTTTTGAAATTTAAGGTGATTTCATGAAGATTTGAAAAAGTTGAAAATTTGGGAGTTCTTAGTGTTCTTATGTGTTCTTGGTATTTTTTAGGAAGAATGACCAAAAAGATTACATTTAATCCAAAACACTAATTTAAAAGTGTTTAGAGTTGTTTAAGTAGTTTTGCGAAATCAGAGTTAAAAAATAATGACATAAATGAGTCTTTTCTCAAACGTAATAGCATAAATGAGCTAAAATTTTGACGAATAATATAGATGAGTCTTTTCTCAAAATTCGATGGCATAACTGAGTCTTTTTCCTATTTCTAATGACCTCCATTTATAGTCTCGTGTTGAAACTGTTTGATACAATATTTATTATATTTGTGAATAACAAACATATCCAATGATATATAATACACTTGGATGGAAAAAAAAAAAGGCAATTGACGAATAAACCTCGGACAACCTTATATTAAATTTGAATTTTTACAATCACATTGTCTGATCCTAAATAAAGAAGAAGCGTGAAAAGGCAAAGATCATGAATAAATTTACACGCAAAACAAATACATAAAATATGAGAAAAAGCAATAAATCATGTCTATAATTTTATCAATCAAGTACAAAACTCATTATTCATAAACCTCCCGCGCGACTCCCTTTCTTGGTAATATATCGTTCGGTCTGATCAAATTGAAAATTCATAGAATAAATTGCAAAAAAATTAGAAAAAAATGATGTTGTAGTCAATTTTATTTTAAAATTTAAATAACAGAAGGATTTTACAAAAATTTAAAAATCTGACATTTTGACAGATTTAAAGATTCTGAATGGTATGATTTTGAATATCAATTTATTAATAAACCTTATAAAAATTTGCTTAATTTTTTTGTGACTTCTTTAAATATAATTGTAAAAGTTATTTTACAAAAAGTAAAGCTAACTAATTTAGAAGGGTATCATAAATTTAAAGAATTCAAGTATTAAACAAAAACTTTTGCCAATGTCTTAAATTAATATGTCGTAGGTTTGCAATTTAAAAAAGTTCTAAATAGACACGTCCCTAAATAGTTGAATAAAGTAGTAGTTTTACTTGACGTTTTTCTATTTTACTTTTTTTTTTTGACCTTTTTATGCTTAGTTTTTGTACTTTTTAAACCTTTTTTGCCTAATATTTTAGAATTTATCAGACTTTTTTTAATTCAAACAACACCTTCACACTATATATATATACAAATAGATATAGTTTAGATATTATTTTATTTTTTTAAAAAAATAATTCTGTCCTGACTTACCTAATCCTTTGCTTTCATTTTTTTCTCATGTTTAGAAAATTAATTTTTACATATTGCACGATTTTTTTTAAAAAAATCAATATTTTATTTTTATTATATTCCTTACACAAGTAAAAAAAAATCTAAAATAAGTATACATATCTATAAAAAAAAAGTTAGGAGCATAGGATTAGATGGGGGAAGATAAAATTTCATTTTTTTAAAAAAATAAAAATAATATTAATTTTTCTAAGAAAGAGGAGAGGCGAGGGTGAAGTTTAATTATTTTTAAAAAAAATTATAAAAAAATATTTAAAAGGACAGAGATTGTTGGTGGGATCGGGATGGAGGGGGTACACGAGGATGCGTAGGGGTGGAGTAAGTGAGGAAATATTTTTAATTTCATTTTAAAAAATAAAAATAATATTTTTTAGGAGTATATATTAATACGTTGATGTTTAACTTCTAAATAATATTAATACTTTCTTTATTTTTTTTCAAGGTAATAGTTTAAATATAAAACTCATTCTTCTCATCTACTCACTTCGTTTCATTTTACACATCGTCCTTACTATAAATATATGTTCCTTAATATATGTCATTTCATAATATCAATGCATAAAATACATTATTTTACCTATTTTGTCCTTGATAATTAATGACTTTGACTTACTAAAAGAACTAACAATTGATATTCATTTAGGATCATTGATTGAAAATATGACTACAAGGAAAGATTAAATAGGGGCAAAATGATAAATTTACCATTCTTCTTAATGGAAGTGTCATTAGAAAATGTGACACATAAAATGAAACGGAGTGATCAATAATTTAGACAGGAAAAACAAAATAAGGGATAGTTTAGGCCTATGTTTTAACTGAAATTAATTTCATATATCAAAAATCCCAAAACTAAATGCACCCAAGTTCCTATTGCTTTCTGCCTTAAATTTAGTAGAATGTTTATAAAAACCCCTTTGATGAATTTGCAACTCTGGCCGGAAACGTTAAGACCAGAACAAAGTCCGAGGATCATGGAGGTAAAAACAAATTAGTGTGTTATGCGTGTGGATCAATTAATGCAGCCGAAGCAGCTAATGCATTCCTCGACAGTGCGTTTCTTCATAGATAGTGAATACTCATCTCAATTAGACGGATGGCTGAAAGTTGCAATTGCATCTGGACTCACCAAGCTTGAACTCTTCCTCTCAGAGAAGCATAATTTCTCTACTCCATTTATTGTTGATGATAATCACCAATACAATTTCTTTTCAGAAGCGTCATTGAGGCATTTGCAGTTAGAACAATGTGTTTTGAGGGCTCCAGCCGACTTCAAGGGCTTTAGAAATTTGACTACTCTTGAACTGGAAGGTGTTATTCTATCTGAAGAATTTTCCACACAACTTCTTCCTAGATGTTTTCTACTTGAACAGTTGACTCTTGTTTCCTGTATAGTAAAATCAAACTTGTTGTGCTTTGACCATCCGTATCTGCAGTTGAAGCATCTCAAGGTGCTTCATTGTTATCCTGATCCAATTATTAAAATATCTTCCATGAACCTCACAACCTTTGAGCATTGTGGGAACATGACCAAGATTACACGTTTTTATGCTCCTCAATTGAAACAAGTCTATTTTTCAGCATGGAGTGGTCAATTTTCTCTTGCCCATTTCGACATTTTCTAAACCTGAAATCTTACTTCTATGGGTGGAGAATCACCATGTAAGTGTCAGTTATATTTAATTGTCACTTTAAGAGTGATTATTTCATTACTAATGTGTTTTCATTCAACTCAGGTACTAAATATTCCAACAATTAGTCTGTCCTCTTTTGCGAATCTTAAGCAATTGAGTTTTTTTTTTTTTTTGCTGTCTTCGAATGATGAATCCAGTCTTTCATGGGTTATATCTTTCTTGAAAGTTGCACCCCCGACTTGAGAAGCTTGCGCTAACAGTAAGTCATCTAAAGCTTTCTTGATTTTGATTCAAGACCTTCTTCAGAGGAAACTTATAAACAATCCCCTTGAACATTCAACTCTTATTTCTGTGTTGCAGTTAACTGGAGATGAAGTAGATAGAGATGTAGAAAAGATACAGAGATTGGATGGAGTCCTTCCTGATCAACTGGAAGAGGTTGAGATACATGGATGTCTTGGCAATTGGTACGAAATTGATCTTCAATTGTTTCTATTGCGTACAGCAAGCAGATTGAAGCGGTTGATTATTACCACTTCAAATAATGTATATGCTGGGAATGGAGCATGGATCGACATTTCTTTTGGAAAAGTTGGCTGGGAGCAATCTCACCAACAACTGATCAAGAATATACTTGAGAGTCATGTTCCCCAAGGGGTTCAGTTGCTATTTCAATGACTCCTTTGTTGAATCTATCTTATTCCCTATTAAACCAAGTTTTTTTTTTTCTCATTAACTGGGTTGTTGAATTAGCTAACTAGGTGAGTATATATTAGCATCATGTCCACCTATTCTAGTTTTTGTTTTTCCCCCTTTAGTCGTTATCCGATTTTGGGTCGTGACAGACATGAGCAAAGAATTGAAGGGAGAAAATGGAATTCTGAAATCTGTTTGTTTATGTATTTTGGATATGCCATGCAAAGAGAGGCATGATCAATCTGCTTGCTGTACGAAAGAGAAACAATTGAAGCTCAATTTCGTACCAATTACCAAGACATCCATGTATCTCTACCTCTTCCAGTTGATCAGGATGGACTCCATCCAATCTCTGTATCTTTTCTACATCTCTATTTACTTCACCTCCAGTTAACTGCAACACAGAAATCAGAGTTGAATGCTCAAGGGAATCGTTTATAAGTTCCCTCTGAAGAATGTCTTTTATCAAAATCAAGAAAACTTTAGATGACTTACCGTTAGCACAAGCTTCTGAAGTAGAAATACAACTTTCAAAAAAGATATAACTCATGAAAGTCCGGATTCATCATCCGGAGACAGCAAAAACAAACTGAATTGCTTAAGATTGGCAAAAGAGGAAAGACCAATTGTCATGAACCCGACTTAGGGCCTAGATGTGAAACGGCGGAAGGGAACCCGAGTTCACAAACAAGCCTCAAGATACCAAAAGTCGCATCGTCGGTTCAAAAGCGTACACAAGTAAACACATAGTTCTACGCGACGGGAAAATAAGACTCACTGTATGAGACAATACAGGACTTAGGATCTTACCAGCACAACATATAACCAAGTCATAAGCCACATAACCAACTCACATAACGATAGTCAAAAATCTACCCATATCATAGACTTTAACCATAACATATAGCATAAAACGTAAGGAGGTTTACAAGGTGTCCAACAATGCCTCTACATAGATGGTTTGGGGGCCAAGACATTCCCCGGGCTCACCCTCAAATACATAAAGAAACGAAAGTATCAAAGGTAGATAGATGGTGGATCGTCCTTAGAAGATAGGACTCACCACTATAAGTAAACTTGGAATCCGAGCTAAGCGTCAAATGGTGGGTGGTCAAACTCAACGATCCCTACATGGTGAAATCATGTAGGCAAGAGTATGTGTTACTACATTTGAATGTACTAAGTATGCGGAGTGCAAGCATGTAACTTACCAAAACCTGCATATCAACGTTAGATGGCAATGACACATAATATAGAAACAAATTTATAGCAAGGAACGTGATATAACAAGATGCAATGAAATTCATGATGTATGAAATGCAAATGGTGCTCTTATATATAGTGGGGATGTGACCTTAACCGACATGAGTAAGACCAAGCAAGCTATTACTTGGAATCTCGATGAAATCCCCTCATCGATAAAGAGGTGGTCTGCTTGCCAAAGGTAAGTCATACTTCACCTTACGGGAACAACTCCCATTTCAGATAGGATTTTCACATATAGCATATCAAGTCATATGATATCATGTTTTCTCATTATGGGAACAACTCCCATTTCGGAAGCATCTTTCCTTATAGGAACAACTCCCATTTCGGCAAGGAAAACCTATGCTAGGCACATAGTTCAAAGAGAGAGAAAGAATCCTCCATCCATCGGTGCTAAGCCATCATCCCACAAGAATATATATATATATATGTATGTATACATGCTTTCAAGAGACAATAGTCATTTCCAAAAAAAAAAAAATATTCAATGCATTCTTAGGCTTAAAGGCTAAAACATAATTTCATATCCAATATACTCATGTATAGGAATAGCCTATTCGTATACAAAAATGGTGCAAGTATCCAAAATGCTCAAAGAGCCATAATCAATAGACATATATGTGATCACATTCTTGTCATAATCAATACTTTATCAAAATCATAGCATAAAACACAATTGGGCTTAACCCATAACATAATTTCTATAAATTCTCATGAACATGAATGCATATGCTATGAATGAGGTGAGAATGACATAGGTAGTTGAGATTCAATCTAAAACCATCAATATAATATGGAATTCAAGTGAAAACATAGTTAAATCCACATTTGAAATCATAATATAATCACCCATGCTTAGATTCAAACATTAAAGGGACCACGCATATTCAAATATTTATAATAACAATGTATTTCAATATTTTAAAGCTTGATTCATCTTTAAATCAATAGGATAACATAACCCATTCATTATTGAAATTTAAGGAATCAAAATAATTTAAAACCCCAAATTAAAGTAAGTAAAATTTGTGTAGATTTCTTGAGAATATTTTGGGTCTCCTTGATTGGAAGCAACCAAGGATCAAAACCCCACATACCTTCACTAAGATAAAGAAACCCCAAAGAATTTTGAAGAAGAGTTGAGTTCCTTAGCTCCCAAGTTGAAATCTCCAAGAGTTCTTTTGAGAGTTATTTTGAGAGAGTTCAAATTATGAGGAATGAGTTTTGAATGTTTGAAATAGGTTTTAGGTCTTTGGTCATCGGTTCAGCATTAGATAAAAGGGGTAAGATCCCCATTTTAGATGACCATAGGATGATATAGGAATCCCCAAAAGACTAATAGAAATAACTAGATTTACGAAAATGCCATTAATGAATCGAGTAGAAAATTTGGTCAAAACCACTTCAAGGGAGGGTTCATGACCCGTGTGGCATTACACGGTCCATGAACTTGCCCTGAATCCACACTTAGTAAAAGTTCTAGAAGTGGGAACTTGGCTCAACACTTAGAAATGTTTTTACACCAAGGTGAGTCCCATGGTTGGGTAAACGACCCGTGACCCTCACCACTGTTCGTGGGGCTAGGCGTGGCACCAACTTAGCCAAAAAATCACTCCCCACGCCAACCTTCAAGACTTTACTGCCCCCCTCCCCCTATGGCTTGTCAACCTTACCACGGTTCGTGTGGTGAGCCGTGGTGCCATACTCGGCCATAATAGTTCCTCCACACCAATACCAGACCACACTTAGGATTTTCCTCACCCTTGAAGGCCATACGACTAGTACCACTCATCATACCCTAATACTTAGGCCAAAAATGATTGTTTCAGGCACAAGGCTATTCCCACGAATCGTGAGAAGCCTCACTGCCCGTGTAGGTGCTCGTGTGGCAGCACTGTACATGAGGGTCTTACGAAAATGGGCATAACTTCTTCATCCAAACTCTAAATGAGGTGAAACCAAGTGCATTGGAAAGCTAATTCAAAGGGATTTAATTTTATAGGTTGTGGGACACCCAGTTCATTTTGTGCTAAATGATAAGCCCATTAAAGTTAATCTTTTTATCGGTATTTGTGGGGAAAACTTATTCAATGATATTCCTTTGAGTTGGCTTGATGTAGGGGACTTATGATGATCCTAAAATATATAAATGAGTTTGAATTGAATACTTGCAAGTAAACTTAGCTTGAGTTTGAAGGTTCCACTCTAATCCCACAAGATTTTTGGGGTGTTACACCGAGTCATTACATCATCTCCTCCTTGGGAACGTTCATCCTCGAATATGCAAGAACAAGGCTTGAAATGCTTAAATTAGAACATGAAACTTACAAACATAAGATATCATGCATAGTTCACCATTTGAAAATCATAAAGTCATTAAAACTCATGTCGAAATGTAATAAAATCATTCAAAACATCATAAAAACCATTTCAATGCACATGTAAGCATGGCATGCTATGAGACTCAAGAATGAAAGGATTGGGACGAACTAGGAAAAAAAGAACCTAGTACCTTAAGCTTGAGTAGATTGGAAAAGGTAAGGATATCGCTTCATCATGTCCAACTCAGCCTCCCATGTAGCTCTCTCCACATGTTGGTTCCTCCAAATCACCTTAACCGAAGCTACATCCTTATTACAAAGTCATTTCACTTGTTATCCAAAATCTCCACCGGAACCTCCTCATATAATAAGTTCTCTTCAACCTCAATACCTTCCAAGGGTATAATAGTGCTAGGATCACAAACCATCTTTCTCAGCATGGACATTTGGAAGACCGGGTGAATAGAACTCAAATCCGGGGGTAACTCCACTTTATACGCCATATTCCCAATCCGCTTAATAACTTCATAAGGGCCTACATACCAGGGACTTAGCTTTCCTTTTTTGCCAAAACGCATCACTCCCTTCAAAGGTGAGACTTTTACAAATACCCAATCCCCAACTTGGAATTCAAAGTCCCTCTTTCTAACATCCAAATAAGACTTTTGGTGACTTTTGGCTGTCTTCAACATCTACCTAATTAATTTCACTTTCCCCATGGCCTCTATCACCAAATCTGGGCCAATCAAAGCCCCCTCTCCTAACTCAAACCACCCTACCGGAGACCTACACCTTCTACCATACAATGCCTCAAATGGTGCCATGCCAATGGTAGCATGGAAGCTATTATTATAAGCAAACTCGTTGAGTGGAAGATGGACATCCCAATTACCCTTGAACTCCAACACGCAAGTCCTCAACATATCCTCCAAGGTTTAAATTGTCCTCTTGGCTTGCCTATCGGTTTGAGGATGAAAGGCAGTGCTCAACTTGACCTTAGTACCAAGTCTCTTTTGAAATGACCTCCAAAAGTGCGAAGTAAATTAGGTACCCCCAATCCGATATAACAGACCTAGGCACCCCATGCAATCGTACTAACTCTCGAATGTATAACTTTGCATAGTCTTTGGCATCAAAAGTAGTCCTAATCGGTAGAAAATGAGTCGATTTAGTCATCCAGTCGACAATAACCCAAATAGAGTCAAATTGCTTCCGAGTTCGAGGCAAACCAATCTCGAAATCCATATTCACATCCTCCCACTTCCAAGTAGGAATCTCAATGTGTTGAGTCAACCCTCTAGGCATTTAGTGCTCCACTTTTACTTGTTGACAATTTGGGCATTCAGATACAAACTTGGTTATATCCCTCTTCATACCATGCCACCAATACACCTCTTTTTAAGTCCCGATACATCTTAGTAGACCCCGGGCGAATAGAATAATGAGAATTATAGGCTTCACGCATGATCACTTTTCTTAGATCATCCACATCTGAACACATAACCGATCTTGATACTGAAGTACACTATCTCCCCCTTGGGAGAAAACCTCATTGTTCTTCTCAGCAACCAATTTCTTCAATTCAACCGAGGATGGATCTAAATCTTGATTAGCTTTCACATCAACTACTATCGAGGATTCGGCCCCATTTTGAACATGTATACC
This sequence comes from Solanum ossicruentum, assembly GCA_025774065.1. Lineage (NCBI taxonomy): Eukaryota > Viridiplantae > Streptophyta > Magnoliopsida > Solanales > Solanaceae > Solanum > Solanum ossicruentum. Next base: position 10,620,759 of record JAOTQR010000045.1, on the reverse strand, counting down.
ACCATCATCGAAATCAACCAACCTAACACCTAATCTAGCCAAACGGTGAACATCCCTTGCCAACTCCTTCTTCTCCCCTCCACATGAGCCACGTTTCCCGTAGAAAGCCTACTAAGAGCATCGACTACCAAATTTGCTTTGCCAGGGTGAAATAACTATCATGACCCCACCCCGGGGCCGTTACTCGTGCCGATTAGGCAATTGACCTAATCTTAACCCACGAAGATCCCAAAGTTAGTTCACCAAATTCTACCGGAATTTCGGCAGAGTTTCCTCCGTTTTACTGACTAAACCCACCTGCAACAAAAGCCAGCAGCGACCAGACAGACATATAGATATAACTTATAACATAAG
>JAOTQR010000045.1:10604323-10620305 GCA_025774065.1 Solanum ossicruentum | reverse complement strand
ATTGACTAATTCTTATGTTTTTTTATATTTTGATTTTCCATAAATCCTTTTTTACTTTAACAAACTAAGATGCAAGTTCTATTTGTATATTAAATAATTTTTTTTTTATTTTAAATGTATACGATATTATTATAGGAATGAATACCTAAAAATATTTAAGCTAAATAAGATAAAAGATTTATTTTAAAAATAAATATTGAATAATTAAAGTTAACAAAGACAATACATTAAAAACTAATAAAATGAAGGATATCTTTGTAAATAAGTAAAATATTCTTAAAATTTATCTAACAAATTAAATACTCAATAAAAAATAACTTTAACATAACTTATCACATTATTACTAATCTCAACATAATTTATTCCATCCTAATTTATTCATCCTAACTTATATTCAAACCAAACAACCCCTAAGTTTTGATTCATGCAATTGAGTCCACTTGGTCAGTGAGCTTTATTATTTGAAGTTGTTCTTATTCCAGTTTAGTCCCTGGCCCTCCTAATTCATATTGTGAGAAAAATGATCGATGAAAATATTTTCTCAGTTAGCCCTAGTTCTTGTCTTCGCTTACCTTACTGCTGCCTTTATCTTCTCTCTTAGCACTCCAAAAGCCCCAAATTTTAAGATTGTTCCGATTCGACAGTGAAGGTGAAGCCCTAATTGAAGCAGCTCCAATTTGTTCAGAGGTAATCTACTGATGATATCAACCGTTTTTCTTTTTATGATTATAAAACCTTGTAATTGGGCAACCTTTGGTTTATGTAATTGCAGAACTTTTTGGTTTATTTTAAGCTTAACTGCACTCCTTGATGCCTTTTTTGAAGTAAAGTTTTTTTCTTTTTGGTGCATTTGGGCATAAATTTGGGTGGAAAAACCAGGTGCATTTGAGTGAATTCTGGTGTGCTCATTGATGCAGCAAAGGGCGTTTTTATTTGGGGGTAATCATGAGAAAGAAATGAAGAGAGAGCTTTTGTACAAAATTAGGGCGTGGGGTTTATTGACAAAAACGTTGATGTTATGAGTAATTTCATTAGCTTTAATTTTGATGAGTGCTTTTGACTGGGAGTAGTGAATACAGGTTATTGAGAATATCTGTTAAAGAGTGATATATCAAGGACCAACATTATTAGCCCCAATACATGAAGGGCTATTTTGGTTATTTGCTTGAACAAATTATCAAGGAAGTATAAACTCTAGTTGAATTAATTGTCTTGTATGAAACGATGCTCACCAATCTGCCAAATGGATGTCGTGATTTGCTATTCACATCCAACGTTCCTGAATTGTCTGTGAATAATGGAGTATCTTTGGGTGGTTGATTGAACTCATTGTCCTCAACCTTATATATTATGAAACTTGGAGGTATAAAGCTGGTTTTCCGATCTCCCTGGGTAATAAGAAATGATATATGAGAAATCAAAGTTATATATGATTTTGTGGCATAATTTTTTCAAGTCATAGGAATGTAATAGTTTCCCTGGAGAATTGTCTGCTTGGCCTTTTGAAGTGAAGCAGATGTAGCATTTGACTATTGGGATTTTGGCGTTTTTGAGTTTTTGGATCCGCTAACAGTTTAGGAAATGGAGGGGCAAGCTACTTGCTTTTGGAAGAAAGAGAGAACAAATGCAGTGTCAATTCCCCTGAGGAACTCTTGATTCTAAGTGTTCTATCTTTTTTTTCCTTTTGAAACAAAAATGTGCCGTGAAACAAGTTTTATGTTTCTTGAATTTATTTGGTAGACTATGTTGAAGTTTGGTGCTCTTTCCGATGCCTTCCGTATGTTTAGTATTTGTACTTCCTGTTTACAGGTTCTTGGTACAATCTCTTGATGGGAAGCAAAGGTCGAGGGCCACCTCCCAACCTTAGGCGTCCACCTCCTGGACCAGGCATGGTGTATCCTGATTCATTTGGTCCTCCTATGCGCAACCCACCTCCAGGTGATTTCCCTCCTTTTGACAGGCTACCTCCTCCAGAGATCTTGGAACAGAAGATTGGTGCGCAGCATCTTGAGATGCAAAAACTTACTACAGAAAATCAGAGGCTTGCTGCCACCCATGTAACTTTGAGGCGAGAATTAGCTGCTGCACAACATGAGCTGCAAATGTTGCATGTTCAGATAGAAGCAATCAAGGCCAACAAGGAACAAGAGACTAAAGGCCTTAATGAGAAAATTTCTAGGATAGAGGCGGAACTTAAAGCTACCGAATCTATCAAAAAAGAATTGCCACAAGCACAAGGTGAAGCTCGCACTTTGTTTGCAGCAAGGCAGGAACTTGTTGCTAAAATACAAATGCTGACTCAGGATCTTCAAAGGGCTCACACTGATGTGCAACAGATTCCTCCTTTGCTGGCTGAATTGGAGAGCCTAAAAAAGGAGTATCAGCAGTGCCGGTAATTCTCTCACTCTCTTTTTTATTGGGATGAACTGCAACTTAACAAGAAAAGGTCTTCTGATGTAATTAGAGCTGTAATGGATGCTCAGAACCTGTAAGGAAAAGCTACCCTTTGTGCTAAGATGCATTCATAGTAAACTATCCTTTAGAAACCTTTTAGTGTACACCACTGGTTGCTTCCTTCTAAAATTCGACAACGTAAATAGTTGTATTAGTATGTGTCTTTTGTCAAAAAGTAACACTCCATGACTCTCGTTTGGGACTAAATATCTTTGAAGATTAATGATCTTCCAATTAATATGCAGGTTGATTGAGGGACTTCCAATTTTATTTAAAACATCTAATGCTGTCCATTTTCTATCTATTAGTTATGAACTTGTATTTATTTTGTTGAAACTGGTAAGTTGTGATATTATAGATAATAACATCCAAGCACCAAGACTCTGCTTGTGAATTACTCACTCGATTTCAATTTGTTTAAATTTATCCGGACGTCAAGGGTCAAACTAACTAATGTTCGGTGTGAAATCAAACATAGAATCTTCAATTCTTTTGAAATAAAATTTACATATTTTGCCTCAAATATATATATATATTTTTACATATTTAGAGATTACGTAAAAAGTACTAATAGTTACAATAGAATAGTTAACAATTCAAAATATTTAAAAAGTATTTTAAGAAAATGTGGTCAAAGAAAATATCCCTTGATTGTCCAAATAGAAATAGTAACTAAGACAAACAAATTGAAATGGAGGGAGTACATAAAACATTATATACCATTGGAATTGTTTTCTCTTCCATGACCTGTTTCACTCCCATCCAGCCCATTATGATGGCTTGCTAGTTTTGCACCTTCTAATTTCACACCCAAAGCTAATATGAACAATTTTATCCACTTGTGCTGAACGAGTTTCGCTCAAAGGATCATGGTTCTGATTTACCCATAGGTTTTCTCTTACAAGCTGACATCATAATCATGGATCGTATTCCCTCTACTAAATTGGAACAGATTTGTTCCGTTGAAATATGTGAGAAACAGATTGCCATGACGTGGGTATCTGTAGAATCAAATGGATATGTGAAGGAACTGCACAAATCTCTCACTGTAGTAGTCGCTACTCAAATTTTCAGTGTTTAACTCAGTGTGTGGGCTAGTTTATTTTTAACCTATATTCCCTCTGGTTAAAAAATAATGACATACTTTCCATTTTAGTTTGTTTAAAAAAAGAATGACCCCTTCCCTTTCTTTGACAACTTTTAGGTTCAGCTCTTCACATGGCATATTTAAGGCCACAAGATTAAAAGACATTTGGTACATTTGACATAACTTTAATTTAGAGCCCCAAGATGGAGAAGTCTTCTTTATTTTTCTTAAATTCCATATCAAGTCAAACTAGGTTATTGTTTTTGAAACAGAGGTAGTAGTAGGTATTTGAGATTAAGTCATTTAGGAGACTTTTCAATGATGTCATACTCATAGCTTATCATATGCAAGCAATGGAAAGGAGAGAGTAGTAATGTTTGGTTATGCTTTTCAATGAATGCTAACTTCTTGTTTGATTGAACGTCGTTTGGTATTCTGAATTCGGTTGACAGGACTACATATGAGTATGAGAGGAAGTTATACAGTGATCATCTTGAGTCTCTTCAAGTGATGGAAAAGAACTACATGACTATGTCCAGAGAGGTGGAAAAGCTTGGGGCAGAGTTAACGAACTCTTCTAACTCTGACAGACAAACAGGTGGCACATCCGATTAATCACTTTTTCTTTTTTTGGTAATGGCCTTTTTAGTTGCTGAAAAATTTAGTGTTACATTTGTTGTAATATATGTGCAGGTGGACCTTATGGTAGTTCAACCGGATGCAATGAGAATGATGCCACTAATAATTATGCTACTGGGCAAAACATCTATGCTGATGGCTATGGAATTTATCAGGTTTTAATCTGTTATTTTTCATGTATTTGTTAGTTCTATGACGATTCCCTCTGCATTGAGGAAGTTGAAAAGTTGTAATGTGGTCTTTTTATGCTTCAAGTGCTCTAAATTATATCGTCAAAATTGAGCTGGTGGATATTGGTACAATGCGTGTTATCTTTGTGTTCTCCTTTTGAGAAAAACTATTTGAAGATGCAAGAATGGGAGAACGGGGAAAAAGTGAAAAAAAACATGGGGAATAATTGTGAAGTGAAATTTCAGTACTTAGTTTACCTACATGGATTTCGACTCTTAAATCCTGGGTGAACCTTTCCTCTAACATTAATAACACTCTCTCCTGATATTGCCTAAATAATTGCTGTGGATTCATCACTCATGGATATTTTCGATTTGAATTTCCTTTTCTATTTGAACATTTTTAATCCCTAATCAACTAGTTATTTGGTTGTCAGGGTAGCCATTTAAATTTGATTGATGTAGAGTTAAAAGGAAACTTTCCATTAAAAGCACTCAGACGTTTCCATAAACCATGTTAATCCTTTAAAAAGAATAAGCCAGATCTCTGCAATAACTCGTTTGATTGTTATCTCAAAGACTAGATCTACCACTTCACCAAATAGTGTAACTTAGTACCTGTTATGGTTTACATTCTTTCACCCAACTTCTTTTGTGATGACAAGGGAAACCCGCAGTTGCTACCCTTTGGGTGAGCATAGGGTAAACTCTCTCTCCTATGTAATAGCTCGCAAACCACATAGGAAAGGTAACCCGCACTAGACAAGCCCGGTGCGACGAGCTCTACCCAGAAGGCAAACCCCTTGCTTTCGTTGGCAAGGAGTTTCGAACTTGAGGCCTCCAACATGGAAGCCCCAAGCCCAAACCACTGGGCCCCCCTTGTTTAGAGATGTATGGTTCAATCATTTGAAGTTCAATAGTACGAACTACAAAATAAGTGCATACGAGGAATTGAAGTATCTTTATCTATAATATTATCATGAAAGCACGGAACACCTTAGCAAAATGTCATTTTCCCTTTCTACCCTTTACAAATTATATTTTCTATTAGTCAGAATTGTACTTCAATAATTTTCTAATGTTTAGGAAAATGAAATCGACTAACATTTTCATTATTAAATCTTTTTCTTATTTGAGCTTTACATTAAGTCCTAATATTTAGGATTCAAAGATCAGTTGAAATTTTACCATTTGAATTATTTACTAAACAAATCATGGCAAAGGAGTATTACTACCTTGAAAGGAATTAAATCCACATCTAGCGAGTTGTACACAGAAGGAGGCCTAAAAATATATAGCTTGGGACAAAGTTCATCCAACTCCTGAAACTTACGGAAAATAAAGTCTGTGAGGGAGTACAGGAGGACTAATAAGTATGAAATATTTAAAACATGAGATGAGCTATAAGATTGTAACATAATTACAAACAAAAATAGAAGTTACTAGTTCCACAAAAAAAAAAAAATATTACAAACAAAAATATCCAAAAGTGAAATGTATGGATGAACTATATGAGAGAGAGAGAGAGAGAGAGAGAGAGAGAGAGAGAGAGAGAGAGAGGTTGTTAGCAAGTGTCAAAAAGAGGGGGTTTCAAGTTGATGAAATCCTTAAAAGGATGCAAAGTTGTCTCCATAAAGGTGAAAGAACTCAGAAATAGAACACATGTATTATTAAGAATCAATTCAAAATGTAAACTTGGAGCAACAATGATACAAAATGTTGTCTAAATTAATTTTCTTTCTTTTTTTCTTCCCTTTTTTGTCTTCATTACAAAAAATGACCGGCCTCTAACTTTTCTATTTGTTGAGCCTGAGGTATTCAGTATTAAATATTAACTCAATATTATTTAATTATAAATTTTGCAGTTGTCACCTATATTTTGTGCTGTAAGCTTTAAATTTTAGTCTTGTCATTCTCAAATCTCTAAAAGACCAAAAGTTTCGGATTTTCAATTTGTTTAATTGCACAATTTTTTGTGTTGCTCATCTCAGTGTCAGGTCGTAGAGATGTCAACTTTCATAAGATATTCTGTAGAAGTCCTTAGAAATCAGCTAAGCTATTTGTGGACTTATGTGGAGCATGATTTATTCTTTTATTGAGCTACTAGCTGATGGAATAAACATTTATTATAATATTCTGGGAGTTACCTTTTTAAATAAATTCAAAACACATTATTTAGTACTAATATTTATATAATTCCTTAAATTACGTATTCATTAATAGGTGCAATGTGCATAGTGCATACCCAATAACTAGTCAAATATTAAAAGAGGGATTGAAGTCTTGTTTCACAGGAACACTTGTCTTCTGTCCAAATTCTGGATTTGATGAATGTTCTCCTTTATTATTATTTGTTGCGAGTGCCAAAAGCTGACATTACCTCTACATTTTACATGGCAGGGTAGAGGCTCCCTACCAACAGGGACTAATGTTGGAGGAGTTCCTGCAGTTACGTCTCCACAAGTTGGAGCTCAGTCTGTGCTTCCGTCAAACAGGCCGCCTTATGATGCACCAAATGTGCCTGGTTATGATTCACAAAGGGGAATCAGAGGACCTGCTGGACATGGTTATGAAGCTCAAATGGGATCCAGTGGTCCTGGCTATGATGCACAAAGAGGATCTGGTTTAGCATCTTATGAAGCTCAGAGGGGGCATGGGTATGATTCAATCAGGGGACCTGGGTATGATGCTCAGAGGGCAGCTGGTTACGAGGCTTACAGAGGATCTGGCTATGATGGATATGGGGCAGCTGTTTATGATGCTCAGAGAGGATCTGGTTATGACATGCAAAGGGGAGCCAATTATGATACTACCAAGGCCTCTAACTATGACGCATCATCCAAAGGCAGTGTTGCAACTCAAGGACAGGTAGCACCTTTAGGAAATGCTCCTCATGGAACAGCCATCTCGCCCGGTAACGTTGGTCCGGGATATGATGCATCAGCACAAGGTGGAAATCCAGCGCGTAGATGATTTCAGCTCCAGTTTTTTGTTATTTATGGAGGAATATTATTATCTCAAGCATTCACTTCAATTTTACTATTAGCAGTCCATTTAAAGATCTATTTCACTACATCAAGTGACTTGAGGCTGGTTAATGTAAATGAAGTCAGTCTGCTTGTTGATGAGCTGCGTAGTAGGTTCAAGTTCACTATATTGGATGTGTCTTTTAGGAGTCTCTGAGAATTTATATTTTACATTTGGAAAAATCTTGGCTAGTGCCATAACTTGGCAATGATCCTCAACTAGTCTGCGTCAAAAATGGAAGTACTTCTTGAACAAACTTTCAATGCGCCTAGTACGTTCTCTCAGGCGTGATAGGGTGTTTTGAATTGAAAGACATTGAGTCCTGCTTATGGATGATTGGTATATTTGACTTTTACTTCTGTAGTTGCTAGTTTTGAGAAATAGTTAGAATATAGAGACACCAGAAAATTGCACCACAAGGGAATATAATGAGTTCTCCAGCTACAGATTGACACTCAAATTGGAAAGATATACAATACGTGGGTTTTTGTTAGAAAATTGTTGGTATTTATTCATGTATGTATTAAGGGTTGTGCATTAGTCGATTAGCTCTGATTTTATGTATTATCGATTTGATTTATCGATTTTTGATTTCTAAGTATGTTAAACCAATAAGATTTTTTTATCGATTTATCGATTTTTGGTCCTTAACTGTTTGATTTTTGATTTACTTAATAAGAAAATACTCATAAAATAAATATATGACTTTTCTAACAATTTAACGCTATATTATATGATATAATAAAACAAACGAACCAACTGAGCACCTAAATTTAATAATATGCGATATTTGACTTCATATTCTAATTTATTTCAAGAGAAGGGTTATATATTGGAGACCAAGCATATACATGACTTACGAGTATCGATTTACTATCATGTGATGTTAAATTATTAATATTTAATATTTATGAAGGAACAAAATAGTAAAGTAATAGTCTTAATGGGTTATCAGTTTACCCAATAATCGAATACTTAAAATCGAAATCGAACCAATTATCAAATAATTCTCTTTTTAAAATCATTAAAAACTTGCTAACCTAATAATTCGATAACAATAAATTAATATCAATTTTTATAGTTCGATTTATTGATCTATTCGAGTTTTGCAACTGCAAAAAAAAATAGTAGTCTTATGCAAAAAAAAAGGAGGAGAATTCTTCTAAGGCCATAGAACCCGACCCGAAAAGATTTTCATGCTTGCAAATCGACAAAATTCAAAAATTTCCCATTCCCGGCAAAGGCACTACACTTGCAGAGCCTCATGGAAGCGGAGGAGGCAGATCGACGGCATAACAAAGGTAAAAGCATCTTCTGTTCTTTGAGGAACTATATTTATCTGCTATATAGGGTTCAATTTTAGGGGTTTCATTGTTTTATTCGGTAGACAGTATTTCAGAACTTCATGTTCTTTTTGGTACTCAGATTGCCGGAATTTCCCTATCCGAGGCATGGAATCTGTGATAGCTACAGTCAGTGGATATCATGGGACGGAGCGGTTCAATCTCATTAAGTTGATAGACAAGAGCGGTGCAAGCTATGTCGGTTCAATGAACCAGTCAATCACTCATTTGGTATGTGAAGATTTTAATATTTGAATTCAATTATTAACATAAAATTTCATAATTATACTCTCTTTGTTATGTAAAAAGCTAGAATTGAAGTATATAATATTTCATAAATAGTAGAAGAAAACATAGCATTTTCAATCCATAAATGGTGATAATCTCTCGAAAAAGGTATTGGAAGAAGCTTTTGGGGGAGAAATGGATGGTCCAATGGACAAGAAGCCACAATTACAGCTTAGGTGTCACGAGATTTATCTCAGTGGTTCTTGTTGCCTCATTTGGGCCTTCACTATATGTGAGATTAAACAGCTTTAAAATAAATCTAGTTATAAGTATAGTCGGCCTAGGTTGATTTTTTGTGCTAAACCTGAGGTTTGGTGGTTTTGTTGACCTTACACAAATGGCCATCTACTGAGATTATTTAGATAACAGTTCTAGTTTTCTTCTCTACAAGGTTAAATGTTCTGCCTGGTGGAGAACAACTAAGTTTCTTCTGCTCGACCTTCAACTCTCGGGTCCTTTGAGTATTTAACTGTCAATTTTTTTCTAATAACTTCTGTCTTTTCTGCCAATATGGTGCCATAATGTGAGAGCCATTCCTCGGGATAATGCTTAAAGTTAGACAAGTCTTTGGTGCATCCATGTAGTTTTGATGCGTATGCTGCTCCTATTCGTTAGGTGTGTTGGAGATTTGAAGGGAAGAAATATGAGCTCGCAAAAAAGTTCAAAATGTCAATTATCAACCATAAGTGGATTGAAGATTGTATTAAGGAAGGAAGACGTCTTCCGGAGGCTCCCTACACATTGCAATGGTATACTCCCTCCACTCAACTTTGCTTGGCGCCATTTTCTTATTAATCCGTTCCAAAAGGAGTTGGACATTCCTGTATTTCCTAAATGAAGTAGCTTTTGTAGCCATACTAATTTTATGACACGTTTATTACCACAAGTTCCAAGAGTTCTATAGCCCCACAAATGTTAGGCATTTAAGACCATAAGTGTCAAAAGTATTTCTTACTTTATTTAAGTTTATGCTAAGTCAAATTATAACAAACCCATGCAATAGTTTTTTTTAAGGTTCTCTTGGTTTGCATAGCTAGTGTTTATTTTGCCTGGCAAACTTATTTGGTCTGGACTTGACCTTTGTGGTGCCTGTTGCAGATAGTTGTTCCTCATAACAAATGCAGGCCCCTTCAGTTGAAGAGAACTTGATAAAATAATATTAAAATTTGATAGAGAATGTGTCAATTCTTCTTCGCTATCTAGAATTACTGTGGGAAAACATGTTCTGCTGATGCTGTTTACTTGATGAAATCTTTATGCTTCTGGATGCCTACTGACATAAATAATATTGTTTAGTCATCTCATGGCTGTAGAAACAAGGGAAGACAAAATTTTCTAATCAATATTTTTGTGCTTATAGAAAAATTCTGAAGATAAAATGCATATGCATGTCTACATTATCCTTTTCAGCCTTCTCTCAAAAAATCTAGCTGCAGTGTTATCGCTTTCATTCTTCTCATAACAGCAAATTCAGCTTGTATCAGAATTATTCTTATTTCCTACTTCTGAAGTACACAAGTCACGACTAAAATGTCTCGGAGTTATTTGACCAACATTTAGTTTATTAGCAGAATGTAGCAATTTCTTTCTTTGTGAATATGCCTGTCTGATGGCTGCTTTATTGCTCATTTGAAAGTTGGTTGTATAGCTTGCTTAATATTAATTATATCTCCAGTTCTATCTCTGGAATCTTACCCTTTGGCATTCAATTATTTGCAGTGGGCAAGAAGTGGGACCGTTAATAAAGGATAGTACACTTTTTACAGAAACTATACAATTAAATCACTCCAAAAAACGAGCTATTCATATTAATATAGATTCTGAAGAGGATTTGAACTCTTGGACGGATTCAACTTTGTTAAAAGAGGTGCAATCATCTTTCGTCAATGCTTTTTATCATTTTCAAAAATAGATCTCGCACTTCAAAGAGGTAGTTCCAATTGTATTTATATAACAGTTCAAGCTCAAAGATGTGCCTCTCTATTGACAAATGATCCACAGTAGTCTGCTCTTCCTGGATTTGTGTATCAATTTTTGCAGTGCAAACTTCGTCCTATGGCTAACTTTTGTCCAGTGCAATTTTTATCAATGCATGTAGTAGATGTTGTATGCCTTGGCTAGTTTTTATTGCCATCTAGTTCATTTATCAAAAAGACAAGAGTGCAATGTAGGTCAGAAGTTGATCATATGCCAACATCACTACAGTATGTGTTTATTTGGAAGCTCTTGTGCCCTTCCGATTTGAATATATATTTCAATGTGTTGTGAAATGCGAGGCTCTTTCAGTGAAAAGGGTGAGAATTAACAAATGCAATGATCCAATAATGTAGGTAGAAATGGCAACAACTCAACCAGTTTATAACAAAGTGCTATGAAATATCAAAAAAGGGTGATTGGTCTAGTGGTTGCAGCTCTACATGTTTTGTATATTGTGTTCCAACTCCTTAAAAGCACGTTTGCATTCTTGGAGTAGCAGCCACCTGGAACAACTAATTCTATGTTGCTCTTCATTTTTTTTCCTTTCTACTCAGTTCCCTGAAAAGATTCTTTGCTTTTTGTTTCTCATTGCCTTGTACTTGGACTCAATTATCCACTGCTTATCTACTATGTTGATATGGCTTCTTGTTCGGAACATCAAATTTTGGCCTTTACCTGGCTGATTACATCATTCTGTTGCTTTAGCATTTTCACCTAAAAAAGATTTGCGTTTTTGAATAGAGATGTTCTTGCTTTTCTTTGTTCCATCCAAGTTTCAAGTTTGGTCTGATTGAGCAGTAGACAACTTCACTTTTCTTCTTTCAGTAAAATGGGCTGAAAGATCAGTCGCCAAATCAAAAGTAAAAAGCACCTGAATTTTAGTTAATTAAGGGAAACAACACATTGATTTTGTTTAAATCAAGTGTGCATATCTGTTCTTACATTTGCATTCCCAATTTCACAATATTTCGTTTTTTTATAGAAATGTTCGTCCAAACTTCTCTATGGCTCTAGTTATTGGATATATATTGCACTACAAAAGGTGTGCTTAAACACATATATTTAAAGAATTATAAAACTCAGCTTCATTTCTCGCCTGTATGCTACTGGTTGCAGAATTTATTTCCTGAGATGGGTAAATGCAAGTACAGACCAAGGAGGAAATCAAATGCCAGTATTACAAACAAGGATCACCCTTCCAGCAGTAAATATTATTCCGATGAGCACTCTTTACAAGGCTCACATAGGATACAGGTAATAACATTTAGACTATCATTATTTATGGCATTACTTTGAAACTTTAGTTGATACTCTTCTTTGCCTAATTTTTTTCCGTGTAGATTGAAGAACCGAATTTTCCCTCTTCAGCTTCCCTTAAATCCAATGAGAGAAGTTCGGAATTTGCTGAAACTTCTCGCAGAAGTCGTAGATTGATGAAGAAAAATAGTGGGAATCTTCCGGAGATTATTTCAGGCTCAGAGAAACAGAGTTTCCAAATACAAGCTCGCCAGGAACTTGGAACTTCAGCACAATTTTACAACATGGATGTTGAAATGCCGGAAATCTCTGTGACCAACAGGCATGGATCTGGTTTTAGCCGCTACCATTCGGAGCCTAGTAGAATAGACCTGGATGCCATTGAGGAAGCTGAAGTTAACAGACTTCTTGATAATGGTGATCAGAGTTCACATATAGAAAGTGCCTCATCTAATCTTATTGGAAATCAACAAGAGCCATGCCTAGATGTAGATGAAGTCCAAAATGGGACTGATGATACTTGCAAAGTGTCTTCATCAACCACATTATCCTGTGTCATATGTTGGACAGATTTTAGTTCATCCAGAGGGGTGCTTCCCTGTGGTCATCGTTTTTGTTTCTCATGTATCCAGACATGGGCCAATCATATGGTAAATCTTCTCCTCCGTCTTTTCAATTGTCTGGTGGAAGTTCCTTTTCTTTTCACTTCCAATTTTGGCATGTCATTGTGATGAGATGTCTAATTTCATTTATGCACGCAAGTGCAACTTTTGATTCTTGGATGTTTCTTTTTGTTTCAATTGATATCTACCTTTCACAATGCCCTCATCAATAGGCATCAACCAGAAAAGTATCAACATGCCCTTTGTGCAAGGCTAGTTTTGTTGCCATTAGAAAGGTTGATGATGCAATTCCTGCTGATCAAAGAATATACACCCAAACTATTCCAGATCAGAATCCAGAAATGGACATATATATACTTCCCGAGGATGTAACCCCAAGGTTACCTTCTAATGTAAGTTCAATGGTAGTTTCCATTCTATTCTTCAATGTGGAGAACATCACTCTTGTTTGTTTGTGCTGTGCATGATATGAGTATCCATATCTCATCATTGCCACCAAATACAATGTATTACTATACTGTTGGATAGTGGATACCTTTTCTGCATCTGTGAACCTTCTCTCCCTGCAGGTGCATATAAAGGTCATACTTGGAACTCTTATCTAACTGCCTTAAGTCGGATGCATGAATAGCCTAAACATTTCCCTATTTGGTGTAATGAGTGTAACTGGGACATTGAGTTGCCTGAATCATGCTATTCCGTTTTATAGACCAAAGTAGGTATCTTATTTCCACAACTTCTAATGCTCATCTGATTCTTCATATTTAGTAGTAAAGAGTTGCCCCATACTGTTGTTGAAGCATGATTACTTATAGGAATACCTGTACACAGCCCACTTGGGGCTGTTCCCCTTGTACTGCAGACTTTCAAAAACCAGTAACTGGGAAAACAAATTTGCAGTTGAAAACTCCTATCCAGTTAATATAGGTTGAAGCCAAAGACGTAGGCTAAAGTATACAGCAACATCATACCTAGTGTAATCCTACAGGTTGGATGTATCCAAACCTTACCCCTTACTTTTGTGGGATACAGAGATTGTTTCTGATAGTCCTTGGTTCAAAGAAGTGTAATCGGAGCAGGATATAATGGAAACGACGACTGCAAAATGGCAAGAAAACAAAGCAAATGAAGTAGGATAAAGTATCTCACTTGAAATTATGGAATGAATTTTGCACTGAATGTTGAAGGTCACACCTGCTTTGAGTTTCATATGTACTGTCATCGTCTATCCTTGATGGCTTTGGGCTAGTCTGGGTAGTATTGAATAGCAAAACAGCTCTGTTATTCATTTCAATATGCAGTGCAGCAATATGAGAAGACTCCTTTTGAGTAATTTGTGTCAATGTGTTGTTTATTCTACATGTTCTGATGATTTGCCTTAGTTGCTTCAACTTTTTCCTGAAACTTGCGTCTATCACAACATTCATGAAGAAGATAAGAACAGGAGTGAAATATGTTTATGTGTTTGCATCCTGTGTTTCAGTTTCCCCAAGCTCTTTTTTTTTCTTTTTAAATATATTTTACTTTATGCAGTCATCAAGAACTCCGGTCTGTTGTCAATGCTCTTGTCGAGAACCAGCTGACCTACTAGTCAAATGTCATCTCTGCGAGACTCTCTGTATTCATTCCTATTGTCTTGATCCTCCATTGTTTCCATGGACATGCATGCACTGCAAGGATCTACAAAGGCTTTACCGTCGTAACTGGTAATTTGCATGCTTTGAGGTATGGCAAACCCCCCACCCCCAACCCTCCCCCGGCGCGGCGGATGTATATGGATAGGTTGACTTCTGGAGATGTGGGATATGCTTAGTCCACTTGTAACAGTATTAGAAATCATTCCATGATCAAAGCTCCTGAACTAAGACATCATTTTTTCTCTTCTGGAGTCTTAATACTAAAATTGTTGGCTCATGATATTGGACTGCTTCTTTTCTGCACAATGACCAAACCCTTGTACTTATTCTGAAGCTAAATTCATCAAATAATCAGCAGATTACTAAATAGGCTCCAGGCGTCATACAGTATTTGGTTAAAAAAAATTGGTTTTCCCCTATAAGTTATTTTCTTTTTCTTCTACAAAACTTGAGAAACGTTGACAAAATATTGCACTTACAGTTTATGCTCCTTATTAATCTATACTAGTGACAAACTCCGTGCGATGCATGTTTTTCTTTTTTGCAATTTATATGACAGTTAAAATTTGAAGAGTCAATACATTTTAATATAATTTTTAGATACTTTGAGTTGTTAATTGTTTGATTTATAGTATTTTTTAAGTTGTTTTAATTTACGTGGCCCTAATAGAATTTCGAGAATCAATCGAATTTTTAATGTCTTTTAAATATTAAAAATTGTTGATTATTGTGATTTACAATTTCTTTTTTGTAATCTTAAATAATATATGATAGTTTTTTGTTCCAATTTATGTGATACGAATAGAATTTCAAAAGTCAATCGAACTTTTTATTTGTTTTAAATATTTTAAGCTATTAATTAGTGAGATTTATAGTATTTTTTATGTTTCCAACTAGATGGTTATGAATAAAAAGTATCATTAAAATTAGTAATTATTTTTTAAAAAGTATTTGTGCATATAATTTTCTCAGTGAAAAGGTTAAATTAAATAGCTTTACTACTTGGATGTAAATAATGTAAATTTTAAAATTCTTTTTTTTATTTTTAATAAAATATTTTTTAATCATACAAATATTAATTATTTTTCAATTTTTTTTAAACACCATATTGAGTAGGTTGAGTTGCCCTTATAGACTAATGACAACAATTGGAAGATAATTTACAAATCCAACCATCCAAAAATAGGAAAAGAGAGAAAAGGGGGCATGATAGGTACTCGTAACTTGCAAAGAGAATAAAACCATCTATTTGTTTGTTTATAGAGAATAAAGCCATGTTTTCCTATGAAAAATTGTTTCCCCTATTTTCTATGTTATTTATAAGAAATGATCTTTAAGTATAGATTAACGAGAAAATTAAGTTTGTATCCCTTTAAAATAAATTATTTATATTCATATATCTCATTACATTTTATATTTTCATAGTATTAACCGCTTCACGCCCCTATGACCCGTGCCATTCAACTACCTCTACGGTCCA
>JAOTQR010000045.1:10553819-10568360 GCA_025774065.1 Solanum ossicruentum | reverse complement strand
TTTATCCGCCAAATTCACTTGATTCCATACTCCCGCACCTTAAGTTAATTAACTTTAAAATGTACCTCACTCCCAAAAATTTTTTGAATTAATAACTGACCTCCAGTTAGCAATTTACGGGGTCTAACAGATATTTAGTGATCTCAACTCTTGCTTGATACAAATACTTTCTAGCAATTTCTTCCGAATCTGCATCAGTTGCGGCTAAGATCATAACAATAAATGAATCTTTCATCAACCTATTCAAACGAATTGTCATAGATGATTTTGTTGTTTCCTTTCTTTTGGTATACTCCTCAAATCCATTCTCATGCTTAGCATTTTTAGACAATCTCTTCAAAATGTATTTCTCAAGTATATAAGAAAAATTTAAGTCGAAGAACAAAACTCTTAGTGTGTGATAGCATAACCAACCCATTGATTCAAACATATGACAACTACAACAATAGAATTGTCAACTGAATTGAACTGGACAATTTCAGTTTGTCCACTTTCACTGTTTAAAATTATATATTTTGCAAGATTTCCATTGGTTTCAATATTAACCACTCTTTTGGTTGTCCCTTGTAGAAATTCATATTGAAATCTTGTGTAAATTCTTCTTGTGTACACTCTAGCAGCATGCTTTAATATTCCCCAATCTTCAATGAAAATTTTAGGATCTCCTCGAGATTTATACTTTCAGTTGCTTCAATATTACGCATTTCAGTTGTTTGCTGCTCGTAATGCTTTACAAACTTAGTAATACTCATTGTCTTGCATGACATTTCAATGAAGACTCTATTTGTGCTCTCGCTTCTTTGCGTTGATCTGATATCTGCTGAGAAAGTAGACCGACTATATACAAGACACCATTTTTTCTTCAAGTCATACAACTTTTGAAGCCAAGTATTACTCTCACAATCCCAATTATTTATAATCTTTTGCCATACCAACTCAAATTTCGATTCTGAATTGCACTTTCACAAAAGAGTATCAAACAAGATCGAAATCCTGATTTAAAATAAAATTGTAGTATATTCTTTTGAGCCTTTTGGTCAATATGCCATTCACATAATCGATGGCATGTTCCAGGAAAAACTTCTTTAATGGCAAAAGCTATTACAGGGGCTTGATCAATAAAGATTATTTTTGGTGTTTTTCCTCCCATTACCTTCAAAAATGTTTGAAACAGCCAAACAAAAAAACCACTAGTTTCATGCATAAGAATGCACATCCAAAAAAAGTATTTTTTTCATGACTATTCACACCAACAAATAAAGTACAAATCATATCATATCTATTTATACGATATGTAGTGTCAAAAATCATCACATCTTCAAAACATTCATAATGCAATATAGATATACTATCTCTCCAAAAAA
Source organism: Solanum ossicruentum (assembly GCA_025774065.1). Classification (NCBI taxonomy): domain Eukaryota; kingdom Viridiplantae; phylum Streptophyta; class Magnoliopsida; order Solanales; family Solanaceae; genus Solanum; species Solanum ossicruentum. The sequence continues at coordinate 10,566,996 of JAOTQR010000045.1, read as the reverse complement.
TATTTAGCAATCTGCCATCTTCATCCACTTGAAAAAAATAAAAGAAGCTAGAGTCCTCTGCTCGCAAATGGATAAAATGATTTGTCAAAGTTTGAACATCTCCACTACTAATCATATTCCTCTTATATGCTTGCACAAAGTTATGAGCATCTTTTTCAATAAATTTTGCATTCTCTATTCCATCTGCTTCGTTATGAAGATATCGAACAACTTTTTTTGTAAGAATATCAGCATCCACCATAGATCCAACAATATTTTTAGTAGCACTTATAAGCTAAGCTTGCGGTCAAATTGTATGAAATGTTTCAAATTATCTTCTATCATTGGATGACTATGTACATCATTTAATTCACATACTTCTCACACTCTATTTGCAATTTTGAATTTTATACGAGCCATACAACCACATCTATATTTTAATTTTTGTCGTTTCCTTTCTTGAAAAAGAGAAAGCTTATCAGATTGTCCTTCGCAAGAACAAAGAAATAAACTTCTAGTCCCTCTTTATTTATGTTATAAGTCTTTGCTCCTTTTCGAACACTAGAACCTTTTGCCACGGCATATGAATTATATGCATTGTATGATTCCTCTTCAGAATTAAATTTCATACCAATCTCAAAGACAAAGTTCTTGCTAATGTTATAAATAGTATGTCCTCTTTGGAATATTCATGATCATTAACATTGAAATCTACAATAATTTTTTTAAAAAAAAACTAAATATCGAAACTTAATAAATAGATAAATATGCAAATAAATTTAATTTTATTCTTAATTGAACTAACAAAAATATCATATAAATGTAATGTAATACCTTCTTGAGCAGAGTTTCCTGCATCAATATGTGCATTCTCCATTGTCTCTTAATTTGATCTACACCAAAAAAATTATATTATTAAAATGTAAATCTTTTCAAAAATATGTGTAATACATAAAAATATTATATATATATATATTTATATGTTTCTGTAAAATTTATTTAAAATTTTAAATTAAATATGTGATCATCATTAAATTTAAAAGTAAGTTTGTTGAAATTAATATTTTTTGATATAAAAGCAGTACATCTAGTTTGCGTTGATTTTATTTTTGAATTATACTAAAACTTACTAGTTTATGTTGATAGGATTTTTCTAACAAGCATAAAGACTACATATGACAATAATGAATGATACACAAATGTTCGGACAAAAGAAAAGTTCAAAGACAAAATATATTCATAAATATCGGATGATTCTACACAAAATAAAGTAAAATTTGGCTTAAAATTATGTACAAAATATTTATACTGATGCTATATATAATTATATATGTATCAAAATAAAGAATGAACAACTTTTTTTTTAATTCAAAATTTCGATAAGAAAAGATGATTGTATAAATACAAACAACATTAAAAAGACAAAGAAATGAGAGTGAAGAAATAAGCTCATAAATTTATGTATTAAGATGTATATAATAACTTGAGTAGAATCTGGACCTCTGTGAGAATAAAAGATTAACAATGGAATATTTTTCCTTTGTGACTTTTACTTTGCTTGTGTTAGATGTGATATGTAAAGATCCCAAAGGAGGAAAAATAGCACCCTCTTTCCCTTAATTTTTATTGTATATATAATCTTTATTTTTAACATTTTCTTTTCAATTGAATTCATATTCACTTTACGTCTATTCATTTAATGGAGATCACTAATTACTTTTCATATATATTTTCTTTTTAAAATTTGTTTTTATAGCTCTAAGTTAAAAAGAACCCACAATCCAAACATCAAAAAATAAATGAATTCTCACACAACTTTACATGATTGTGCTTCAACCAGAGTAAAATTTTTCATCAATTCTATTATTAGCTCTAAATGAATGCCAGGTTTGTGCAGATAAGATTTTTCTTCGATACGCCATCGTTGATTGATGTCCCCAACATAATGGATGAAAGCTGTCCAAATCTAAGTGTTGATTGTGGCACAAAAATATTGCCACACACTTTTCTTTTTAATTTATTTTTAATAATATATATGTTACTACCTTAAAATAATTAAAAATAATATGATTTTATTTTTATAAAATAATCTACAACACACAAATATCTAAAATATATTTTAAATCATAATTTTTTTAAAAAATTCATGTTAGATCAAATAATGTCTTATATATTGAAATGGAGGGCATAGCATAAGTAGTAGGGTAGTGTCTAGTAGTTAATTTATTTGATCAGGCCAGTTGTCATGCATCCTTTGTCAGGTACAAACCCCACAGGCAAAATAGAATCGATTCCTTAATTCAATCTTTTAATAAAAGAGAAAAATATACATTATTTGTTAAACAATGAGGATATATGTACACTATTTATTAAATAACGAGGTATGTATGTACATCACAAAATTTAGGATATATTTATCCATTTGAAGAGTAAGAAAAACTTAAAAAATGGCAAGATATTTAAGTTGGAAAAGGGATTAGGTGATTTGTCAAATAGGATTTTTAAATGTCACTATTTAAATTTTGATTTCAGAAAATAACCTCTCTATCTTTATGAGGTAATGGTAAGGTCCGCGTACATTTTATCCTTCTCAGACTTTACTTGTGAAATTCCACTAAACATGTTATTGTATTGTTTAAATTTTGATTGTGTTATGCTATAAAAAGTCTTGAAAAGACAACTTTCATGTTATAGAAGTTGAAACCAAACTTAAGTTGATATATGAGAATTCTAATCCAAAATCTTGGTGATCAGCAAGATTTTTTATTTGATAAACATCAAAACTTGCATTAACAATAAATTATGATGATTTGTCAGTATTTGTAGTTGAATCTTAGAGATACCTATGAATTTGTAGCCAAATTATGGTGATCATCATAATATGTAGCGTAGAAATTCAATAACATATTTTTGTCTTAAAATTGATCCAAAAAGACTTGGTATTGCAATTATTGGGATTTAATGAAACTTTCTTAGTGTTTATATTTTTTTGTTTTTTTTTCCCACAGAGTCCAATCATTATAGTTTGTTAAATATTTTATGATGTTCAGGGGATAGGTCAAAATAGTCCCTTTAAGTTACTCCTAAGCAATTTTCGTCTTTTAAATTTATCTAATTCCATCAAATATTTAACAAAATCTAATTATAAGACTTGATACAATTTGTGAAAAAAAATTCACCAAAAGTTGCATCATACACTAAAATAAGTAGAAACTATCCCTTAATAAAATTGCATTGTCCATAAAAATAAGATCGAAAATAACATAAATTGCATCTCCAAATGTGAGTTTCTATTGAGATTATTTTTTCAAAATTTTGACACATGTTCAAAAATAATTTATCTATCTCTTTAAGATAATGATCAAATCTATATGAAATTTCAGTGAATATGCTAATATAATCATTGTTATTTAACGCATGTGCAATCTTAATTAGATTTGATTGAACGTGGGGCTGCTGCACGTGGGCACACTGTTGCTATCGTATGATAGAAGTGATATTCCTGTACATGTCATTCAATTCACAATATAGAATCAATCTAATAACTTCCATTTTTCTTTCTAATGGGAGTTATTTACCCATGTTTGAATGATTGCTACCTGTTATATTTTATTATTAATTTAATATAATATTTATTTTGATTGTACGTAAATTTTATTATATTGTATTATTTAAATTTATTTTTAGATAATAATGTAATGATCCATTTTGCCTAACGATTAATTTAATGTGGTTATGTCGTTATTTTCTAATATCTTCTTTTTAATTTTTTACTTTTATTATTTAATAATTCTATTTTATCATTCATCCTCTTTTTTCATTGTATTTATTTGATACCTTATAATTTCTTGTAGGTTTATGATTCAAATTATGAATATACGATATTATGTAATGATGGAGAACAATACAATTTATCTAAATATTGTATTCATTGAAACAATACAGTACGATACGATACAATACATTACAACACAAAAATGTTCAATAGCTATTCATACAGATATATTGATTCATCTATAGGAAAAAGAAAAATAGTACTGCAGTATTTCTGTATGAAAAAATTTAAAAGTTCATCAATATTTCAGTGATAATAATATGTTTCTCACGAATTTTTCTAGTGAGTTGTTTCAATAAATTTTTTTTTTCTATAGCATCAATGTTTCACTAATTTGTGATGAAAAAAATTCTTTATTTCTAATAATGGGCATCGGTAGGAAATGAGATGATAATAATCTCTTTAAATATAATATATCATAAATCGTATGTTTTTAATTGTAAGTCTCTAATATACTTTATCATTTTTATGTGATATTTTTATAATATTAGTTTAACATTTTAAATTTATTGTATAATTTTTATAAATTAATTTTTGTATATATTATATTAAGTTAATTCTACTATAAATTACTATTGTATAAGAACATATGATCATCACAAAATGAAAAGCCCAAATATAATATATTGTTAAGAAATAACACAATGTACGTTAAGTAACCAAAAACAATAAACATCATCAATAAGATATTGTATTTCATCAATGATTTCTTTTTTATTTATGTTATTTAAATTTATATGTATAAAATATATAATATTTGTTGGTAATTTAAATTATTTAAAAATTTATGTTGTAAAATAATTTTATATTAAATAATTATGTAACAAAATATGAATTATATAGGATGAATATATAAAAATAAAAAATTAGTTTGTGAAACAAGAAAATTAAAGAGAGAAAAATATAAAGAGGTCAATTTTTAGTGTAAAATTAAATATAGTAAATTAGAGTTGATTTATATTAAAATAATATAAAAATTGATGTTATAGATTGAAGACGTGAGAGAAAGGGTAAATCTCTTGTTCATCTTAAAATCAAGACGAGGACTTGACGGAGATCGTTTTGTATAGCTGCTTTAATTTTTTGTTGTAAGTGTGAAATATTACTTCCGTCCCATATTATATGAGTATCTTTCTATTAATATTTGTCTCATATTATATGAGGTTTTATTAAATTAGGATAAAATTAATTATTTCTTTCCCATTTTACCCCACCATTAATTAGTGGATTAATGATTTTTTCTAACTTAATTTAATGTACATTATTATATAAATAAAGAGTAAATGGTAAAGTTCAGTAATGCATTAATGATTTCTTAATAACCGTGTAAAATTGAAAGTGCTCATATAATATGGGACAGAAGGAGTAATTATTTTTATGAAAAGAGAGTTGAAAAGAATATGGTTATATGTATTGAAGAATGACAAAAATCTCATGTTGATGGTTAATGGGATGAATGAACTTCTTATAAGACTTGATAATCCTCTTCACTTTGAACTAGCATGAGTAGAATGTTGAAGAATGACAAAAGTCTCATATTGATGATTAATGGATGGATTGACTCCTTATAAAGACATGAGGAATCCTCCAATTTTACAAATATGCATGTGTAGATATCGAAAATCAAATTAAATACTTCAAATACTAAATTCTTCTAGAAAATCAAATACTTCAAAAAGATTCACACAAATCCTTTCATGAAGATTAAGTCCAAATCATCATAGTTCGAGAAATGTATCACTAAAGGTCCTCGAACAGTATGGCTGGATAGTGTTGCTCTTTCTGGGCAGCTTAATTGAGTAGGCTCATTTGGAAATGAGAGTTTTTTTTCGAAAAATAATAATAATTTTTTGTTATTGATGAGTTTAGTGATGAATGTAATTAGTAAATACATTATTATTAGAAAATTGAAGTGACGATTGAAATTTGATTCATTATCAGGTGATCCTTTTAAGGCATTACTCATAATTCTACTTTTTTTTTTCTTTTTTATATTTAAGCCAGAAGAGATTACTTTTAAAAAAGATAACTGTAAACTTAATAAATTTTATTTGGACATGAGACTGTTGGTCTCAAAAGCTTACAAGTATCTTTTTTGAAAAAATGAGTTAACCCATGTTTAACCCCTTCATTTATAAGTCCACGTGAAATATGAGCGGGTTGAATTTCGATCAATTTTTATTCGATCCATCTGTTGGCCAATTCCTTGCTGACTTTAACTACTAATAGGAGCAAAACAAGAAGTGAAAGAATTGTAGCTACTGTTATAAGTTACATAATAATAGCAAGTTGTAGTTTCTCCTTTTCTTTTTTTTTTCTTTTTAGAAATGTAGCTCTTCCCCTTTTCTTTGGGACCAAGACATATAAGGACTCTTTGATTTTGACAAATCTCTGATAAAATGGAGTACAAGTTACACGTGCAACAGAGCACTTTAGATTCCATGACTACACAGACATGTACAGTATCATCCACTCTTCACAAAATGAATGCTTCATTCTTCTACTACAGTATGTAACAATCAAATTTACCAGACTTCAGTTAATTCAATGCCCCTTTTAGAGCACAATTCTTTTTATATGATAATACTACGGGAAGAAAGTATCTAAGACTTCTGGAGTTTCAAAACACTCTTGGTATATTTCGGTAAAAACACGATAATATAAAATGAAAGTGATGGAATAAACAAATTGATTTACTCACGTCTAGAGATACTTTTGGTATGTACCAAATCTTTTTCAAACCAGTCAAACACGATAATATAAAATGAAATTGATGGAAACTTGATTTTACGTCTAGAGCTTTGAGACTTATACAATTTGCAAGGGATATGTAGGGAAATTAATATAAATCCAATATCAGTTTAAACATATCTGTGCGAGAACGATGCTATTTCCCCATACATTCGATGAAGAATATAATGTCGATACACCTATCACTAGATCGACTTAGTAGATAATGTTTTTATTAATTATATAAGAGAATCAGATGGTGCATACACAATTTTATCTATCTTACGAAAATAGATAGTTTCTCATAAAAATTCATATAAAGTGGCAGTCAACAAATAATACTCCCTAGGTGTCAAATTAATTGAATTTTTGAAGCTTTTTTCAAGTTTCAAAATAGTTGAATTTTTCAAAGTTCAAAATAAATGTTTGAAATTTTTTTCATATTTCCCCTTTCATTTATTGAAATTTTACAAAATAAATTACACTATATATTTATGATTTTACAAAGAGCAATAATGAAAAGTATGGTGTAAAGTTTATCTTTGAATGTTTTCCTTAATATGTGTGCATTATCTCATAAATTTAATTAATATGAGACAGTGGGAGTAATAGGCAACTACAACAATGAAAACAAGTGATACTAAAATTGAAGAATAAGATATTAAAAGGGTGGTAATTAATAAAAATAGAGGGTGATATGGTAATTAATTGCAAACAAATAAGGGAACTAGATAACGTTTAATTACCTACTAATCTTCTACCAAATATTTGATCTCTATATCTTCCTATCCAATCCAGGGCCATAAAATATAGGTGTGTTATGTCTTGTCTAAAAACTTCTTTCCAAAATTTTTTTGTTCTACCTCTACCTCTTCTTATAATCACTTAGTCAACTTTTCACATGTCGCATTTGATACATCTTTTCTTTTCTTATTTGAATCATCTTAGCGTCATCTCCCTTATATCTTGTCGATGACAGTGCATTCCCACCTTAATGAGACCACTAATGACTGACTATATTTTCTGAGTAGGATAAAGTTAATAAGCACTCAACTTACTTTGGTGAGAGAAGAAATGTAAGCTCAGTAATATTATTTGTTAAAATTAGATGGAGCGGTGCATGAAGGTATTTTGCCTTGTTAATTATGGGGTTATGATTTGATAGGAGTAATTAATTTTTTGTGGAATTGAATGTTAGAAATGCAAATATGAAATCCAATAAGAAAGACAAAAAAATATATAGTAGCTAGCCAGGACATTCTGGTGTCATTTCAGTGGGAACAAACCCACATGCCTCCTCCAATAATTTCTTTTCTTTCACAGAAACTCCAACCATGCCGTGTAGGATATACTTTGTAGCTACCAAAACTACACCCATTATTCACAAATATTCACTATTGCAACTTATATCTTTTGTTTTCTCTATAAATTATTAATGCGTTGAAGAATAAAAAAGATCTTACATTTATGATTTAATGTATGATTTTCTTTGATGATCCGAATTAATTAGCTTTTGAAGTGCGAGCTATGCTCAAAATCTAATTTTACAAAGAGTATGAGTCAACTTATCAATAGAACTCAAATCTGAGCTTATAGATTCTTAGATTTTGAATTCGTCTTCCTCACACATAACATCAAAAATTGGAAAGAAGTAATAAATCAGAAATTAGAGGTTCTATACATCGCAAATAAACCAGAATCATTCTTTCATTATTGAGAGTATCACAAATGAGTTAGAGAAACTGGTTTAAAATCAAATAAATTCCTCAAATCATGGGAATTGGAACTAATCTAACTTCTAAGGTAACTAAATATTTTCTCTTTTCTATTTACAATTCGGAACGAAAAGGTAAACAGACGTGAATTTCTAATCAATGGAACTCTTTGTCATTCTGTTCAATATTGTGTGGAATTCTACTCCCGGCCTGCCTCCTTTTGCATCATATATATTTCCATTTGGATCATCAATCATGCCAACAAAGAAGCATGACTACACATCTTCTAATTATGTAAAGCCTCCCTCTTTGCTCCTTGAGAAACTTACCAAGTCTTCTACTTGACATTTTCTTCTTTGACCTCTCATCATGACTTGCACCACCAACATGACTCATCTTCATTTCTATTGCGTCTAGGTTATTTTGAGAGTGAGAAAAGTTTAGAAGAATGAAGTTTGATTGGAAGTGGGAGAAGGAGAAGCTATTTTCTTATATAGAGGATGATGAGTAATGTGTGTGGTCCAAAGCATGCAATATTAAACAAAAAGAAGGACATTACCAAGAAACAGGGTCCCGCTTCCCCTACAAACCCCAATACACTTGGAATCTAAACCTCTGCCCGTCTCTAGTCTCTACCTTCTCAATCACCTGCCACCTCACTCGTGCACGCATTCAATCTAATCCAATAATTTCAAAAGAATTAAGAATGGTTCAAATTTTACAAGGAGTCCAAAAATCTCGTATCGATCTGATTCCATCCCATTTAACTACAATTTTTTCTTCGTCGAAATTAACCCTATATATATAATTATTTCTTTTATGATTTTCATCTCGTTCTCTCTTCAATAACATTATATTTTGTGGACATCATCCTGGGATAAGTGATGACATGGTCGGCCATGTAAGCCAAAAGGCTATATAAATATATCCTCTGTCTATCTTTACTTGTCCTCTATTAATTTGACACAGAGATTTACCAAATTACCCTTTAAATATAATAAATATAATGTTTTAAAAAACGTAATAGGAAAATGACTATAATTAATGATAAGAATAAATTAGGTACTAAGCGTAAAATTATTTCTTGATTTTATAAATTCAATAAGTATTGTTGGACATCCCGAAATAGTATAGAGAACATGTAAAGATGACCACACTATTTTCTTGGAAATGCTTTGAGTTATAATTTAATAACTATTGCAATTTAATTTTCTTATCCAGAAGCTTAGTAGGATATTTCCACGAAGTTTCAATTTGTTTTGCTCGTTTTAAATGCAAAGACGTATGCTAATTGGATAGAATCTTAGGCTTATATTCATAATAAAATGCTAAAAACAAACATTAACCTGTCAATTTCCCTTCATATTCTGGCTTTTTCCCCTCCATCTCTTATTAGTTATCAAAGAATATGTCATGAGTAAAACGTTGTTAGATTAGACGACTGATCAAGCTGTACTGTATGGTCAATCATTAAGAAATTAGAATCCAACATATTAAGATAAACGGGTTGAAATCTAAAGAGGAATAAAACTAAGATTATGAGACAAACAGTAGACAGAACAGTCCACTAACTACTATTAAATTCACATGATAACCTTCATTCCAACCAAGTTTAACTTAATTTAACGACATGTTTAGCGAGAACACGACAATGGTTTTTACCTTTTAATATTTTCTGTCTTTCGCTTTTCCCAATAATAACTTTTTCTCGACAGCCTCCATTGTCTAAATTTAAGTTATGTTAATCGATCATTTTTTTTTACATTATCAGTATATATAATTAATCTGTGTTTGAGTGGTGGTAAGTGTTTGGAGGGGTCCTCTTTGGTCAATTTCATAGTAATAATTAAGTACGGAGCATAACACATGACATAAGATGGTTGAAGAAAAAGAACCTAGATAAAGAGGAGACAATGAAGATTAAATAACACTCATGTGTTTGATGATTTTCAAGGCTGTTACATATTAATATTCAAGAAAAAGAAATACTTGTACTGTACAAAGGAGGACATGTTGGCACGTGATGTTCTCGTGACAGACATGGTACCCATCTTCTATTATTCAGACATATTATTAGCAGTTTCTTATATTATGTCCCATGAAACTTCCTCCGTAGTCCTTATTATGTTATACACTCAATAGCCAATGTGTGATGGTTACATATCCTCCTAGGAGTAATCAAAGTGGATTATGACGCAACAACAACCAAATCTTTGTATTAATTGATATCAATCCCAGACACCTTCGAAATGTACAATCCAGTGAATTGTGATTACTAACTAATAATGGTGCAATTAGGCATTGATCTTTCTTCGCGATTAACAATACCCAAGTTCACTTAATCATACGACCATAAGTATCAAATTGGGATTTGCTATGTCTCCATTAAAATTCAAACTCGTAAGACAATATTTTAAATTGTGAACTTTTACCACACATTTAAAAAATGACCAACATTTCATTAGACCATAAAAATGGTTGAGTTGGTGCAGCATGTGCTAACCCATAATTTAAGGGAGGTTAGGGATCAATTCCGCTAGCCAACGCCTTCTGAATCCGCATTGTGTTTGCCAAATGTGATGTACATATGATCTTGTTTGGTTTGTAATGCGCTGACTCCCTCCAGCACAATTTATGTGACAATTGGAATTTGATAGAATCAACGAAATTTTTTTCTTGTTTGAAGTTTCTTTCTATATCTTTTATTTGTTAATTATTGTGATATATATTAATTTTTATGTTTTATAATTTATAAATTTTATTTCAACAAACCTAATGTCTCTATGTCCAAATTCATAGTCAAAGTTTAGAACTTTAAATCTCAAAATTTTACCTATTCCACATAATTAATTGAGACAGCAAGAGTATTATATAAAGAACATGTTTACCCAGTACACACTACAAAAATATCTATCGAGTTAAAAAAAAAAATTACATTAGAGGAACATAATTTAGAAGTTGCAAATCATAGAAAAGGGCAAGTTCGCTCAGTTAACCAATGGACTAATAAGCACAAATAATCAAGTGCTCTTAATTTTATTTTATATTATATGTACCTTTTTTTTTGTTTTTTGTTACTGAACTATCTCCTTGGAACAGAACACTGAAAGTGGGCTTCTGAAGAAAAAAGGTGGGTTTGCGTCTGTGTTAATTTGTTGTATTTTGAGTGGTCCACAAAGATTCACGGTTAGCTTGTATGTAAATTTGCATTTGATGGACCAACAGTAACTAGCTGCCAAGCCAAATTTGGGAAGAATTCTGACAGTAATTGGCGGCCTTCGACTACAACTACTTGTATACAATAAGAAATGTATGTGAAAATATAGAACAAAACAGATTTATATAGGAAAGGGAAAAGAGTTAAAAATGTCCTTGCACTATTAGAAAGGATAGAAAATATCCTCCGTTCATACTTTGGGCCATTATATCCTTATAGTTAGTATAATGAGCCAAAAATGCTCTAAATCTAATAGAGAATAATCGGTTTGATGTTGCTCATTCGTTTAGCATGAGGGTTGTTGAGTCTTCCTAAGGCTCAAACTGATCCTTCTACGTTAGTGCTGTTAGATTCAGAACATTTTTGGCCCATTATACATAAATAATCTAAAGTATGAACGGAAGACATTTTTGATCTTTTCTGATAATACAAAGGTATTTTGATCCTTTTACCTATAAGAAATAGAGTTCCGACAAAGTTTCTTATATATTGAAGCAAATAACGAAAAATATAACTATGTGGCAATTAATAACTGAAAAATATATCACTTAGAAGATGTTTTTCTTGCGTTGTTTTAAAAAAATAATTAGGTCAAAGTTATGAAATTGGCAAGTTGGAAGATAATGAAGAATAAAGACAATGGTACATTTGGACCGGGCTAGGGAAAGTGGGCTTGTTGGGGCTGGTGGTCCAGAAAGATTTTTCACGGCTATATTTTTGTATTTTAAGCACAGAGCAGGAGCTAAATGCCAATTACCAAAGACAATTTTAGGTTATATTTCTGACAGTTGGATGGCTTTGACTAAAAATTAGATAGTAATAGACAAGTAACACATGTATATGCAAAATAGAAGAACAAAAAAACACTAGATGAGAAATCCTAGTGGAGGTCCCTGACAACAGAGAGGACTCCCATGATTCGTCATTGTAAATGTCAGATATTGGAGATGATACCACGTTTTTGCATGGAAAGGGTCGGAAAGGATAGAGTGTATGTAGATTTTATTTTTATTTTAGTAATAGAAAGATCGTTTTTATTTGATTTAAGAAAAGTTTGAAAAAAACAGTAAAAAAAGTGAAAATATATTAAAGAATAACTATAACAAATAATACGATAATCAAAATATTTATAGAGCCCTTTGTCTACATCAAAATATACTAAATTTAATTTGTTGCATTCCATAAAATTCTTGTTGCACTTTTCATCAACTTGATTAATAAATTTCGATTATGAATTAATCTTAAATAATCAAGCAACGTGGGTTCATGAATCGAATTGTCGACGATATCTCGATGTTGATTATTCATCTTTTCATTTTTAAATATTAGGGTGAAGTTTCCAGTAAAAAGGAATTTACTTTTTTTTAATTATTTTTAAAGAATTCGTAATAGATAAAATATTCAAAATGATAATAATAATTAATGAGTTTAGTTTTGGTTCATTGTCAGTGTATCAAATTTTTACACCGTAATATTGACCAGTTATTAGTTATTGTAGGTTATCAAGAAGTATTTCTTTATAATATTTATTTATTTATATTTTAAAAAATATAACACTATTATTAATCTTTTCCTCTTTTTTCTTTACTTCTCTTCGTTTCATCCTCTCTCTTCCTCTGTAGCGAATAATTCCGTTTTTTTATTGACTTCTTCCACTACTACAATTGAAATATCTTTTTTCTTAATTATTCTACAATCATA
>JAOTQR010000045.1:10498303-10520216 GCA_025774065.1 Solanum ossicruentum | reverse complement strand
AAATTTAGAATAAACCTCAATCCCAATAATCGTTCCCGAATTAATAATTGACCTTTACATAATTACGGGGTCTAACAATTTCTCTTAGTTATATGGTTCATCCTGGGGAGAGATTGAGCTTCAAGAAATAGTAAACGGTCTTATCAATACACAAATGTATAACTCCCCAAGAATTTTAATTGCACTCATATTCATTACCGTAGGAATTGGTTTTTATTTTATAGACATTAGAAAGTGCTCCATACCTCATCCGAAATAAATTCGAAACTATTCGAATTCTTTCATCATCAATATGGAACTGTCCTTGAGAAACTTATTCAGCAGAGATACATGTATAAAAATCGCAATCACTGTCGGAAAAAAATTCAATAAGTTAGAGACGTTGCATATATAAATTTTCAACACAACAAACATTCCAACATAATACCAAAAATATGACAACATATATATCAATTGTAGTATCAATTAGTTTATACATCCAAACACCACAAAAGTAGACATTAGTCATTCAATAAATATAAAACAAAAAAAATAAAAAATAAGAACATTTACATATATATATATATATATCAATTTAACACCAACATATTGCCCAAAATATTACCAAAGACCTAACAGAATTTGGACCATGAACAAAATTCATTGTACAAAAATGAAGTAGCAGTTAAAAAAATAAAAATCAAGACTTAATAAAAAAAATATCAACATTTCACAACAAACTCACAACAATTCAACAGTTAACAACAATATCTTCTGCAAAAATCAATATTGGATTAACTCTAATGGATGATACCAAAGTTAATACCAACAAATCACCAACATGTTAACTGTAAAAGAAAATCCAAAATATCATTCATCATAAAACACATACTACACACAAAATAACATTCCAATAAAGAAAAATTATTATAAGCAAAAAAATTAGCAGATGCCTGCAAAAAAATTTAAAATATAGAAATTAATAGTACCTTGGAGTTAACTATGGAGCTTTTATCCTCCTTGGTTAGACGAAATCTTTTCAAAAGAAGTAGCTCATCTTTAAAATTACTGTCATGTGGGAGATTAGATGCCTTCTCCTTTCCTTTTTTACTGATTTTGAAGGATGATTCCTAGGTTATTTGGTCTTGCAACTTTTGCTATGAACCACTACAGGATCATTCTTGGCCGGTGATGGAGTAAATGCATGCAGGTCAAAACTTGAAGGGGAGCAATGCACAGGGATAGAATCCAAGCAAATCGGCTCCTGATTCAATTTAGGGTTTCTACGAGTTGGAATTTTTAGAGGGATACTTTTTGTCATAGTTAATTTATAACACAGGAAAACAAAAGAAAAGAAAAATCAAGTGGTATTACCAAGTTTGGGAAGATGACTGCCTCACCATGAAACAGATGGAAACACACACATAAAAAAAACCCTACAATGAAGAGGAGGAAGGTGAACAGTCGGTTAAGAGAAAAAGAATAGAGTAAGAAAAAAGCTAAAGGAAGTGTAACAAAATTTGAAAAGACAAAAGAGTGGATTTGATGGGCGGGTATTGGTACCAATGCTAAAAAATTCAGCTTTTCCCCATATCTCAATTAAAAAAAGATATTAAAATTATAAAATATAAAAATGATATAAATTGACATGTATAATTTTGTAAATAAAAACATATATTTGTAAATAAAATAAGGCTCCTGTGACTTATGTAATAAGCACTATTATAGTGTTTTTTCTAGTAATTTTTTCTTATTTATTTTTTGATAAATACTTAAACTAATTTTATTTACACGTGGCATTCAATATTTTTTGGCCGGTTGTTGATTGTTGATTTATTTTTTAATGAATTAATGTTGATATCTTGAAATGTTGTTTGATTTATTGTTCAACGTTTGAATCCTCTCTTCTTCTAAAATTACTACAACAAATTATCTTTTTGTATATCAGAAAAAATTGTATTTATGTATTGAAAAAATATTGATACAACTATTTTCAAAAAAACTGTCTTTGTATTTTTATTTTAGGAATAATACAATATTCGAACATTGTTCAATGTTTTCTTCATTGCTATTATATTAGGAATATGTTATTTCAACATGTGTGAAGGCAAAATCAAAATTTTCAATTCCTAAAGATGTTGCTGCTTTAATTATGTCACTTCAGCTGTCATATGAATATATATATATATACGTGTTTATTTAATGTCTATATAATTGATACGTGTCTCTTCCTCTTCCTTCCTGCTTTGTCTTCCTTTTTCATGACTTAAGAAAGGCAATAAAGGAAAAGCTAACAATGACCTTTCCACAAGAATTGTGTAGCTGTCGATCAGATTTCTGAGATTTTCGTAGATAGTCTCTGTTGGATATTAAACTTGACTTGGCCCAATTGTTTGGAATTTAATTAACTAGCTCAAAATTTAATTAGTTAGCCCAAATATATTATTAGTCCAATTTCTAGAAGAAGTAAAAATATTTACTAGGTAGTAAAAATCTAGAGAATTTTATATTTTTTTAGCAATGGTTATTTTGGCAGATTTTTGTGGAGTTTTCTAGAAAATCATTATTAACAATTAGATTAAATAAATCATAGTCATTGAATGTATAGTGACACTACTATAAATAGGGGTGTCATTCTCTCATTTTGTATCAAGCAAAAAACAAGAAAATCCTTTGAGTAATAAAAATCCTCTTCTCCTCCAAAATCTCTTTAGTTTTCTCCTTCTCTCAAATATCCTCAAGATACATGGGAGGTAGTAGAGAAAGGCGTAGAGGAGTCACAAGAAGGGGCTAATCTATCACAAGCTCAAAAAGATAGCTTGAAGGATTTAAGGAAGAAAGGCAAGAAGGCTTTGTATCTAATCTACCAAGGATTAGATGATGACGGTTCAACACCGCCAAAGAAGCATGGGAAAAGCTAAGGACCTCTTATAAGGGTGCCGAGCCAGTCAAGAAAGTATGTCTCCAAGCTTTAAGAGGTGAGTTCGAATTTCTCCATATGAAAGATGCCAAAAGTATCTCCGATTATTTTTCTAGAGTCCTAGTTGGAATCCATGACTATAGAACAACTCATGGGTACTCTACAAGCATAGGAGGAAAAAAATAAGAAGAAGCAAGGAGTTAGTGACCAACTACTCAAGATGCAGCTCAACTCCAAAGAAGATGAAGGAGAGTGCAACTACGGAAGAGGAGCAACAGGATATCGTGGTCGAGGAAAAGGTCATGGACGTGGCGGAGGAGGCTTAAACAACACTAATAGAAATGAAGATAAAAGAGAAGGACCAATAAGAGGTCGTGGAAGAGGAAGCGTGTAGCCAAGACATGATAAGTCTGAAGTCAAGTGCTACAACTATAAGAAGTTTGGCCACTATGCTACAGAATGTCGAGCTCCACAAGAAAGATCGAGGAGAAGGCGAACTATGTAGAGGATAGAACTCAAGAAGAAGGCACTATGTTGATGGATTGCAAAGGCAACAGTCAAGATCAAAAGAATACATGGTATCTTGACTCAGGGGTGAGCAACAAGATATGTGGAAAGAGAGACATGTTCATGGAAATCAATGAATCAGTGACTGGAAATGTCTCATTTAGAGATGAATCGAAGATACCAGTGAAAGGCAAAGGTAAGATCCTTATCCGAATAAAGGATGGAAGCCATCAATTCATCTCTAATGTTTACTATGTCCCCAACATGAAGAATAACATTTTAAGTTTGGGACAACTATTAGAGAAAGGCTATGATATTCACTTGAAAGATAATAATCTCTCTTTGAGAGAAAATCAAAACAAGTTGATTGCTAAAGTGCCAATGTCAAACAATAAAATGTTCTTGCTAAACATCCAACATGACATCACAAAATGTCTAAAGGTGTGCTACAAAGATGAATCCTGGTTATGGCATCTACGATTCGGACACCTCAACTTTAGTGGTCTTGAATTACTCTCCAAGAAAAAGATGGTAAGAGGTATGCCTTCCATCAGTCAGCCAGATTAGCTTCGTGAAGGATGCCTACTTGGAAAGCAATGCCGAAAAAGCTTTCCTAAAGAATCTTTGACAAGAGCCAATAAGCCCTTCCAGCTCATACACATGGATGTTTGTGGACCATTGAGGCCAACCTCTCTAGGTAAGAGTAACTACTTCTTTCTCTTCATAGATGATTTCTCAAGGAAGACGTGGGTGCATTTCTTAAAGCAAAAATCAAAGGTATTTGGAGTCTTCAAGAAATTCAAAGCCACGGTGGAGAAGGATGTTTGTGGACCATTGAGGCTAACCTCTGTAGGTAAGAGTAACTACTTCCTTCTCTTCAGAGATGATTTCTCAAGGAAGACGTGGGTGCATTTCTTAAAGCAAAAATCAAAGGTATTTGGAGTCTTCAAGAAATTCAAAGCCACGGTGGAGAAAGAATGCGAACGCAAGATCAAGGCCGTGAAATCTGATCGAGGAGGAGAGTTCACATCCAAGGAATTTCAAGAATTCTGTGATCTAAATGGAATTTGAAGGTTCTTAACCGTACCCAGGAGTCCACAATAAAATGGAGTAGCTGAAAGGAAGAATAGAACTATTCTGAACATGGCAAGAAGCATGCTCAAGAGCAAGAAGATGCCAAAAAAGTTTTGTGCTGAAGCTGTAGCAACTGCTGGATATCTATCAAACCGTTCACCAACAAGAAGCGTGTGGGACAAGACATATCAAGAGGTTTGGAGTGGAAGAAAGCTTGGTATCTCTCATCTCAGAGTGTTTGGATGTATAGCCTACGCACATATTCATGACGAGAAGCGATCCAAACTTGACGATAAGAGTGAGAAGGTCATCTTCATCGGGTATGACTCTAACTCTAAAGGCTATAAACTTTATAATCCAAATAATGGAAAGACAATCATTAGTCGAGATGTAGAGTTCGATAAAAAAGAAGAATGGAACTGGGGTCAACATGGTGAAGACTATAAATTCTTTCTATACACTATGAAAGAAAAAGAATAGATTCTGTAATCAAGGACTGATCAAGAAGGAGAGGAGACTACTATTCCGCCAACTTCACCAATTGCAGGTCCTCATCAAGAACCTTCATCATCTGGAAGCTCAAGCGAGAAGGTTCCAAGATTAAGAAGTTTGGAGGAGATTTATGAGGTAACGCAAAATCAAGATAATCTCACTCTGTTTTGCCTCTTTGCTGGTTGTGAGCCGGTAAATTTTCAAGAAGAAGTTCAAAATAAAAAATGGAGAGATGCCATGGATGAGAAAATCCATGCAATCATCAAGAACAAAACAGGGGAGCCAGCTGAACTTCCAAGAGGACACAAGGCGATTGGTGTAAAGTGGGTCTACAAGGCTAAAAAGAACGCCAAAGGAGAAGTTGAAAGATATAAAGCAAGATTGGTAGTCAAAGGATACGGTCAATGAGCTGGAATTGATTACGATGAGGTATTTGCTCCTGTTGCTCGTAAAATAATAAGACTAATTTTTTTTTGGCATCCCAAAATAAGTAGACCATATACCAAATAGATGTAAGGTCGGCATTTCTAAATGGATTTTTTGAAGAAGAAGTATACATTGAGCAACCATTGGGCTATGAAGTCAAGGGACAAGAATATAAAGTATTGAAGCTGAAGAAGGCGCTTTATGGGATAAAACAAGCAACAAGAGCTTGGAATAACCACATAGACAAGTATTTCCAAGAGAACGGCTTCACCAAATGCCCGAACAAGCATGCACTGTATGTCAAGATCAAAGACAGAGATATTTTGATCGTGTGCTTGTACGTGGATGATCTAATCTTCACGGGCAACAACCAAGAATGTTTGAAGATTTCAAAGAATTGATGAAAAAAGTGTTCGAAATGATCGACATTAGGGTAATGGCATACTATCTTGGTATTGAAATCAAACAAACAGAAGAAGGAATTTTCATCACTCAAGAAGACTATGCAAAAGAGATTTTGAAGAAATTCAAGATGGACAATGCAAAGCCTATTTGCACCCCAATGGAATGCGGAGTCAAGATGTCCAAGTATGGTGAAGAAGGAAAGGTGGATCCAACTTTTTTCAAGAGCTTAGTTGGCAGTCTGCGCTACTTGACATGCAAAAAGGCCGATATTCTCTTTGCTGGTGGATATATCAGTCATTATATGGAGAATCCAACAATCACACAATTGAAGGCTGCAAAGAGAATCCTATGGTATATCAAAGGTACGGTAGATTTTGGTTTGTTCTATTCATCATCATATAATTATAAACTCGTTAGATATAGTGATAGTGATTGGGCCGGAGACATAAATGATCGAAAAAGTACTACCGGATTTGTCTTCTTTATGGATAATACTGCCTTCGCTTGGATGTCAAAGAAGCAACCCATAATCACCCTCTCGACCTGTGAAGCTGAGTATGTTGCAGCTACATCGTGTGTCTGCCATGCCATTTGGCTCAAGAACTTGCTAAAGGAACTAAATATGCAACAAGATGAGCCAACCAATATTTATATAGATAACAAATCTGCAATGGCATTAGCGAAGAATCCTGTCTTCCATGATAGAAGCAAACATATCAATACACGGTATCACTACATAAGAGAATGTACTACAAGAAAGGAGATACAAGTAGAGTACGTGAAGTCAGAAGAGCAAGTCGCGGATATCTTCACCAAACCACTGAAGGTTAAAGACTTCATCAAGATGAGAAGAATGCTTGGGGTTGCAAAATCAAGTTTAAGGAGGGTGTTGGATATTAAACTTGATTTGGTCCAATTGTTTGGAATTTAATTAACTAGCCCAAAATTTAATTAGTTAGCCCAAATATATTATTAGCCCTATTTCTAGAAGAGTAAAAATATCTACTAGGTAGTAAAAATCTAGAGAATTCTACATTGCTCTAGCAATGGTTAGGTTGGAAGATTTTTCTGGAGTTTTCTAGAAAATCATTACTAACCATTAGATTAAATAAATCCCAGCCATTGAATGTTTAGTGATACTACTATAAATAGGGGTGTCATTCTCTCATTTTGTATCAAGCAAAAAACAAGAAAACCTTTGAGTAATAAAAATCTCTTCTCCTCCAAAATCTCTTTAGTTTTCTCCTCCTCTCAGATATCCTCCTCCCAATAGTCTCTTCACTGATGGATTTAATGTTCAATATTTTGCATTGAGGTTTTTCCCTTGGTTGTTCATTGTCATTTGGGTTTGCTGTCAATGTTTAAAACCTATGATGTTCTTCCTATTTAGTCTTGATTTTCATTGTTTGCTTTTCATCTCGTTGTATAAATTTTATAGGGGTATGTCAAGCGAAAATTTTTTTGGTGTTATTTCGATTTTTGAATTTTGTGCTGTGAGTTTATATTTCAGAAGATTTAGAAAAAAAAAAGCCCCAAGAAATAGAATTAGATCTTGAAGAGTTGATCTTTAAATCATGACGAAAAAAAATCTGCCGTTATTTTGATTTTTGAGTTTTGTGTTGTGAATTTATATTTCAGAAGATTTAGAAAAAAAAAAAAAAAAAAAAGCCCCAAGAAATAGCATTAGCTCTTGAAGAGTTGATTTTTAAACCATGGAATTGTTGACTTTGAAATTATTTGGATTGATCAATTGGACCAAAAAAGTTGTTTTAATACTTTAAAATGTTCTATACAATACAATTGCACGGGTAAAATCACCTGTCTGCGTATCTTAAGGTGTTGAGTAGATGATGACATGATCCAGCATTAGGAGAAATGCAGGAAGTCATAACAGTCTTTGAGTTGCCAACAAAGGAGTCACGCAACTCTTCAGAGAATTTGCTCCCACGGAACGGGATATGAAGCTGATCATTGTCAAGAGCATGAATACACTTTTTAAGAGCCAATAAGCTCTTGTTAATTTCTGCTCCCTCAATTCTAAAATCAAACAAAAATGTTGATTTTAGAGATATGTTATTTCAACATATTGGCAGCAAAGAGCCATAGAAGTGCATTTAAAGAGAAGGGAAAATAAGGAAAGATCTACAACTTAAGTTTTTTATGCAACACATAAGTTCTAAGTGTTGAATGCTAATTTATAGTTTGGTTTCTACCTGGCCAAGTGAGAACTAGGTACTTCTCTAAAATAAAAACATACTTAACTCAGTCAAGAACTTTTTCAGAGTTAGAAGAATCAATGCATGCTTATTGATATTTTTTTCATGTGTAACACTTGACTGCACACAAACACAAATATATATTTCAGTGGGAGCTCATTTGTCCATTAAAACTCATGTTTTCCTTGTGGTTTATGCTTCAACTCCCAATAAACTTTTCTTGAATATCAATACAGCAATTACCCATAGTTGCCAGTTTTCCCTTTGAGAGAACCAAGCTTATATAATTCTTTTTAACGATTTTCTTCCTTGCAATAAGTACATAAAAATTCATTTAGCTCCATTATATATTAACATGGCAAGACTGTTAATTAACAATGTTAATGTCAGTTTTTTCATTTCGTGCATTGACACTAAGTTTTTCATTTCACACATTGACACTTCAAATTTTTTATTTATAGTGTGACTTAAAAGATTAACCACTACTACTGTTGTAATTTTGCTACTACTACTGCTAGAATTTCGCTTTCGCTTGAAGGTATGATCTCCAACATTTCTCTCTATTTGTTATATTGGTGTGTTCTTCTCTTTGTACATTAATCCCCTACTTTCAGGTATGACCCCCAACATTTCTTTCTATTTGTTATATCGTCTGTTATGTTGGTGTGTTCTTCTTTTTGTACATTAATTTCTAAAGTTGCTTTAATACTTTGAAATATCAGAATAATTGCAAAGCTCATTTATCACTTAATATGAAAAGAAATATACCTATCTATTAAGTTTTGTATGCTACAATTTGAGACGTTCTATCACATTTCCTTCTTTGAAAGTTATACTGAAGGTGGGATAACCAAAAGATTTCAAACTTGAACCAAATTTCGTTGATTCTATGGGTTCTGAAGTTGCCAGTTGTGGAAAAACTGCAGCCAGAATGAATAGGACTTACTTTAGAACCAATATACACTGTCTCCTTGAAATAATGAATTTTTGAACAATTACTAACACTAAACAAGATCATTTCAAATATGGTAAAGTAATTTAACATTTTGTGGATTCATAAACTTCATAACATAAATAAATATAGTTAGTGAAGTCTTTCATTATTATGATATATCGTTGATAACATCCACTTGTTACGACGAGACAATTTGATAACTCCCTTCTATAGTATCCAAATAACGATTTTCCTCTATACAGAGCCAAACTCCACCCAATGTGGGCTATATGACGATTACACAGAACTTACAATCCAAAATAGAACACTGCTATACGCATGAAGTAACATAACAGTCATTTATATAACGAAGATAAACTCATCCTCTAGAGTGAAATTTATCTAATATTGAGATAGATTCAACAGCAATGCATGCGACCATTTCAGTAGACATCCTGAATTTGACAATATTAAAAATTCAACAAGTTCCAGCTTTCCAGGAACAAGTTTTTTCATTACGTGCATTGACACTTAGTTTTTCCATTTCACGTGTTGACGCTTCAAATTCTTTATTTACAGTGTGACTTAAAGGATTCTATCACTACTACTGTTAGAATTTCGCTACAGTGTGACCTAAAGGATTCACCACTACTACTGTTAGAATTTTTCTTAAAGATATGATCTCCAACATTTCTCTCTATTGTTATATTGTTAGGTTGGTGTGTTCTTCTCTTTGTACATTAATTTTCCTACTTTTTAGAAGTTTTATAGAAAATAATTTCATTTATTATTCCAAACAAAAGCAATCAAAGTGCTTTGAATTCTGAAAAAACTCATGCTGATAAAAAAGTTAGACGGAGTGAATTATACAAATTGAAACAATCTGAAAAGAAAGATATTTTCCTAGCACAAACACGAGCAACTTCATTTACCGCAAGTAGTTGCTCCACTGATGCTAGCTCTAGCCACACTACGTTACCTAGCGTACAATGCCTTGCTGCTATATCTATTCTAAATGGAGAAAATTCAATAACAGGTAAGATAGTAAAAGATTATAGTTCATGGTTATCTTTACCCATTAAGTAGGAACTTAAGAAATTCTTCCGAAGTTTTTGTTATGCTATTTTATGGTAATTTGGGTGCTCTTTAATTGCATGTGTTTGTCTTTTGTAATAAATGGAAAAGAGTACCCTTTGTCTATGTTATAAATTTGATAGAAAAAACATAAAAAGAATTGAGCATTCTTCCAAAATCAAAAGGATTTAGTATTGAAATTATCTCCCTCCGACCAAGACAAACAAGAAGTTACTACATGTGTGGGAAATTCATCTGCAACTTGTAGATGCAGTAGGAGTGATTTTATTGGATCAAATAGACTTGATTCATATGCTAAGTGATGCAAATATACTTATTTGTGAGCTGAATATGTGCATTATGTAGAAGCATCCATTTTATCGCCTGACAAAATGCTCCTATGATCAGGGAATACTGAAGAGACTACAACAGAGTTAGCGGCTTCACTTTCTTTAGCTGCAGCGAGAAAAATTGTGGAGGCAGATGAGTTCATGAGAGTTGGCAAATATGAAGGATGGATTTTTCACATTTGTATGAACATCTTTGACTTTCTTTATTGTGGGGTTCCACTAGGTATGTTATTGTTATTGTCTTCTCAGATATATAACTAAACTAGTTTGGTCTAAAACTTCAATGATTTCATTGCCTGGTTTGTGGGGAACTTACTTAAAGGACAAACGGTTAGTGTAATTGGGTCTGGTAGAATTGGTGGATTTGCTTATGCTAGAATTGTTGAAGCCAAAGGATCAATTGAGTGTTGGTAAACACAAATTTGAGAGAAAAATTACTTCTATTACTTACAAGAATAGAATACAAAACAACTCTCAACCTCACAAATTACACTCTTCTTGGTGTTCTTGGCTATGATTAATGAAGGAGCTCAGCAGCTCCTTTTATAGGGGAAATTCTACCCCTTGATGTCATTGATGACATCAATGACAAGAAAAATCAAATTCAAACTTTGCTGCTTTGCAGCATTTCTTGAACTGAATTTGCAGTCATTATTGAATTTCTTGACAGCAGTCATTCTTGAATTCAATTTGCAACATTTCTTGATTTCAAAGTTAAAAAATGTGGCTGGATTTCTTCAATTCTCCCCCTCCAGCCATATTCGGAACAAGCACTCTGGCTATATCCTTGCATAGCTCTAACTTCTCTCGAGTCACCAATTTTGCTAACATATCAGCTAGATTCTCCTTCGTATGGATCTTTACTAGTCTCAACAGTTGTCGATCCATCACTTTATCCAATGATACCAAATATCAATATATTTTGTACGAGAATGGTACATGAAGTTCTTGCTCAAATCCAGAGCACTCTAACTGTCACAATGTACCTTATATTCTTTTTGCTTGATTCCAAATTCTTGGAGATAACGCTTTAACCACAACATCTCTTTTCCAGCTTCTGCAGCAGCAATGTATTCTGCATCGGTTATAGATAAAGCAACACACTTTGGTAGTCTTGACTGCCATGAAATAGCTCCCCCTGCAAAAGTGAAAATAAATCCTGAAGTAGATTTCCTACTATCAAGATCTCCGGCCATATCTGCATCTTTATAGCCTTCCAAGATTGGATCAACTCCCCCGTAGCAAAGACATAATTTCATTATACCCTTAAGGTACTTGAGAATCCACTTTACTGCCTCCCAATGCTCTTTCCCAGGGTTGAAGAGAAAACGACTCACCCTTCCCACAGCGTGAGCAATATCTGACCTCGTACACACCATTTGATCTGCTAATTCATCTTGCACCGCTGTTATTTTCTAACGGGACACGCCGCTTGTACCATCACATGACAGGAAGACTTTCGATACAAGACACCTTTGCAGATCTTTGGTCCTAATGCCACATCGGTGACTCTGCACACGTCGGTCCATCACTTTCTTCCTCTAAGTCTCTGTGAAGAAAAACTGCCTTTACATCTATCTGTTCAAGCTCCAAGTTCATACTTGCGACCATTCCAAGTATGACTCTAATTTAAGTCATCTTGACTACTGGTGAAAATATCTCAGCAAAGTCCATCCTTTTTTTTCTGTTGGAATCCTTTAACTATAAGCCTTGCCTTGTATTTCACCACTTTTCCGCTGGCCATCCTTTTTCAGCTTGAACACCCATTTATTTTTTAGTGCCTTCTTCCCTCGTGGAAGTTATATGGTCTCATAAGTCTGATTTTTCGGCAGAGACTCCATTTCATCCTGCATGGCGAGAAACCACTTTTCTCTGTCCTTATGAGATACTGTTTCATGGAAACTCTCTGGTTCTCCATCTTCAGTAAGTAGAAGGTATTCGGATTCTGGATATCTACTTGATGAAATCTAACCTCATTCAGATCTACGAACTTCTGGAACAATTTATGGAGATCCACCATCACCTTGACCTTGTGATGGTCCTGGAACGTCTGACAAATGGGGTTGTGACTCCCCCTGCTCAGCACCGTCACTTTCCTCATTTTATTCTACTTCTGATATATCTTTTGGCACAATGTCACCATTTCTCATGAATGGTTCTGTTATTGCTTCTGGCATCTGATTTGCAACATTTGTCTTCTGAGATACCATGGCTTTTTCAATGTCATCAATTGTCTGGCTTTCATGGAACACCACGTCCCTCCTTCTGATTATCTTTTTCTCCTTTTGGATTCCATAACTTGTATTCAAATTCTTCATCTCCATAGCCAATGAAAATGCATGGAGTGGTCCTTGCATCTAGCTCCTGTCTGAGATCCTTGGATACATGTGTGTACGCCAACACCCAAATACTCTTAAGTGGGAGTATGATGGATCCTTTCCAGACCAAAGTTTCTCCGGAACTTCAAAATCTAATGGTACTAATGGAGATCAATTGATCAAGTAACAGGCGGCTCTGACTGCTTCTCCCCAGAATGGTTTTGGCAGCTTAGCCATACTGAGCATGCTCCGAACACGTTCCATGATTGTTTTGTTCATTCTTTCAGCTACACCGTTGTGTTGAGGGGTGCATGGGACCGTCTTCTCATGTCGGATGTCATATGATCTGTAATAGGCATCGAACTGCTTGGAAGAGTATTCACCTCCATTGTCGGATCGAAGACACTTCAACTTCTTTCCTGTCTCACGTTCTACTATGACATGGAACAATTTGAAGTAATCAAACACCTGTTCCTTCGTCCGCAAGAAATATACCCACACCTTTCGAGAAGCATCATCAATGAACGATAGAAAGTATCGATTACCGCCGAGTGATTCAACTTCCAAGGGACCACAAACATCAGAGTGTACCAGACTGAGTAATTCTGATGTTCTCGTTGAAGAGAAATTAAACGAGACCTTATGTTGCTTACCAAATAGACAATGATTGAAAGGATCTAGTGCAGCATCCTTGTCCACATTGATAAGCTCCTTCTTCATCAGGGTAGATAACCCTTTCTCACTCATGACCGAGTCTCCGATGCCATAAATTTTGAGAAGCCTCCTTTTTTGCTACATTGAGGCTGTCTATGAATATCTTCACATGAGTCTTATATAACGTGCCACAAATATGTCCTCAAGCAACTGTCATAGCGCCCCTTGACAATTTCCATATGCCTTTACTGAAATTATTATCATACCCCTGTTTGTCAAGAGCTACAACTGAAAGAAGATTCAGCCAAAGATCTGGCACATGGCGGACATCCTTCAAAGTTATTGTACTCCCAGAACTTGTCTTCATCTGGACATCACCAATTCCTACAATCCCAAAGAAACTGGAATTCCCCATCTTTACAACTCTAAAGTCTCCAACTTTATACGTTGTAAAGTATTACTTATGTGAAGTAACGTGGTAGGTTGCTGCAGTATCTACCACCCATTGAGAATCTTCTCTTGAGACGTGAAGGCATGTCTCATTATGGGTTGAACAATAAGCTACATCTCCAGGAATAGTAACTAATGTTTCTCCACACTTATTCTTCGGCTTCGAATTGCTCTGGACTTGCTTTTCTTTCCATTTGTAGCAATTCTTCTTCATATGTCCTTCAATTCCATAATGATGGCACTTATATTTGGTTTCTTGACATTAGTAGATCTTGAAAAATGGAGCTCATCGTTACGTCCGGAACGATCAAAAAAGGTGAAATTGACACTTCGGGGCCAAAATTCCACTATTGGGGTAGAACAATAATTTTAAAAATTTTGGGGACCAAATTGATATTTTAGAAAGATCAGGGGTCACACTACAATTTCAGAAAATTTAGGGGTCAATCGGAACTTTCCTGAAAGTGGAGGGACCAAACTGAAATTTCAAAAAATATTAGGGGCCCATTTGTAATTTTTGAAACTATTGCAGATTCCGGCAATGAATAGTGTCCCCGATCGTCTTCTCCGGCGAAACTGCGGTGAACAATGTCGTCTTCTCCGACGGAACTCAGGTGAACACTGTCATCTTCTCCGAAAAACTTCGTAATGTTGACCAAACTTTGACTGCAATTTTCGAACTCGTTTGAGCTCTGATTAAATCACCGTTTGGTACGTTGGATTCAGTTCAACGAGACGAATCCAATGGTGCAATCAGAATTGGATTTTGAATAAAATTCAAAAAATCCAAATTCGACCCGTCACTAAAAAACTCGACCAATGCTTCTAACTCGACCAACCGCATCGGGAGCGCACTGGACACCACGCGGCGTGCGGTGCTCTTCTAGCCGCTGGACCCTACCTCCGACTGAGCCGATTCCAGAGTGGGCAGGCTGTTAAACAGAAAAGATAACTCTTCTCGAGGCTCCCGCCTACGTCTCTGGACTTCCTAACGTTGTCGTCGACCGCCACATCCCGGTTCAGGAATTTTAACCCGGTTCCCTTTCGGAGTACGCGCAAAACGTGCCGTCTATAGAGACCTGCGCATACCCTGACCAGAACCCCGCATTAGTATGATATTGTCTGCTTTGGGCCAAGCCCTCACGAATTTATATTTGGGCATCTCCCAAAAGGCCTCACACTAATGGGGTTGTGTTCAATCTTATAACTTGGTTATTTGCTCTCTCCACAACCGATGTAGGAGGAGTTTGCATACCAACAAATCTCCCCTTCAAACTCTGACCACACAATCTTATGAGATTGTGTTCAACTTTATTACTTGGTCATTTGCTCTCTCCACAACTGATGTGAGAGGAGTTTGCATACCAACAAACCTCCCCTTCAAACTCTGACCACACAATCTCATGACCTCTCGTTCAGTGATTATGTTGTCACACGAGGACTCCGCACGCGTCAGTCCATCACTCTTGCCCTCCGAACCTGAGCTCTGATACCATTTGTTGAAGCCAAAGGATCAATTGAGTGTTGATAAACATAAATTTGAGAGAAAAATTTCTTCTATTACTTACAAGAATAGAATACAAAACAACTTTCAACCTCACACATTACACTCTTCTTGGTGTTCTTGGTGATGATTAATGAAGGAGCTCAGTAGCTCCTTTTATAGGGGAAATTCTACCTTCTTGATGTCATTGATGACATCAATGACAAGAAAAATCAAATTCAAACTTTGCTGCTTTGCAGTATTTCTTGAACTGAATTTGTAGTCATTATTGAATTCCTTGACAGCAGCCATTCTTGAATTTAATTTGCAGCATTTCTTGATTTCAAAGTCAAAATGTGGTTGGATTTCTTCAAGAATGATGGTAATAAGTAGGTTGCTTTGTGCTTTTTGGTTGACAATCTTTCTGAAATTCTTAATTGAAAATAATTTATACTCACAGTTATTCTCCTGCTGCCAGGAAGAATGTGATCTTTAAAGACAACCTCTTGTAGCACCTCCGAAGATTGTTCCAATTATTGCTGCCTATCAAGGCTAAGACAATCAGGAAGACGGAACTAATCATAGAGGTGATGAATAAATAAGAGTGAATGACTTCTAACTCTATAGCTAATCAATTTTACAACCAAATTGAGCCTCTACAGAAAAGCAAGTTACAGATTTTCTCACTTTATTATTCAAATCAATTTATCATGGGTGCATGTACTACTTCAAGAATTGAAGAGTTGGGTGAACTTCAAAATTTCTGTGGATTCTTATCAACTTTTGAATTGCATAATATTGTTAATAGCATGGAAGCATTTAAGGGAAATCAACTTTAGAATTGCAAAATATTGTTAATAGCATGGAAGCTTTTAATAATAGAAACAGGAACGACAAGAAGCACTTAAGAGTTATCTTTGTCATAGAGATAACGACTATCTATGAATATAGCCTACAACAATTGCCTACCATATATGCGTGTGCATTTACTTTTTGCAAAAATCTTTCAAATATTGGGCTCGTGCTTACACGGGTTATCTTTATCTAGTTTGTGTATATATCACAAAAGAAAAAAAAATCAATACAAACTATATTGTGCATTTATTTTAGGGATGATATAAAAAATGTATTTTTGTGTCTATGTTTCTATTTCAAAGTTAATATATGTATTCATGTCCGAGATTGGGAGAGAGAAAAAAGAAGAGATTATGTGTATGTATATCTATGATCTCTATATCACAGTTTCATGAAGATACAAGTTATATATGAAATGCAATATGCTTGCCTCTACAAAATTATTGCTATAAATTATAATTAATTAAATTATAACTACTATTTATAATTATAGTTCAAACTATAGCTATTTATCAAAAAAAATGTTCCTCTTAGATTTAATCTATACTAAGTATTAACAATCCAAGTAAAAACACAAGGAAAATGAAAAAAAAATGAATGACCTAAAATATAATTTCAAAATGTCCTAAAATAAATACACAAACATCTTTCCATGTACTATTTTCAAACTTTATTTTCATATTAAAGGGCAATTTATTTTCAAAATGTTTATTTAGGAGGAAAGCTGGTATGAGCACCAACATGTGGTTAGACAGTTATAAATATATAATTTCAGAATTAGTTTAGCAGGATCAAACATAAAAAAAACATCTAGTTCTAAGTTCTATATATGGTTCATACGTTAATATGGGGCAACATTTAATATAGTGTTTGGTCACATGGCATGAAAAGGAAATAATACGGCCGGCCCTATTAATTACTTCCTTGTTTTTCATGACTACTACTTTCCACTTTCTATTCTATAGATGAAAATATGATAGAAAAATATCATTATCTCCAATAATTGACCCTTTAACCAGATGTTTGGTTCTGTGGATCCCCTAATATTATATTCGCTCCTTTCATTAAAAAAAGAATGACATTTTTTTTAATCTGTTTAAAAAAAAATTGATCATTTTTATATTCTTTATTTTCTTAAACTTCATGTCAAAATAAATTAAATCATTCTTTTTAAAATGGATGAAGTGTTTATTATCCGTATCTCAATCAGTAAAAATGTACTCCCTTCGTCCCATTTTAATTGAATTGTGAGACAATGACACATATTAAGAAAAACATTCAAAACCAAAATTTAAATCGGATTTTTCACTATTGCCCTTTGTGAAATCATTAATATGTAGTGTTATGTATCTCCAAAAAAAATATAAAATTGTTAGCGATTTTTTATGTGAATTCGACGGGTCATCCCCCCTTCCTACTAGATCCATCCGGCCGCATTATGGATCCAATAATTCATTGGGTGTAAATTCAGAGATGGATAAAATTTTTAATAACTGAAAGGGCAAATATGATAAAAGTTTCAAACATTAGTCTTGAATGCTTTGAACAATCCAACTATTTTGAACATTAAAAAAAACCTCAAAAATTCAATCAACTTAAGACGGAGGGAGTAATATTTATGGTGGAAGTGTAGTTCCTTTATTCACCTGCCATAACAACCCTATAACTAAAGTGTGATGAATCTCAATTTTACGTAACGTCAAGCGCGCTGCTCTTTCTTTAAACAAAATTGACATCGATCTGTTGCATTGTTTTACCTTTTCGATTTCTTCATCTTTCTAAGAGTTTTGGCTCAATTGTGAAAAAAAAAATCTATCAAAATTCATTCATGTGTTTATAAGCTTTGTGAATTGGAGTGTGAGTTATGTAGCTACCCTGGATGTGGATGTGGTAACTAAAAGAGGCATTAGGACCAGATTGATATGAGTATTTTCTTGTCTCTAAAGACAAGTTCATGTAAAGGGATACGCAAGAAATACGTGTTGCCAACCACATCATACCAACACTTAACACTTTCCTTCTCTAAAAATTTTATTATGATCTGAGAAATGACTAGTGTAATTATTTCTTTAATGTTGAGGATATAGTTGAATATATGTACTTTTTGAATTTCTAAAATGGTATGGTTTTCGTTTCATTTTATTTGATCTATTTTGACTTCGTACAAATTTAAGAAATGAGGAACTTTTGAATCTTATAGTCTTAAATTTTAAAATATGTCAAATATATCAAAATACTCTTTAATCTTATGATCTTAAACATGTTATGTGAAAAGTTAAAATTAAAAAATTATTTTAAAAAATAATTATTTTTTAAACTGACTTTTTCAAACAAATGAAAAAAAAGGGAATAAATTCTTTTTTGCTAAAACTATGGTGGGAATAAATTGTAACAAGTCAAATATTATTCTTTTTTCCTCGTGTATTTCCAAGAACTTTTGGTCTAAAACCGACAACTAACTAAGCTCATCACTGAATGTACCAAATGTATAACAATTTTTTTTGTTTCTCCTTTGGTTTGAGTATTCATATTAAAGCTCGATTATTTCAGATTCGTACTGCATATGGTTTCATTTGGAAAAAGGCACACCCTATCAAAGATTTTTTCATACTCAAGATTTGAAACCGAGATCTCTGATTTAGAATAGAGCAGCCTTGCTACACATCCTTTGATAGTGAATGCATAACAAATACTTACATAATTATGTTATTATTATAGCAAATACTTACATAATCATAAATTAAGATAATTATATGTAAGTTTAGATGATAAAAATAACTCCTATTAAAATGATAACTTATTGATTAATAAAAATTGGTATAATAGATAAGTTATCACAAGTTAAATAATCTCTTTGGAGAAAATATTGAATTTGTCCCTCACTGGCATAACACTCATGATTGATTATTCAAACACTATACATCAAAAAAATTATATTATAAAAATATAATAGTACATATATAAATAAATAAATACTTTTTAGAGATATAACAAACACTCATAACAAAAATTCTATTTTGGCCACCACAATCACTCAAGTACACCCAATATATATAGAAACTAGCTAGTTCATGAGTGTTTATGTAGGTGCCTCCATAATGCCAAGAGTTTCAAGTTTCAAGTCCAGGCCCTTGCTATTTTCTCTTTTATGGACCATCTCCTTTGCTATCAACACCAAAAACTTTCATTTCAAAGAAGCCCCCAAATTCTACAATTCCCCAACTTGTCCTTGTCTTCACTACAATTCCTCCACCGACACACAAATTTGCTTCGACGATGCAGTCAATGTAGCCATGACTCTTGATGCTGCTTATCTTCGCGGTTCAATGGCTGCCATTCTTTCTGTTCTTCAACATTCATCTTGTCCTGAAAATGTTGTTTTTCACTTTGTGGCGTCCTCCTCTTCTAACATCGACTATTTAAATGTCACACTTGCAACTTCTTTCCCTTATCTACACTTCACAATTTATCCATTCCGAGATTCAGCTGTAGCTGGATTGATCTCCACCTCCATTCGCTCTGCTTTGGATTGTACTTTAAATTATGCTCGCAATTATCTTGCTCATCTTCTTCCTCCGTGTATCCACAAGGTTTGTTTATAAATTTGAATGCATAATTTTAAATATATATTACTTGATCATCTTCAAACTTGAAATATATAGTAATTTGAGTGTTGAAAAGCAATATTTACAAAATTTCAAATTTGGTTAATGTCCATATCCAAACACAAATTCGATCAACTTTCTGATGTCATTTCAAATCTAATTATTTTTCGAATCTCAATCAAATCATGTTAAAATACGTACTTGTAAAAACTGTATGCGTATTGTCATTAAAGGTTCTTAGCTATCGATCGAATTCCTAAGATATTTGTTATGTACATATATAGGTTGTGTATCTGGATTCAGATCTTATTCTTGTAGACGACATCGCCAAGCTGGCAGCAACACCTCTAGGTGAAGAAGCAGTATTAGCAGCACCAGAATATTGCAATGCAAATTTCACTACCTATTTCACCCCTACTTTTTGGTCAAACCCTTCTCTTTCTTTGACTTTCGCGAATCGAAAGCCTTGTTATTTCAACACTGGTGTTATGGTGATTGATCTGGAAAGATGGAGAGCCGGAGATTATACAACAAAGATAGTGGAATGGATGGAGCTTCAGAAGAGGATGAGGATCTACGAATTAGGTTCTTTGCCACCATTTTTACTCGTTTTCGCCGGAAATATAGCTCCCGTGGATCATAAGTGGAACCAACATGGTCTCGGAGGCGATAATTTCAGAGGACTCTGTCGGGATTTGCACCCTGGTCCCGTTAGCTTATTGCATTGGAGCGGAAAAGGGAAACCCTGGGCTCGGCTAGACGCGAAACGACCTTGCCCGTTGGATGCCCTTTGGGCACCTTACGATCTTCTGCAAACACCTTATCTTCTGGAATCCTAAGGTATTTTTCTAGAGCTAATTCAAAATTATGTATGTGAATTCATATATAACCACTTGGAATACAGTGTAACTTACGTACTTTGATTCGTACTTTGATTGATTTGCAGAAGCTATTAGAAGTTGAAGCACAAAAGAGAGTAGAGATCTGTGTACTTATCCTCCTCGATTGTGTTGTGTACATGTATAGTTAGATTTTGTTTTCATGCCTAAGGTGACGGCTGTTTCTTGTATATTGGAGTGTACAATTCGAATGTTTACTGTGTCGAATACTTATTAGGGACCGTTTGCTAGCGTTAGAGAAAATAACACATGTATTAGAGAAACTAAGTGTTACTTTTTGTTTAGTAGGATTCTAGTTATACATCCTACTCATAATTGTGGATAAAAAATTATAGTATTAGTAGTATACATAATGATTATTAGTACATTGATAATATGATTAAAGGCAGAACTATTCTTAATACACCAAATCAAACAATGAATATAAAAGAATCTCAAGATTACTAATTGCACATTATTAATACACCTCATTCAATACTTCTGGTCTTATTAACTCTACTAAACGATTTTAGGGATATTAAATACAGTTGATAGCGTACAGTTAGTTAAGATAAAAGGTGGACCTCTATTTTATTTATTGAAAAATTGTACTGATTTTGGCTCACTGTGCCTAGCAAGATCACAAATGGTATTTTGGTGTACTAGTACTCTTGAAAATAGCAAATAGTATATACCTTTTGTCTCTAAATGATTTTGTGCATTAACTCTTTAAGAATTTACCCTTTAAAAAATTAATTTCTAGCAACTAGAGTATATATACATGAGCACCTTTTTATTTGTAAACTGCTATCTTCTTTTTATTCATATACAAAGACGAAAGATCAAGAAAAGAACTGCAAGTTAATATTCATGAAATTAATAACGCACTCTCGAACTAATTTTTTTCTTCTATATATATAGACACACTCGGTATTAAATTAAAAATATTATATATATATGATCATAAAAATGAAATTAGCAGTCTAAAAAAGAAGTCGGAGTACAACTTGTGCACACGTAATTAAGCACTAATAATCTCATGATCTTCAATTCTTTTTAATTAAACTCTTCTCCTACTCGTCTTGCATGCATTTCTTTGAGTTAAAAGAAGAAAACGAGTTTTGTTTCATTCACTAAATCTCCTTCATGCAATGATTACCCTGACGTGGTTTCATATCATACGCATGAAATGTAAAGGAAAAAAAATTGGAAAAGGGGAAACTATAAAAGGAGGAAGTGTTAATCAGAATTTAAACACTAACAAATTTATACTATAGAATAATAATATTGATT